>JAODLD010000038.1:8470066-8503839 GCA_026781065.1 Mormyrops boulengeri
TCTCCCCAAACGAGCTTGATGGGCCGAATGGCCTCCTCTCGTTTGTAAATTTCTTATGTTCTTATGTTCTTAACACAAGGAAATTAAAAGGGGTTCCAAATCGGCTAAAGAGTTTCCTTGAACTGCAGGTGTGTAAATGACAAAAACTGCTAAATATGTCAAGGGGAACCATATCAAAACTCATGACAACATGTGTCAAATATAGATTAACTGCATCAGCAAAGAGAGACAGTGGTCAAAACTTGCTGATAGGGACAGACCAATACATAACAAGACAGTTACCAAAGACCACAAAATTACAAAGAGCTGGCTCAAATGTTACCACAGAAGTGAATCAGCAACTCTGTGACCTAGTCCCTACAAAATCTGTACATCAGGAGCTTCACAAAGCTGGGATTTATGGAAGAACCTTCATCTGTCTGCATCCAAGGCCAATGCACAAAAATGTAAGCCTAGTGTGAAGAACAGAAAATCTAGACTGCTGAGCAATGGAAAACAGTAACGTGGTTTGATGAGTCATCTTTCACCTTCATTTCAACATCTGGATGGGTTTACATAGGAGTGAGCTAAAGGATATCTTCAACCCACAAGGAGGAATCTGTAACAGAATAGGGAGCCGTCACGTGGGAGCCATTAAGTACCATAATTCCTCTCGCATGGCTGTATAACAGGCAAGGAACATGAAGCCGTTTTACGAGCCCATGTGTAGCACATGGTATAAACACTGCTCCCTCATGATTTCCCCATATTCCAAGATGATAGTGTACCCCAAACAAACTACTAAACAAATTCACAAGTGGTTACATAAACACCGTGATGGAGTCAAACGCCTTCCATAGCCTCCCCAACCACCAAATCGAATCATCATTGAACCTTTATGGGAAGTTCTGGAGCGGAGAGAGTGTTAAATAGATTTATACCACTTTTATCCCACAAAGAAGTAGAGGCTTCTCTTCTTGAGGAATGGCTCAATATCCCACTACACACAATTCAGGACTGTATGAAGGACTGGGGCTGTTTTGAAGGAAATGTATGGCCCTACTCCTCATTAAGTCCTTGACACCATATTAATATATGATTCTGTTTCCATTATTTTGTTCAACACCCATATCGATGTGCATATAAATGAACGAATGCCTTTATTATCACTGTAAAGGTACAACAAAACTGGTAGACTATCCTAGCTTTTGCAAGAACGAAAAAGTCAGGAAGGATACACATACAGAAAAAAATAAAATGAACGAATATAAAACAACAGAATAAACAGAAAACAAAATATAAATGAGCAAATAGAGAATAAAATTGAATATGAAAGGAGTGTAAAGAATAAAAATGTAAACAATGTAAATAAATAGAAGAAAATGACAAAAGTAAGTGTTGGAATAAAATAAGTTATGTTAAAGGTATCCCACTCTTTGTGATTCAGTTTCACATGGAATAACACTTCTATGTCTTTGTACATAGAAGTTGCAGGGAGGAAAAGTAATAAAATAAAAGTAGCCGGAATAAAATAAAAGAAGTCTGACGTCTTATTTTCTTTTACAAAGCCAGCCACAATATATATACAGTCTCTGTGAATTATGATTCATGCTTTGGAAACCATAGGGGCCTAAAAGGTTGCCATTCACGGTCTTCTTATAATGGGTAAGTACAGCTGGGAACTTGACAATCTGCCTATCAGTGACCTGTCAGAGGGGCAGACCCCCCCCTTTGGAAACTCTGGTGAATAACATGAATAGAATGTACATCGGGTCTATTGTTAAGTCTGGCCAAGCTATAAGACTTACCAAAATGTACTGTATCCATTGGGTTACAAATTGAAGGATAGTACTATGGGAAATAAAAGCAAAATGAAAGAATAAAAGGAATGGTGCTTTGAGACTACATCCATCTATCTTAGAATATCCAGCCTATTTACGGGCCTCTATTGCTATAGTGGTAGCAGTGGCAGGGACTAGTGGTGACAAGGAGACTATCTGCAACCCCATAACATGACGAGATGTTTGCGTTCTGCTTGGATGAGTATGGACTCTCTGATCTGCATGGCTTAGTGGAGGCCAGTCTGGTGAGCAGGAACACGCGCCTCAGAAATACTGAGGCATGCGAGCATGCATCTGTCTGCCTGCGGCCTCCACGGCTCACAAACCCATCTCTCTCTGTACACTATAGTGCACTATAGTGCATTTGCCGGTCAATCACAGAGATTGTAAATGTTAATCCTCTTTCTTTCTAAGCAGGGTGTCACGGTCCAGCTGGAATGAAGCAAAATGGCGTAAGAGATTTTGGCCCCAAGTAGGGTAGATCCTGTAGTGAATACAGGGATTAGTGATCATTCACTCCTAATAATCGCATCTCGCGCCACAGAAGATATGACTGGAATCCGTTCTCACTTGACACAAATACATATATTTAAAAATGCAGTGAACACAAATAACATACATATATATGATAAAGAACCCTACAGTTAAAGTACTACAATAGGAGGTCCACTAGTAGGTCAAATGGCCCAGCTCACAGTTATTGTAACATTAGTCCTTGTCGGGGACGTATTAGCGTTTACACTACAAAACATATGTGGTTAAATGCATCCCAGACCACCTCAGCAAGTGGTTTGTGTGATCGGATCAAAATGCATCTTAGTGATCATTTACACTTGTATTTAGTGGTGATCCAATTGCCATAGATGCATTCAGGAACCAAGTGTAAACAGGGCCTCAATGTCAAGGTTTGTTCAACAAGAGATGCAGATGAATGACCATGGCTTTCATTCAAGAATCATATTACATTCGGTAACTACCACATACTTTTTCCTTATCCCTGACCCATTTGAACAAATAAATAAACAAAAGAAATATTTAACTCGTTTACATTTAAAGAAAGGTACTGAATATGGTTTACTACAAAAACAAATTATATATCGTAACTACATCATAAATTCTTAAAGTATTTGAAAATACTTTAGTATTTGACATATTCAGTTGCAAAGAATAAATGTTTTGATTTATGTAAATGACCACTATATTGATATTCAGAAAGAGAATGTTTAAGTACAGAAAGCAAAATTACAAAGTCTTTCCGATTCTCTGCGTGATAGCTTCTGTATTAAAAAGGCTCTTAAAATGCAGTGCTTGATATAACATTTTGGATAGAAAAGCATTTTCAAATAACATTACAGCAGATAATAGCTAATCTTGACAAAAATTCAAAAGAATAAAGAAAGGAAATATGCCCTGCCAAGCTGTTGATATCTAAAGTCAGCGACTGCTATAAAAACATTACATACAGCCATGTGACATATTTATGAAGCATAATCCACAGAATACTAAAGTAGAATAGGCACAGGTGTTTGGGTAAGATAAGTCCCCCTTCTGAGATATTTAAGGGCTACTTTTCATTAAAAAAAAAAAAAAAAAAAAAACTTTTTTCAGAGTCATACACATTTTTCAGGCAATGTGCCCATTATATTCGCGGAGTACAAGCCCAGCCATATTTAGAAATAGGGGTTTGTCAGTTTCCACTTCTGAGAAATCAGAGGAAGCAGGAGACTAACAGGCATGTACGGGCTATGAACCACTTTGTAATGGAACTCCAGAAGCAGGTAAGATTGCATGTCATGCAGCTGCAGATCTTATTAACACAATTTGTGAGTTTGTGATTGTGGTGTGAACATATATAATAATAAATCAAGCTCTGGTCGTTACCCTGAGCAGGAGAAGTGGTGGGAAAACGGGATGAATATGAATAACTTAGTTGGTTATCAGAACAACTTATCTGAAGTAGCTCTGATGAAGATGAGGATGACAAGCTGGCCTGGGGGGCAAGCCCAGCAGAACCCAACCCCCCCCGAGATGCTGCCAACCCATACAGACTGCAAGTTCTCCTGCAGCTACTTAAATTAACTCCCTCAGCTAAAAGACTTGTATTCAGTGAAATCGTCTTCGGTTGTGTTTGTAGGCATATGTCTCTATATACCCTCTATTTTTTTAGTTATAGGATACAGCAAGCGATGCCCTCTCAGATTCAGTGCAAAAAATAAACGTTCATATTGTTTTGAAAGTGAACTGTTACTTATCCCATGTATACGAGAACTGCACATGGAGTCTCTAAAAAACACAAGCCAGAGTTTTATTAGGTCAGCTCTTTTCATGCAGAGCCTTGTGTATTTAGTGACCCAGCATATTTAAAAGTCAAGCCACAATTAACCATAACTGTGTAGGCTAAACAAATGTAACTTTTTCAATCTCAAGCACTGGTCCTCGAGCAAGCCAGAAGTTGCTGTGTTTTGCATGAATGATGCTAAAACTTAAGTCCTTTATTTCTAAGGGGAAAAAATCGTTTGAAAAATTAACATAGAAATGTTAAACTTTCAAACAAGTTTGAACCATTTTCCAATCGAAATACAGTACAAATAATACTGTATAATGTTTCATAAAGGCTGCCAGGCAAAATATGCCTTCCGGTTTGTTTACTTGTATAGAAAGCAGCCACCTCTCAAAAGTGTCCAGTGATCAAAATCTATTGTCACTCTTTATGCACAAAACAAGCCAAATTGGACGAATTGGGCAAACATCACAAAAAAGTACCACTATATGTAATGTCCCACTTTAGCGACAAAGAGTGGGACTGGGGTTATTTAATTTACAAGATTATTTAAGCTTGTGACCCGAGAGGAGCTGTAAACTGATATTTTAATCAGGTGTATTAACATGGCAGCAGTGCATCTATCAGTAATCATGAAGCCATTGATAACCAGAACAACTTAATACGTAACGTTACCCTGCAAAACAAGTCAATTGATAAACTCATTAGTGAAATGAGAACGTTAGCCTCGATAGCTGCTAAGCTGCCAAAGGTCATAACTATTAAATATTATAAACATTAACAGCTAACGCAAAAATAATATTCTGTATATTAATGACAGCTAACGTATTAAATGTTTTTAAAAATCTGTTATTTTATTAACACGCCCAAAGTGCTTGGTAAGCAATGGAAATGAATGCGATTTGGTGCCGTGAATGTCAACGTTTGGAACTATTCACCGTCCCCATGACCAGGAAGACTGCCGGAAGTTCCTCGGCCTTTTTTCTACCACTCTGCTACATGTGTAATGCAGAGTAAGCACACTGTGCGACAGTAATAATCCTCCATATGAAAAATGCGATCACTGAGCAGCATCGAAGCATCGAAGCGAATAATTTGCATCATGGATTTTTTGTAATCGAGTTATTCGATGAATCGCGTCAGCCCTAATACAGTGATACGAATTATCCCAGTTCCTGAGCATTAACCCCAAAACCTGACTAAATAATGATGTAGGTCTTACAGAAATGCATAAACAGATAGGTAAATTTAATGGACAAATTACATTTGATCACAAAGTAAGGGCTACAGGGGCCGCTTTCAATCATATGACAAGTATCTGGGAAATATCTAAAAAGACGACAGTTACTTAACTGGAAGTAACAGGTGTTAAGTAATAGTATCAAATAATACAAATAATTTTAAAAACACAGAATAGCATCTTTCATTTCTCCATAGGAAAATCTTTTAGTCAATGTTAAACTTAGAATTACTGTTGTAAAATATGGAAGATTTTTTTGACATATTGCCAAAGATGAGGAGGTAATAATATGCTATAAAAAGAAGACAATGACGGCTATAACACATGCAAACCTGTTGCGCATTTCGACGTTTTTATCCATAACGAGCCGCAAAAGACAGTAATGAAAGCAACAAAAACATGTATGCCAAGCCGTTTTTCACATTTAATGCTGGACATCTGTGTATAGTTTGAGCTTCTGAGACCAAGCAGGTCATTCACAGATTAAACTTCAAGTGCGGTTATACCTCAGAGACCTCATATTGCTTTTGTCCTGAGGCAATCCCAGCTGCTGCAACTGGCAAATTAGGTAAGAAGCAGGGATATGCATTGTATCATGCAATGCATACAGAAGCAGCTGACCTGCTTTAGCTATGTACAGCAATATTTCAGTATGTGCAACAAAAACATTCATCCCCAGCCATAATACATAATAGTATCAGAAAAGCTCTCAACTTCCCCCGAAGACATATCAAACGTAAACTCATATGTCTAAATCATTCTTTATAAGTATAAATACTAAATTGTGGAAAAACAAGATGGCACCCATCTTCTTCCAAGATCTGATGTTTTATCTATGTAATTCAATAAGCTTAGAACATACCGGTATGAAGAAGAGCCAATATTTATATTTTCCCTGCAGGCTAAACAAGAGCATGTTGCTAAAAGTCCACACATTATTCATAATAAAGCAGCTATTGAGCTATGGGCAAAGTTCATCGTTGTAAATAACTGCAATAGCTCTATATCAGTTATTTGCCCTAAATACAACACCCTATATCATTAACAAACAAAATTAAATATCTGATTACCTGCATTCCGGTATATGCTTGCACAAGTTTAAAAATGCAAGACAAGCAGCATTCTTATAACCCTGAATCTATACAGAACGTTAAACAGATAAAAATCAGCGTCAGCTATTTCATGTTCAAATCATGTTTGGAATAAAATCTCAAATCATCTCACAAAAGTAGCAAGACATGACATTTGAAGAGTGAAATAAACATTTGATTTAAAGCACAGGAATGGTAAAATAATTTTGGTTAAACTAATGACACGGCTTTTAATGATATATAAAAGACAAGATCTGCTGTTATTGTTATGGTATTAGAATTTAATAATGAGTTACAATAAAATGGGTGGAGTGGTGGCTCTGAGGCTAGGGATCTGTGCTGGCGATCAGCTTGAATCCCCTGAATTCCAGCAGTGATCCTGCTCTGTTGAGCCCGAGCACAGCCCTTAACCCTAATTTTAGCATAACTACAGTAGAATCATGATTAACTAACTTCATTTTCTTTTTTCCATTCTCACAAGTGTTTCAAGGTGTACTGTATGAAATGACAGACTGACCAGCAAAGGGTAATAACCAATCAATGCAAACTTTTATAGCCGAAAAGAGGATTTAAAAGGAAGTTGAAATTATCTCTGTGATGACTAGACTAGGTGCCTTGCTTATTCATGGAAATCCTTTAATGTTGCCTTTATTCATTCATACAGATTAACATTATGACATTGTTAGAACACATAACAGGCACATCCAGCAGCATTTTAGAAAACAGGAAAGAATTCCTGCTCTCAGTTATCAAAAATAATTATTATAATTGAATTTCAAATAAAAAATTGTTGAGTGCGCTTTTCATGTTTTATTTAACTTAGTGAAAACATTAACTAAATATGCTTGATATTTAGAAATGGCTTTTGAAATTCGTATCAGTGAAACTGTTCAATATGGCACCGCAATATTTCTGTGATTAAAGAGAACTTGGTGACAGAATTGACTTTTTATACCCCTAGCAGAGAAGCACTACCTTATTCAGATTGGACATTCCTTTTTTCTGCTCTCTTTCATACTCCCACCTGCTAACACACACAGATGCACATACAACGAGACGAAAAATGAAAAAGTCCAATTTTTTCCCCTTGGCATAGGTACGGTACCAGCTGGGTCATTTTTGCCATAGGTGGAAACCAATCAAATGAGCAACTCTGACCTCCTGGACAGAAAGGGAAAAAATAAAAATGTGTTCTGTCAGTCAAAGTAGTATATACAAGGTGACCTTTGTCCTAAAACTAACTAACTAAAGGTGACTCATAGTCCTTTCACTACTGGTGACATTAAGGTAGATGAATGACTGCACTACACATTTGAGGTACTGGAGCAGTAAAGAACAGGATATATTAGACACACCTGCATAGCAATGTTTTCATATACAACAATCATTTTCTTTTATAAATTGTTTCATGATTCTGATTTCATTATTCGTGATTTCTGAAAAATTTCATTTCATTGTGGTAAAATTACCAAAAACGGAATGTTAATATAACACCACGCATGCTTACAGTCACTGGGTATCTCTGACAACTGTTGTGCAATGTAACCTCTGTAATTAAATATTCAGTTTCAGTGTTACTGTACCAAAACAGATGCATCAGGCAAGCAGGGATTCCTAGTAATTTTGTATTGAGGAATAAACTAGAAACACACATTCAATGGAAAAAAGAAGAAAAAAATAACCTAAAAAGGTAAAAGATCCCCACTTTCATCCTTCACTACATTATTATATTTTGAATAGTATCCCCTGACATGACAAAGAAACAGGAACCTTCCCTTCTTGTTGGGACGAGCAGCTGTCATGTTTATCCTAAGAATGCACATGACCTTAGCGCACAAAGATGGCTTGAAAGACACAAGAAAGAGACTGCTTCACTCAGTTGTTCTCTTTTTGATGTAATGAATATCATTAATGGAAAAAACACTCTTTCACAAAGGGAAGGTGCTTTGCAACACAAATAGGTTAATTAAGTAGCAGGTTACACAGAAGCGAACTTCTACCATTCAAACACTATTAGATTTATTACAGGAGGGAAAAGGAGCAAGGAAGAGTGGCAATGTAAACAATTACCTTGAAGTTCTGTATTTGCATTGAATCCCTGCATTTCTCCCATACTTAATGTTTTCCTTGGAGACCACTGACAACACAGTCAGCAGTATAATGAGTCCCTTAGCATTACTTTCTTGTCTCTTCTCACAGCACAGCAACTTCCTTATATACTGTATACACTTAGAGTATGTGGCTTCCTGGATCACCTGAACTTATCAGACCTGTTCTGCTATTTATTTGCATCACTTCCTCTCCGGCTGTGTACTTGATAGACCTGCCCTGCTAAAACTAAACAAAACCAAGAATGAAGTCTTCTGTACCAGGGCGGGCTGCTTTTTTGTTTCAAGTAAAAGAACTCATTATGCATTACCCATCATCTTCTGCTCTACTTAAGAGAAAGAAAAAGCAAATCAGAAAAAAACTAAATAGTTTCACAGGTGGGGAAAAAAAAACACTCTCAAATTATTCTCAAAAGATCAAAATGATTAAACAGCACTACTTATTTATTGCTTACGGTCTAATATAAAATAACACACCAACAATTATTTATTCAAAGTTTTCATTAAATCAAAGTATGCTTCAAATTAGATTAAATTATTTAAATATGTGTTCCAAATAATGTCAGGCTTACCCCAAAATAAGAATATTGGACATATGCAGACTTGTGTATCCATCAGTGATGCATATGCAGTAGCTTCCATCGCACCCACGTAAATATGAAAAATAAAATATAAAAATGATTCAAACTGTATCTAAAACTTTCCTTTACAAGTAAGTAAATGAAGGTTCATATTCAGATGCAAAATTTTACCATCCATGCAGATTGTGTGCAAAAATGTATTTCATCTTAAAGACGACATTTTAATAACAATTTGCTGATATAACATGATATAATATTCCCAAATGCACTTTACATTACCATATACACACCAGTAATGAACTATTCTGCAGTCTTCCAAAACCAGTAAACAGGCCGCAACACGCCCTGAACATTTGATGCATGACACCTTCTGACAAACCTCCCACACTCTAGGAATTGCATTGCATCCCTTCAGAAGAGATAATTAACTGCAAGTTCTATAATGTTGACATACAGTATATCAAACAGTGTACTCCCATGTAGGTCTGCATCTTTTCATGACTTGTAAACCTATTAATGAGATGGCTTGTCCTACCTTAAACTTTGTCTTTTATTCAAATTGCAGCTTAATAAGAAAGGTTCTTTTCATCTTTCAATGAAATTTCTTGAAACTACCCTTAATTTCTGTTTCCCTGATTAAAATGTTTTTATCGTTTTACTTGTAAAATATGTATCAGTTTCAATTGTCTGTTAATTTTACGTATACCACAGCACTGTCAAATTGTTGCTTAATTTTCTATAACTGCATACATAGTGCCGGCCAGGCGAATCACAGCTGTAAATCAATGCACAATTATAATATTTATTCTAACTAGCATGATTTAACAGAAATTATAAAAGCAAAGAAATTGCTACAAATCACCTAAACAACAACAGTGCTTAAAGCTGAGGACCAGGACCTGTGATTAGTGATAAAATACCAAAATAATTTACTGATGTAATGCACGTATAGTCCAGTCATACATTACAGTCTTGGCTAACTTGTCTAAACAAGGTGGTACGCAAAATGTTTAATACTGTAGTAGCAGGTAGTCGGTCAAATTTTACATATGATCCAGACATTACATACAATATTTCTATGGTATTTAAAGAAGCAACTATTCCGGTATTCTGAAATCTTGGCGGTAAAATTCGCTGAGCAATTGTGCTGAAAGGAACAGTTTCAGTTTATAAAAGTAAAATAAAACAACTGAGTACTAATTGTGTGTACTAGTATTAGACTGTGGCGGGAAACCAACGTACCCAGAGGGAACACAACAATGACACAGGGAGAACATGGTAGACTTGACTTGACTTCTGGTCCCAGAGGTGGGAGGCAACAGCACTAACCACTGTGTCACCACACCACCTCATGGCTAATTTTATATCACTATATAAAAAAATGTTTTTCCTAGTCAATTTGGCATGTATAGCAGCTAATTTTATATCACTATATTTGGACTATTTGGACTATGAAAAACAACTATTTTTCACAGCATTTTTTCACAGTTTGCTTACATACATTCGATGAATTATATGCTTACATGGCATCCGTCCGTACGCTATGCAAAAATTTCATCAAATAAGATCTTATAACTTCATTAGTCATGCCAAAATCTGATGCTGTAAACTCGGGCTGCCCAACCTTTTTTACAGGAAGAGCTACTTTTACAAAAAAACAAAATAATTCTCTGATGAGCTACTGAATCGTGATGGTATATTTTGCCACCGCCCGACAGTTGGGCACCCCTGCTGTAAACCATGGGTTATGAGTATAATACACAGAATACTGCACCACTGACTGCTGTCTGGATGGGTCACAATGTATTTACATAATTACACCCCCAGTAATTATATATCGCAAGGTGCTCAACCCTTGTCCTGGGGCACCACTCTGTGTGTTGGTATTCATTCCAGCTGAGCTGTCTGCCAAGTCCAGGATTGAGAAACTCTAATATTTATTATATATATATATACTACATGTTCCCCAGGGCAAGTGATCTTCTGCTTATCCAAGGAGCTCTATGCTCACTGAAATATGCCATATTTCCACCAGTCACCGAAACACTGTTCAGCTGGCTGGCATGATATTTTCAATTCAAGACAAGTGTACACACGCATTTACATGCATATAGCAGTTTTATTAACTTGCAAATAGTCTGTAGGGTTTGCAAACTACCCCAATGCTTTTGATGAAGCTAATTTTAGTTTTATAATGAAATTACATATATTTGTTGTAAGATTTCTTGCGGGAGCATGAGAGTCAGAAAGCGTGAGTGCCACGCCAGATGCATGAGAGTCAGAAAGCGTGAGTGCCACGCCAGATGCATGAGAGTCAGAAAGCGTGAGTGCCACGCCAGATGCATGACAGTTGGCAACGCTGAATTCAGTGTGATTTGCAGCTTTTACAAACCCCTGTCCTGCTCAGTTCATTACCCAGGTTTTCCTCTTCCCATATGTGTGACTGTCATTTGTATAGCAAGATGGCTGTTTACCTTGCCGTGATCATTACTTGGATGAAGTGTCCTGTATAGAACATCACCCAAAGCTGAGCAGTGCTAAATCTGACATTGTGTTCCTCCTGTGAGATACAACTTTACCTCCCTGTCTGTTGACTCCTCCATAACTGTTGACACTATCATTACCACCCCTTCCCAATCTGTCAGTCTTGTTGCTGTCTTTACTCCACCCCTGTCATTTTTCCAACACTATCAATATCTCCAGTATAACCTGCTTCAGGCACAACTTCCTTCGCAACTGTTACAAAATAAAAACATCCCATTCCTGTAGGTCAGCGCGGCCGATGCTGTACTCGAAACTCTCCAGAGACCACATTTGACCCGCAAACACCATGGTGCTTAAAGATAGAAATGTAGCTTGGAGATTATTAGCTCAAGTCCTTTGACTGACATTGCTACTACAATTTGCATTGATGAAGTTTAAAAAAAAATGATGATTTAAAATACATTTTTCATTTAATAGTCTGGTGCATAATTTGATAAAAGCATATCCATTTGGTTGTGCAGGTTAATAATAATAATAATAATAATAATAATAATAATAATGATAACAACAACAGCAGTAATTGCTGTTGTTATCATCATTATTATTATTATTATTATTATTATTATTATTAGTTCATTGTATACTGTTAGAATGGCTATGACCTTGAATAGGTATACAATGAAAATAGTTACTGTTTCCTTAGAATCTCATTAAAATCTAATAACAGAGTTGTTCAGCACTGATTGTTTTTGATTTCATTTCCCTGTGATTCATGAAAAGCCAAGCTGTAACAAAAAAATGCCATGTTCCTGAGAAAGGCACTGATATCTATTGCAAGTGATAGAAAACCGTGGAAATGCCATATGATGCCTTGTAAGTCTGTCTCATTAAGAAAATGAATAGAGCAATTTAAAGTAGCATTAGCTCTTACCTGAAAGAACTGGTTTGATCCAAGGAGGGGTCAGATAAAACAAAGAACAAAAAGGTTTTTACTATTAACTAAACGAACAACCTCAAATTCAAATCAAATTGTTCATGTTGACCACACCCCGGGCCATTATCTGACGCTCGACTTTTAATTTAATCCTGGTTTTTCTTTGAGGAAATTCAGTTTTAACATTTTGATTAAAATGAAACATGTTTTTCAGGATCGGACCTAGGTGTTCTGGTGCCTTAGGTGAGATTCTGCTGAGGGTCCCACCTACCAGAGAGCAACCAGATTTTGTCAATATATTAAAACATTTTAGTGGTACAGGGTATCCGGGTGCTAACTAGCTAGCTCACATCTGTTTAACAAGAAAAGTACTGAAATATTAAAATTAATGTAAATAACTGTAATGACATGGAATGCAACCTGAAGTATTTCTTCAGATTTTTTTTCACTCGCTCTTTTGCGCTCCCTAATCAAGTGGTGCCTTAGGCAGTTGCATATGTCGTGTATAAGATGGGTTGGCCCTGAGTATCTTCTTAATTTGTGTTGGGGGCGGATCTATGAGAGGACATGGGATCGAGAGTCGGGCCCACCCAAACAGATTAATGAAAATATACATTTTTTTAAATAATACATTTGCAATCAATGTGAATTATTTGTCTTGGGGTGGCATGGTGGTGCAGTAATTAGCACTGTCTCCTCACACCTCTGGGACCTGGGTTCGAGTTGCCGCCAGAGTTCCACGTGTGTAGGATTTGTATGTTCTCGCCTTGTCATCATGGGGTTTCCCTTCGGGGACTCTAGTTACCCCCCACAGTGCAAAAAAAAACATGCTGAGGCTAATTGGAGATACCAAATTGCTCATAGGCGTGAGTGTACCCTGTGATGGGTTGGTGCCCCATCCTGGGTTGTTCCCTGCCTTGTGCCCATAACCTCCCAGATAGGCTCCGGACCCCCATGACCCTGAATAGGATAAGCAGATTCAGAAAATGGATGGATATATTAAATATTCAGAACTTCTTCTTATACATTTGTTGACTAATGCAACATTAACTCACACCTGTAATTCTGTGCGACTTTCGCTCTACATGTAGTGGTGTAATTTAGGTAGGTCACTATATTGTACACATCTAAGCCTATTTAAGAAAATGTGCAGTAATGAGCATCACTCAGGCCCACCCAGATTTTATCCGGGCCCACCTATCACCCACTTTCTGTATCTGCCACTGATTTGTGCATGACAAATGTGAAGAGTGAATCTGGTCAATGCTCAACAATGCTTCCTGTAGGCAGTTTTAAAAGGTTATATACCAGTTAAGTTATTAGTCTACAACTAGGGGTGTAACGGTACATGGTATATTATTGAACGTATACCATCTGATGTTGTATAATGACATTTAAATTCTAGCCCTCGAAAATAAGATGACCCCAATTTTTTAGATGCATTTTTTTCTATATTCATACCAGTATGTATAGGAAAATGACAGGTACATACAGTAGTAATACGTGTTTATATTTTACAGTTGGAGGCATATCGAACACTTTCCTTAAAGTAGTCATATAACTGCATCATGCATACCCTCATAATGCATTATAATGCATTCATAAAGTTTTGGCTATAAATATTTATAAAAAGGCATAGAACATTATAGCCAAGTTCATTATGCATTATGAATGCTGCCATTTATAATGCAAGATAAATACCTTCATAATGCTTTATACTGACCATTATAATGAATTATGAAGGTATTTATAGTGCATTATAGATAAGAGCTTCATAAAGTATTCATAATGCATAATAAACATGGCTGTAATGTGTTAGGCCTTTTTTATAAATAGTTATAACTGTTTTTATATTACTTTATGAACAATAACAGTTATGCTATTTATTTTCACCACAAAAAGACAGCTTCATATCAGCTTTCTAATGAGTGCAATGCTAATATGCAGTGATTCATATGCAGGTATTCATTTTTGAGGAAAAGGAAGACTGATTTTCAAACCCCAAAGTAAAGAGCTAAAAATGCACTTTTACTATACTTCAAAAGTATAGTAAAATCATCATTTTCTATAAGTAATAATCATAGTGACAGTGAATGAAACAGCTACTTAAAAGAAGATGTCGTGAAGTAGTAGATATAGCATAATGAGATGCAAATATGCAGTTCTTGGTAACAACCTTGGTAACATTTCAACACATAGTAGGGAAAGGAAACCAAGAAGCTTCAGCAATTGTGGGAAAGGTTTTGTTCACATCCCCAGTGGAAATCCTGAAGGGACTTTGAAAGAAGATGATAGGGGGTCTCCTGTTACTGCCACCAGCCTCCAAGTGACAAGGTCCTGGCGCTGATACACTGGCTGCTTCTCAGAACCGAGATCTGACGGATAAGGATGTCATCTGCCCTTCTCCTACAAATACCCCAACACAATATGCATTCACTGAAACAGAGCAATGGTACCTAAGAGCCTGTACAGTAGGTGAACTCCATTTGCAACACTTGTACCGAAGTGAAAGGAGGCATAGAAGTGAACATATTCAATCAGACTGGTCATTATAAAGAACCTTGCTAGGAAAAACAGAATTATTACAGTTATATTTTATGTTTACCAAATAGTTCCTATATTTAAACCATTCTCTCAAAATTTCACTATACCACAATATGACTCGACAGTCTCAAGAGTTGGGGATTGAAATCTACCTCTGCTCTGTGGTTGTGGAAATTGCAGGGTCATCCTCATGTCATGGAAGTATCTTTCCAGAGTCCAAGTACATGCAGTTAGACTAATTACAATACATAAATATCACAACACATGGAGTGTTGATGGACTGGCGCCCCATGCAGGTTTCCCCTTGGCTTTCTGGACTATACGTCCTAGCATCTGCTACAGGCTCTGCCATAACACTGACCAAAATAAGTGGTTGGCTAATAAAAGATATTCACATGAAGTGCATTTGACTCAGAATAAATGTCCATAAAACATAAACCAGGGAGTTCATGGGATACAGCCACTATGAAGCCGGGCATGCACACATAACAAACACAACGGATTACGGTATGCAGAGGGCCGCCAGAGGCAACACGGCTACAGACAGTCTACGAAAAGCAAGTGTAAGCGAATTGAAAAAGGTAGCTATGTGTTTTTTTTCACGATAATTTGTCAAATATTTAAAAAGGTAGCTGTGTGTTTTCTATGTTAATTTGTCAAATATTTTTAGATTTTTAGAATCTAATACTTTGACTGCACAATGCGTGGATCCATAAAAAATACTTTCTTTTAGATTTGATAACTGCTGTACCAAAATTGCACTGAACCATGAGCCCAAAACCGAGTTTTGTACCAAACTGTGAATTTTGTTTACCATTACACCCCTACCGTAAAGACTAGGGTGATGGCATAAAATCAAGATATAAACAGCTCAGATAACTACACCGGTAGTTTGTCTCCTACTTGAAGCAAGCAATTAATAACATAAGCTAAAGATTTCCAATAGATCCATTTGTCAATGACATAAACCTGACAGAATCTACCCTGTATTAGTAAAGGAGTATCAATCATTGAATATATTCATTACTAGGACGCAACTTTCTATTATGTGTCATCATTCTCTGTATGGCAGAAAGCAAAAAAAAATATTTTGATATCATAAACCAGCATTCAGCATTTCTGACACTCGACACTACATGTTTTCAAACAATAGAGAATCCGTTTCCACAAAAAAACGTCATTGAAAGGGACATAAAGGTTGTACAAGGTTATGAAAAATGAGCTGCATCATTCTGAAGTCGCACCTATGAACAAGATACCTGGCATCCTCTGGCATTTCCACAAAAGCTGACCAATCTACAGACACTCACTAGCAAAAAAGAAGGTTGACTGTGATGTGTGACTGCTGATGCATGATGCAATCACTGGGCATTCATGAGTCATGGAAGATGATGAGAAACACTCATCAGCTCCAAACGCACATTCATACATCATACTTCACAGCTTCTGTCAATCTTAGTCTTTCTAGCCTGAAAATTTATGTGTTTTTCAAATACCGCCAATATGTTACTGTACCTTGTCCTGCCCTATGGGTAAGTCAGCAGGCTACAAGAGTGGCAGCATGGTCCAGTATATTCATTTCTGGTACTTAATAGCCTTTACAGAAGATATTACAATATTGCACATCTCCTCCTGAAACAGAGTATACAAATTAGATTATACAATAAATAAAATCAGTAAAATCAGCCATGAAAAATTTGGACAAATACCCAAGCACAGCCCTAATACACCTCTCTAATGGAAAAGAAAAATGGATTTTGTATGACTGTAAATGTAAAGGGCATCCTGTCTCTTTAGAGATCAGAGTAAATATGGGGAAACTCACATGCTCAGCCGTGAGGACAACCACCATCATGGGATTGCCGAAGCATTCTAAGGGCAACAAATGGTACCAAAAGGTTTGGTTTGGTTAACATGAAACAGACCAATAACACAAAGCCTCAACCATCCCTCTGTGTGCTGTGCGAACATTAAAAGATTAATTCATTAACCAAAAAAAACACATTGTAAAATCAGTGTTTAAAGGGTATGACTTGTACATATGGTTAACCTACCTCTTGAGGGTAGTGCCTGTCGAAGATAACATGCTGCCCTAAGCTTTCTTTATGTCACCTAATGGGTTGACCAGGACTGCTAGAGGCCCACAAGTAGCCTTGATATACAAGAGTTATTTCTCCATAAATATTTTCTTTTATTTTCCTCCACTGCAATTTAGCTTTTCATTAATTTGCCACCTTTTTGTCTGCGCTTGTTTGTTTATTTACTACTACTGTATAATACTAACCATTGTTTTGTCAAGCTACGCTGTGCGCCTTGTTAACTGCCTGTTATGCACTTTGAGATGACTGCGTAGGGAAGAGCACTTAATGAAAAGACCTGGAACTGCATTACAGCCGCATTACATCATTAAGTTATTTGCAAGCGAGAACGACTGTCTAGCTGCTAAACAATGGATAAACAAAGGCACATAAAACCCAAGTCATGCATAATCATTCAAACTTATGAAAAATTCAATAATCAAGAGAACATTCTTATAAAGTA
Source organism: Mormyrops boulengeri (assembly GCA_026781065.1). Lineage (NCBI taxonomy): Eukaryota > Metazoa > Chordata > Actinopteri > Osteoglossiformes > Mormyridae > Mormyrops > Mormyrops boulengeri. The sequence continues at coordinate 8,487,691 of JAODLD010000038.1, forward strand.
AACAGGTCATGTTGAACTGAGGCTCAGATGTTATGAAGACAGGCCCACCTCTCCATCACTAAGGAAACAAATAAGATCATATTTACTGTATTAATGATAAAATTCTCACACCTTAGTAAATCACTCAAATCACTCAGTAAAACATTCAAATTGGTGAATCAATTACATATTAGCATTGATAAAATGGAATCATGCATCAGAAACAATACACATAAACCCTGAAAAACATAAATCAATCAATCAGAGTTTTTGTGGGCTGTGTCACACGGTCTCTTATGAATGGAAACAGGTGCTAAAAACTTTGGAACACTTGTCTCTACATGAACAAGCAATAGACCTTTGGTGACAAACTGGGATGCTTGTCTTCTGTTCTATTCCAGAATAACAAAAAGCCATTATGGCACATTTCTGCTCATAACTGATGGCGAGAACAAAGAAATGCCACTTTTTAAGGCTAACAAAGAAACCAAAAAAACCAAAAACTTCAAGTAGAAACGCATCCAGAGACACAGATACACAGTCACACATGTTATGTCCTATAAATCAAACATTAAATTACATCTAAGAATTAGAATAATACCCTCCCCAAAACAATTAGCAAAAATCTACCGCTTGCGACACATCGGTGCTTGGCTGTCAGAATAAATTAGGTTTAAGATAAAGGCCTGAAGCTGATCCCACCACATGTAAAGCATGATCATGGGGAGTGGAACTTCCATTGTCATAGGAAAAAATGTCACATAGTCCCCACCCCCCCTTTGTGCAGACAATACGTTCCAAGACCCAGCACATAAAATGATTTTCGCTTGTAAAAACGGACCCCTTATATAGTATGTGAATATTTCCTATATATAAACATCAATTACCCATTTCTAAGGTTAAATGAGCACTCTAATAACAATAAAGTCAAATAAAAATCATCAAAATGTAACTACTATAAAAACACAATAACACATAAACTAAAATGTACTATTTCTCCCTGTTCAGTTTTTTTAAACTGCGAGTGCGTAAACTTGAAGCCATGTAATTTGATTCTGCATGAAAGGGGTGACTACTGTATATAGTACCCCCTGTTTTTAATCGAAACGATACCTATATGTAGCTTATTTTTGGGAATAGATACTTACATCATAAGGTATTCTTTAATACAACCCCCAGAATTTCCTTTCTCCCACTGGTATTCTGAACAACAGAGAACTCTCTGAAGACAGAAAGGTCAACAGAAGCTATGGGGGAAAACAATGGATCATAAAGGATAAATTTTATCTTCAAGTAAGGCTGGTGTATAGGATGTAAATTTATCCCCTATATTACTAAGACAGACAGTTTGAGAAACAGTTGTAAGGGCAACAAAACAAGTATCAGGGACTCACTAAATATCCAAAATAATTTTCTAAAAGCTCTTATGATAATTTGAAGAAGATCTGTTGTGTGGCCAATCCACAAAAAATGCGACATGAGTTTGTAGAACCGCACTGGTTTTACAGCTGAAACCACATTTTGTCATCTGATCTGGTGTAACTAGCATTTTTGGTTGTTCACACAACAGCGTAAATAATAATCACTTGGTTCATTTAGCATAAACATTTTTGTGGACAAAATGAGTTGCGTTTATGAACTAAGATTAAAGAGTTTTGCCTTACCGAATACAGCACTACACCTCCTATAAAAACAACATCAGGCATTCACACACACACACACACACTACCAGTCAAAAGATTTTGCACACCATAAGTTTTTACCATTTTCCCATTTATTTCATAAACTGCAGATTTTTCTCTTGTTAAGCATTGGAAAGTTGAGTGAACAACTACAAATGAAATTAAAACAAGTTCCCTTTTTAACATGGAAAGAGTTTGTCACAGTGCAAGTCTGACATCCTATTAGCTGGTTGTGTGGTGATGGCATAGTCAAATTCCAGTCTGTACTGTAATTTTAAATGCACTAGTTATTTGTTTCATGCCATGAAACAGAGCAGTATTTAATGTCCCTCATAGAAAGAATGCCTCATATTTTTCTGCTGCAGTAACTGCTAGAGGAGGTTACTTTGATGTATCAAAGATATGACATTTTCTTGCCAATAAAGGTACTCAAATGGCGAACATACTGTAAATGTATTTGTTCGCAAAGAATACTGAGTGTATTTTTAGCAACATGAAAATGCAGAAAAATCTCAATGTGTGCACAAGCTTTTGACCGGTGTTTTACACACATACTAGAAAGATTGTCTGAGTGTTGAGTGTTACTTGAGGTAACGGTCATTTACAAGAATTTCAATTTTAACTAGAAATTTAGTCCCCTACTACATAAATGGATTTCTTTATTCCTTACATCACAACAGAGTTTTACATGAGACAACAATGAGACTGGTGACAATGTGTCTGTGTATACTGACATTTTACACACATTTTATCCTGCAGTGGGCTAGCCATGATTTTAGCTTCCTACCAACTTACCACAAAACATTTAGTGACTTAAAAAGTTTGAAATATTATCAGTGTACCATTTGCATTTGGATTTACAATTTAAAAAATGAATGCTGTTTGATTAGCTATTCTCTCAGAATCTGATAGAAAAGAGGACACTGCTGGCTGTCTTGGGACCTGACTAGGACCCTGGAAAGAGGCCCATTCATACAGACCCACCCCCAAGGATTACCCGCCCCCAAATCAAAATCACCAATTAAATTTTTTTCTGCTCTCTGGATATTTTATTGTGCCTTTGCATAAATAATTTAATTACCTGAAACTTTCTTGCTTATATTTTAATAAGGCTGCAAAAACAAAGGCATTTGCTGGAGTTTTTCCTAGTGTCAAAAGATACTAAATATGGTATAAGCTGTTGTACCTCATAAAATTCCTGTTGTTTTATATCACATTCCCTTCCATTTGTGTCAGGGTTGTATTTAGAAAGTAATATTACAATGTAGTTTGTAAAGCTTTCACCATAAAGACTGCTTTGTATAAAACGTCTAGAGGTTACACGGATGACTTACATATTGCAATCCAGTGGTTTCCTGAGGTTTGGTTTTTATAATTATATTATAAGTCAGGCGTTGCAGTGGTTAGAACAAACATTCTGGGAGTGAGTTGGGCTTCTGCAAAAGTGGGTTTTTTCTTAACTATAAACTGACCTTAGTGCATAAAACTGTCTCAAATAACCCTAAATCAGCTTCTCAAAAATGCATTATACCAATGCCATGAAATACATGAACTCTTTTGGTGTGTTCATAAGTAAAAAGTATAAACAATCTCATTTGCGATTCAGTAAGCATATACTTGTTTTGCTTTTGGTAATTTCTGTGGTTATCTGGGTAGAGAAGCTTTATTTAGTAACTCAAATGCATATTTCAAATGTGCTTTTATGGGGGAAAAACACAGCTTACATTATTTTGACTTTCCTTTCTCAAGAATCTGTATGAAGGTCTGAGCAATGCCTGTGCTGAAATTCTAAGCTGATCGGAACGTTAGTGTACCATATCTTTTCATTTCAGGTGTCTTTTCATTCTCTTTTCCCGTTTTGTTTCCCTGGATAAAGTCTTGCCCAAATTACTGCCTCAGATGAGTGACTTAGCCAAATGACTTCATAGGTGAATGGGTCATTTCCTTCTGGACATCTCTGGTTTCAGTCTGGGGGACAGCTTGTATCTTCATCACAAAAAAAGGCACTTTAATGACTGGGTCAATGGCCGTTTCCTAACTACAGTACTAAAGTGTAGTAAAGAAAAACAATATCTATAGAGAGATATTTATCACTGTATATGCAGTAGTGAGAGAAATAAGCCTTTGATATACACAATGGATGTGATTTCCAATAGAAACCGCCTTACTTACTGTGGGTTTCAAAGCCGTTTACATTTTCTGCAACTACCATATAGAAAAATACACATAAAAACTGTATTGTAAATATCTGAGTGTTTAGTATCAGTACTTTTAACATCATAGTATCAGTGCATGAATGCATGCAAGCAAGAAGTGAACACCTCACAGTGATATCTTCACAGCAGTTTATCGTATTCCAGTGTATTCTTCAGTCTAATTAAGGAGGATACAGATGATTTTTTTTCTACAAATGCACTGACTTTGCTGAAAGTTAACGTAGAGGACTACTTACAAAGGCACAACAATAAATCAGTCCCTCGCTATCCATTCCTCAGAATGACAAATTTCATATCATCCCTCCAAGAAGACCACAGCACAAACCTAATTTAGCAACAGATCATACATACATCAGCAGAAGAAAGGTATGAATGTATATCATAGCTTTAAAAATGTGTATGTACAAGTATTCCGCTTTCCTTTAAAATGAATCTTCAGGGGATAGGTTAATTCCTTAATTCTATTTTACCTGAATAGGGATGAGAGTGAGCATGTTAACAAATTGGTTTGCCTATGTTGTCTTGCCTGACAGTTTCCCATGTCAAAGTTATGATGAAGAGGCGAAGGTTTCGCTCTCTGAATGCACAAATAAGTCTACTGGGACCCTGAAATATTTTATCTAACTGCCACAGGGAATGTACTGTCGAGTGATATTTTCCTGTGATGGTGACAATATTACAATGGGGGATAATTTGATGTTTCAAATGCAAGATATAACACAGAAATTAGCACTTAATGATGTTGTAAACTCATCGAAATCATAAAGAGGTATAATATATGTGGGCATTGGGTCATTATTTACTCAGTAATAATCTACGTGTAAAAAACAAGATAAATACAGGAAGAAATAAAAAAAATAAAACGACATAAAAAAACCATTTATTTCAAAATGCTTGTAAGAGTAAGTGCTAGAATCAGAAGGTGATTCCCCCTTTCAAGCCTTCACATATGACTCATCAGGTTTTTACCTGCACAGTGTGAACCTGAGTAATTAAAATTTGAACTTGAAATAATGATGGTTAAGACACATTTGACCTGATAACAGAGTTCTCTGTCCCCCTCTTTAGTAGTTGCTGGGTAAATAGTTCAGTCGTATGAATGACACATGTGTGCTCCCAAAGAAGCAATTTTTTCCCCTTTTCTTGAAAGTTCAAATAGACCTGTAGCCAATTTCCACAATTCTTTTCTTGCTTATAACTTGTAAGTCAAAATACCTTTAAATCAGCAGAGCTTTTTGTTTTTCTTAAAAACTTCTGTAGAAGAAAATTTAGTACAAAGTAACGTATGACAGTGCTTTCAGGGATGGAGAGTATGAATTAGGAATACTAACAGTAACATTTTTAAGACAGAATTGTTCTATTTGGTTTTAAATAATTTTCAAATGGCAGTAGGCTGAACTTTGTCACCAAGTGTCACCAAATTTCATGTCTTCCAACAATTCAGTACAAATTTGAATAATATCAGCAATCCACAGTCTTTAACCATATGGTTCGCTGACATAATGCTGTCAATTTCTACTCTTAGCTGCATGTTAAAGATTAGCTTTACCACGTTTAATTTTCAAAGTAAGAATTTATGGCGATTAGTTAATTGCAGATCTCAAAAAAACGAAATCCACCCCTACCTCATCACTGCGCAAATATCTGAATCTTTTAACTATTTTATTCAACCAAACCCCACACAGACATGTCACATAATTTAAATGTACAAGGCAGCTTCGACATGCTAGTAAGTCAATCATGGAAAATTTGTGATTTTTTTTTGATGGTATGTTTATTTCATTCATTTTATCATTGTACATTTTGCAGTATTAAAGGTGAAGCAGCTCAGGGTATCCCTTGCCTTTTGCTCTGTACTCAAGGCCGGTCAGTCCTATAAGAACATAAGAAATTTACAAACCAGAGGAGGCCTTTTGGCCCATCAAGCTCGTTTGGGAATAAGTTAACTAATAGCTGAGAGTTGTTAAAATCTTATGTAGGTGACATAGGCAGCCACCTGGGTTGCCAACTTCCCAGCCAATTTCACTTTTCCTCGGACAGGAGGCACCAACGGGTGGTGCTTGCCTAGGGCACCACATTGGCTAAGACCTTTACAGGATAGGTTTTAGGCTCACAGCAACCCTAAAAGGATCATTTTTATATGCAGGTATTCCCTGTACTTTCCTTAATAAAGGAAAATTATCTTGTGCTAAATACCAGGGGAAATTCTGCCTGATTTCGGTAAGCTTCTTCTCTTTAAATGAACTTTCTCATTTAAAAGTAGACGTTAAAAAGTGCACCCCCAAGTGGTACAGATGGGAGAAAGACAAATGAGTCATTACAAAATATTAGGGAGCAAGATTCCAGGGCCGGAAATAGTGCTGTGATAGGGAACTATGAACTAGTGAGAACTATTAATGGTGATGACATCATTGCCATTTAATGACTGCGAAGGAACAGAAGCTTTTCAGGAGAGGAAGTCACAGTAAGACACTTTATTTCCCCCTCATCATTTCAAATGCTTACAAATACTAACTTCTATAACAGGGTTAATAACCAGATTGTAATTGTAATGAGGTACCATTTGTAATGGACAAAACGGCGCACGAGTACAGCTCCATTGATGTGGCAATAATGAAATATTCTCTTGTTTCTGCTAGTGATCTGTTAGCAAACTACACCAGCAGTTTTAATCTTGAAAGTGTACTTTCAGCATTTAATTAAGTTTCTGTCACCCCATTCTGATTGGATTTAATTTTCCATTTTGCTGAATACACTAATTTATATCGATCACAACAATTCTCCAAATTTTTGGAATTCTCTAGTTCTCTGAGATTTATTATCTGGCTATCTGAAGTAACACGCAATAAAATATTACCTGTTGAAACCTGCCCGGATAATCAGAAGCTAGATGAATTTCTCTTTCGTTAGACAGCTGTAAAATCTCGGCCGGTGTTAAAGCTTAAACGTGGACATTTTCATCCACACTTTCCTTTTAGCAAAGTCTTTAAAATGACCACAGCTTCTATCATAACCTTGGGAATTTGATTATTGCTACAACAAACCCCTTCTATATCGTTTAAAATCTTTCCAGCAAGCAGCAGCTCACTGGCATTCTGCGGGAAGAGCCAAGGAAGGCGCCCAGCCCCCGGATTGACAGACACCTTGAAGTCACATATATTTTTGGGTGCCATCCATAACTGAACTTTTTGCATTATGAATTTAGTATGACTCTATAATGTCAATCCTCATACACGCAGCAGCTACTTGAATGGATAAACTTTATTGGTTCTAGAGTGAAATTCATTAAACTTTAATGGGGCATTTATGCAGATTAAGTTCACGCCCCAGCATTTTCATTGGAGGCTAAATCCAATACGGCTGGTATGACGACAACTGTAACATGAACATTATAAAATATTAAAAATAATTAGTAAACCAGGCTAGGTTATATGTTTGGATCTTTATTAATGTCAAGCAATTATGTTTTGATCAAAATGAATTAAAACCAGCACTAGATAAACCTACTTTAAAACCATATTCCAAACCCTGACCACCTTTTGCGTAAAAAATGGTCTTCACTCTAAACCAGCTCCCTAACTAAATGTGTTGCCATGTATTTTCAAATGATTATAATTAATGGGTATACTGATTCACCTTAAATACTGATTCATACATTTCATATACACACCCACCCACCAACCTTAGTTTATATAAGCAGCATAAGCGCTTAGTTCCATATTTTGTCCTTAACTCGTCATACACACAAGACTCCCAGGCTGCTGCATGTTTCTCTTTGAGTCATTGTTAGTATCTACTTAAGATGATACATTTGTATCATAATTTTTCATCTGAAGATAGAATACAAAGGGCATATGACCTGCCAGTATACACCAGAAAGTTTAACTAAAATGTGTCATTGCTAGATATTCTATATAAAGCACTTTTTTTTAACCATGAGATGATTTTCATATTCTTGACAGCCAGGGTCTATTATGATTCCAAAACATACCAAAATAGCAATCATATGGATTATGATATAATGCACTGTTGATCTGTATTAAATACCCCAAAGCATGGCGGTCATGTTCCTTTTAATGTGCTTTGGAAGAGCTTGTTGCTTTATATTAATCTCATTTGGATTTATGTTTTATATTATTTCTATTTCATAAATTTTAACTAATAAATTCAGATAAAATTAAAAATCATTTGAAAAATCAGGTATTCCTATGCTCAGTTGCGGGGGCCCAGAGCCATTCTTCCATTGTGTGTCATCATAAACGGGCAAGAAAATTACCATTCATTTGCAAACTTAAGTATGTAGCCTTTAATGGTGCTAACTGAAAGGGACCTTGAGTGTCTGGAGTATCTTTTTAATGCACATTTTATTGGTGAATTTGAGTAGGCCAAAACACACTGGATTTCCTTTGTAGTATGGCCTTGGTTTCAGAAACAATAACGACATAGCGGAGAACACTCCAGCCGTCACTTCAGAGTCTTTCCATCTTCAGCCCGCAACCGTCTTTTCACGCACCAGTGGGCTGCCTGCCAGTCCCTTGGTGGATCAAAACCAATATCAAAACCTCCTGAATTAATTACCTTTGAGAGTCCTGGCTTTATAATGAGTCTCGGTGGGAATTAAGGGATTAAAAAATGAAATGGTATCTCGCAAAACCAAAGGCAAGTTTCCTGGGGAATCATCATTTAAGGACGCCATTTTATACTTCATACTGTTTTTGTTTTAAAAAAAAAGTATGATTTGCATTTATTATTTATTTTATTGACACTACTATTTTTTTTATTATTATTCGTTTTAGTCCCTACCTAGCTATGGAACTGCAATCTCATGTTGCAAACTAAGATTCCATGACAGAAATACAAATTTACATACTTTTCAATTTGTACCAATATTTGAAGTAGTACAAGTACGTCCATGTTTTTTAATGTTACAAATTTAATAAAGAAATATAAATATTGGTCAGTTTGTATGACTGATATTCATTTTGATCAATTTTGACCAAAGAAATAAGATCCATACTGCACAGTAAGGCTGTTTGAGGTGGAAAACTGCTCTTTTTTTATTTCATTTATTCCTGAGAGCAGGTTAATCGCCTTTGTGCTGAGTAAGACGGGGATTAACAGTCAGCCGGAAACAAAACTTCTCTCCTTTATTGTTCAATGGCTGTGGCTTTGGTCAAAAAAGCTTAAAAGCTGTTAATGTCATCGTAACCGACACTGCAAAGAAAACAAGAACAATTCACTGGGTAAGAACTCAAGGTCGAAACACTTATACCCATTATCTGTATATTTAAACATATACATACACGATAGCAATTTTCAAATACTCATCAGGCTCCAATTTAAAGCTAGAAATACAAATGATAAACATTAACTGATGAATAGGCAAAGATTTAGAAGAAAAAAAAAAATTATGTGCCTCGATATCTCACCTATCAAAGGTTGGTTTTGACAGCAATGTTAGTCAAAGCTCTTCCAAATCTCAGGGTATATCCTTGAAATACTCAAATCTCAGGTCTGTATGGGGAAAAAGGCTGAGGGTATTTATGTATCAGGTCATATATATATGAATATGTGTGTGCGTGCGCGTGTGTGTGTGTGTGTGTGTGTGTGTATGTATGTATGTATGTGTTATATACATGTATATATACAATTTCCTTCACTTTTCATCAGTATTTCTTGTCAAAGTTTTGAATATAAAATCCATAAACATTTCTCTTCATTTTCACTTTGGAACTTGGGTGATCTTCAGTCATCATCAATCCTTGGTGTTATATGTGGACAGCGACTTGTAAATCGTAAGCAACACCATCAATCGTGAAGAAACAGCTTGTGATTCTTAGTAATTCATTTCCATTAAACAGGCTGCTGATAACATCCAAGGATGGGCCTCTTAGCCTCAAATTAATAACTAAATTTGTATTGTCTGCCTTCATTTGTTTGTCTGTTCATTTTTGTGCAGGCATGTGTGTGCGAGATTGAAACGTTATACAAAAAACTGCTAAAAAAATAAATACATGTACAACTGCAGAAGATACAAAAATACAAATATCAATAAGATATTTTTTACTATTTATAGAAATAAGTTCAGAGGCTCGGAGGCCTTCTAACAAAATATTGCCTGATGCTAGCTTAATGCACATTGTGATAAATTATTATCAGTTAATGATTTACCAAATATCAATTCAAAACATGATTCTAGTTATCTGGAAGAGGCCTGAAAATAGATTATTAATTTATTAATGTTGCCCTAATTTTTACCATATTCATCCTGCTGAGCTTAACAGGACAGTCCTGACTCACAGACCTAATGTTTTATTGTGAAAACACACACAGGACCTTATTTTTAAACCAGCAGAAGTGGCATAAATAATACCAGTGGATCCAGTTTGCCAGCCTACTGTGGTTTTTGAGTTAACAGAAACTGCATATCAGATTTTAAATAATACTTCGCTTAATGTTTTCAAGCCGGATGAGAGATCCCAGCTGTGAAAGCACAAGACACATTAAAAAAAACTAGCTTAACATGACAACTGCTTCATCATAGAAATTAAAAAGAATCTTGTCAACTTTAGGAAGGAGCAAGCAGTGCAGAAACTGCCAAGTTGTTATATTAATAAACAGTTTCTAAAACCTCAAACCAAGCAGAATTCCTAGGCAGACCCTTTGAGTCACCATGAATTCAGATTTAGTCCCAGGCTAACAAAATAAGCCCAGAATATCATAAAGATAACCTACTGAGTGCTCCGATTACTATCTCAGCCAGGACAGCCATAGTGGTGGTAAAAAGCAGTGCCATAAGATTAGCAGTTAACTTTTATGTTAGACAATGAAACTGAAAGAGAACGAGGAGAAAAAAAGTTATTGATATGCAATACAGTTTGCAATAAGTGAGGAAAAAAAAGCAGAAGATGATGATGTTTGTTAGCCACTGTAACAAACAGGGTCATAGGAATCGTGGGGGGGGGGGGCTGTACCCCCAATATTTAATTTGACTTCATTTTCATTTTACCTGGCTTTCAGCTGTCCCTTTCAGTAACAGCTTCATAAGGATTAATAAGGTATCTGTGCAAAACAACCTGTGTGTTTCTGATCGGTAATGTTTATGTGAAGAGGAGACGCGACATTGTGTAAAAATAAACTAATAACTCTTGACATGTGGTTCTGCCATCAAGGTAAAAAAGGAAAAAAATTAGCAGAAGATTGCTACCTTGCTTACAAGCATAATTAAATCCATACTGTAAATCCATACTGACAATATGTACATTGACATGACAATTTGTATGTTAATGTATCATGTCACAGTTAACAAGTGTCTATTACATCACAGTAAAATTAATGGCAATTGAATAATTTGCTGCAGTGAATGAACATTGAACTAAATATTGCTACTGGAGCTAATACCACTCTCTCATTGTTGCTGCTGTATGTTGTATTCCTATTTGGATTAGCATACAATTTCATGAGCATTGCCAGTTTAAGTAATAGTGTGTTCGCCATTCTTGGAAGAGTCCAATAATAATATCACTACTAGCTACAGGATTTGAACCAGCAACCTTCCAATCATGGGCACAGCACTCCAACCCACTCAGCCACACACCACTCCCATAAAGCTACAGCCAGACTGCAATTATGAGAGTAAACAATTAAAACATATCTGCATGAGAAAGAATCTTATGTATGAATGTTACACTGATGTATCATTTTTACAGTCGAGGTCCTGGACTTTGTCCTAGATATTTCTTTCTTTTGACGTTATATTTATGCAAGTGTACAGGAGGAAGCTGGATAAGACGTCCAGAAATATTACCGTTTTCCCTTCAGTCTATGGGGACACGGGGTGGCACGTTGTGCAGAACAGGCCGCAAGTTGCTGTACAGTAGGAATCTTGCAGGCACACACTCCAGCATCACTGTACTATTCCTCAGATTAGTGGCCAACCGCTGCAGCCACCAGTCAAACAGCATGCAGCTGACAGCTCATTTTACACAAAGGTAATGGAGCAGATGGCCTTTGCGGTTTAATACGAGTGCCGTCAAGGAATCTAAGCAAAACTTCTGAGCCGTTAGTGATGGCAGGCAGCTACGAATTATTTGTCATGCCCTTAGATAAGTGGCAAATGAAGAGGCGTCTTGGGTGAGTCCACCTACAGACATGGCAACCTTTGCGATTTGAAGAATGTGCTACATGAATCACGCACAACTAACCTGGATTACTGATCTGATATACTGGTCTATCTTCTACTCCAAGATACTTCACTGACACTGAACTCCCCCTCAAAAAAAAAAAAAAAAAAAGTATAAATGCTGGGTTTCAGCCCTGCAATGAACTGGAATTGAGCTCTAAGCTGCCTGGAATAGGTTTCAAGATCCCCTGCAATGAATGGATGTTTGGTTTGACCTACTGAACTCGATTAAGCGCTGAGGGGTTGGTTAAATTTTTGACACACTCACTTGTAGAAAATTTTAAAAATTTGATCAAATAACATTTGAGAAGTTTCACCTTAAATGACACCTTCTGCCACCTTAAATGTTGTAAAGGCTAATAAATAGTAGTTTGTAAAAGTTGTGCGTCATATTAATAAAAAAAATATAAATGATATTGAGTGAACATTCCCAAGGAAGGCGTATTATCCATCTGTGCAAGCTAGTTCATTCTAAAGGTCTGTTGCATTCATTGCGCTGAAAAACTCAACTGAAAGTTCTTAGACAGGAAAAGTCCTTCACGTTTCAGAACAGTCCATAATTTTAAAACTAGCAATTAAATGAACTTTTTATTTAGGCCTTGTCCACACATACATGGGTATTTTTAAAAACGTGTTTTCCTCCTCCATTATAAAAAAAAAATCTGTCCACATGAAAATGCTAAACGCGCTGTCAAGAGCATGCCAAACGAACCGCAAATTCCTTGTATAGAAACATACTTGGCTAATAAAATTATTCTGATTCTGAACATTGACGTCAAAAAAAATTAGATAACGGCGGACACTCTCACATTACAAGCCAAAAACCCAGTTTTCCCTGTCTACACATCCACCCTGAAAACGGAGTTTCTGAAAGTTGTCACCCTTGATGGAGCGTTAAAAACGCTCTGTTTTCAGTGATATAAAACACCATTTGCATCTGGACGAAAGGCCAGAAGGAATAGAAAAAGCTACGTTCCTTAGTGTGGACAAGGCCTTTGGAACAGCCTTGATAGCACTTCAATCTTTTTTATTCTTTTAAACTTTACACATTCACTTGTGTATAAGAAACATAAGGGATAAAATAGTACATGTACTAGTCTGTTATATTTAAGGAATACTTTAAAACTCTTAGAAACTATTATAACCTTCCACTTCCTTCAGACACAGAAAACGAATACATGTGTAATAGGCTCTACTGAATGCCTTACTTTCAGGAAGCATGGATCTCACACTCTCTGCACTGTAGCAACTCTAAAATACTGAAGTTAAAGCAGAAATAAAACATGACCACATGGTACTTGTTCACACATCTATTCACTGGCTTCCTCACATACTCAGAAGGAACTTGTGAAGCACTGACCCATGTTTACCCAAGACCCCTAATTAATGTGTACATTACTTCGCAGGTCACTGAGTACCGGCTATCTCGTAAATGCTCAAACAGAATAAAAAAGAGCCTCACAGATGCCTTTCAAGGCCCTTGGTTTGTGGAACATTCAGCCAGCCAATGAAAGGAAACCTATCGGCATTCCCTTATTTAAATCTAAGTTCAAGACCTGTTATTTTATTCTTCATTTACTGTACGATATTATTAAGCTAGCTTACCACAAATAATACTGCTGCTGGTCATGTGGCTATATGTTACTATGTATAGTACATCTGTCATATCTCGGTACAGTACTGACTCCCCCGATGTCTCTCTGCTCCCTGCATACCTCAGACAAACATCAGCTGAGCTTGAATGGCCTTTCACCTCAACTGCCACTACAGAATCATCAACACCACAGGATGACCTGCTGACCATCACTGGCTGTCCTTGCAACGATCACCAGAAGATCACCTCTCCATCTTAACTTTAGAACCAGTGGTCTATTTCTGACTCATACAATGTTAGCATGTTTGGGAAATGGACGTCCAAATGATTTGCCAAAAAAAGATCGCACTGTTCCTTTTATAACCAAAACAGGAGCTATTTTTATTTATTTTTTTATACCTACCTTTTAATATGGTATATTTGTTGTATCTGTCATTGTATCTGTTGCCAAATGCTTGGTTAAGGATGTTAGTAAAGATATATAAAATTAATTCAACATTTAAAAACCACAAGGCAACTGCGTCTGACATTTTCAGCTTAAGCAAGCAAAGTGTCATTAATCAGATGTTAATTAAAATGAAAGACAAACTTTTTCTTGTTTCAACCAGCTCAGCCACCTCATTTTAAAATACCAGTACAACTTATTTATATAATCACATTTCTCTTCCTAGCGACACGTCAATCCCATTACTGTATAGTAGCACTGATCAGACATTCCGGAGATAGCAAATGAATGGTGTTTGAAAAATCAATACTATTGTTTAAAGCTAAAAAGGGTCACAGCAATAATTCAAGGACAGTTCTGACAATTGGCTATTGATGCATTCATTGCTCAGCATCACAAAATTTAAATGGTCCACTTCACCTGAATCGATCCTGTGAAAACACCTCAGCTCTTTGGGAAAACTACTGTACTCTATAACATAAATGGCAAAGAGCAGTATACTGTACATTAATCTGAGAAAGAAGAGTTTTTTTCTTTCTTTCTTTTTCTCTTTGTTTCTTTGTCTCTGTCTGTCTAAAAGTTCTTCGTAATTGCAATTTTTCATACTAAAAACAAAAAAATATATATTTTAAAACTGAGCATAAAATTTACCATCTTCAAAAATTTTTTTAAAAGGAGCCAAAGTTATTAACATAATGGCTGCTGATCAGTTTCAGAATCAGAATAACTGACCAAGCATGTTCACACAAAGGTGGACTTGCCACTCATCTCATATATAACAGGATTGTCCCATATTGATAAATATATTTATGTGTTCCTATGTGAACCAATACAGGACACGATTTGTACCACATTTTCATACACATTGTTTCATACAAACACTACTGTAGGTCTTCACAATAATGGTAATAGCCTAATACAAAAGCGAATAAAACCAAAAGTTTCACAAATGGAGCAGAGTAGCTCAAAATCACTGGGATGGGACAGACGAGCAAGCACTCTGTGGTGAGATCACACTTCAAAATCATCGTTCCCATAGTTACGGAAACGCAGACTCAGTCACGCGGCTTGTTTAAAAGATGTCCAACAGTACAAGTCTGCCCATGAAAAGAAAGAGGCTGTCGAAATTAGCCTGAATGGGAGGTGAAAATACCAGCGGGTCAGTGTTGTCCCGGTGATGAACACGAGCACTGTCCCTACACAGTATGGAAAAGTATGATATAGGGGGAAAAAATTGATTTAGGAAAATTTCAGTCTTTCCAATCTACTGTAACAAATGGGCCTACTTCATATTCTAAAAAAAGAGAAAAAAAATCAGAATTAAGTTTTTAATGAAATCACCAATGTGAGCTGGTTGTCAGGGGTAAAATGTACAGAGTGCACACTGAAGAGCCACAAACCAGGCAGTGGCGGTGTGTCTGAGCAGTGCATACTTGATTAGTCTCTGATGTAGGCTACCTTACAAACCAGAATGGTCACAAGGGGGAAATGCAAGTTTTCACCTGCTTATTGTATTGTAACTGGTTGCGCCTAAGGATCCCAAATGTGATCTGAAAGCAAAATGTAAAGCATGTGTCAAGCTGTTTGACATCTGGAGCACGAGTAAGATGGCAGAAGCATTACTGTCTAGTGGCCGCATCCACTGTACAGAGAGAAGCTACATTTTTTGATCAGCATAAGAGTAGGATTTGTGGAAGCTTATGCAGTAAAGCCAGGCATGTAACATTTAGATTTTAAAATGTATTTAAGTCACAAAATGTCAAATATTGTGTGTAAGTCTGGAAGAGTATGGAATTTTAAACTGCAAAGTGTGTAAGAATCCTGACAAGGCAAACTGCAGTCTGTCACAGATTATTTTTGCCTGCCCATGGTGGACGATAACCATGCCTGTGCTGTTGAAGGGCAGTAGGCACAAAGTAGAATCACAAAATTATTGTTGCCTTTCATTTCCAGAGGTGGAGATTTCAGGTCCAGAGAGTACAAATCCAGACCAAGATTTAGTTTCAACCAACCAGTTGAGCATAAAGAGTCCCAGTCACAGAGACTCAACT
>JAODLD010000038.1:8506056-8518852 GCA_026781065.1 Mormyrops boulengeri
ACACCCCCCCCCCCCACCCATCAAAAAAATTTGTCACGGACACATTTTGTCATGTACAGACAAGTGGAAAATGCCTGCTATGGATTCCTCACAAAAGAGAAGCTTCAGGGTCTCTCTCTAGTTGATGAAGTCAAAGCGAAGAATTCACTGCATTCACTGGCGCTACCATACAGTACTTGGAAAAATGGTTTGGTAGCGAAAGGCTTTACTGTCCACAGCATCACTCTCTCCATGATGACAAGCCAAGCTCAGCTGCAGTGATCTTAAAAAGGTCTGTGAAAATCCCAGTGTCACTAGCAGACTGAACATGGATGAACATCGATGAGTGCTCTCGAACCGAAAATGCAAAAACTAGGGGCCTATAGACACTCCAGGAGGACGATGAATGGAAGGTCGAAGATGTGGCTGTCGGCTGTATGGCTGCATTTCAAACAGCTGATTCCCCAAATATGCTATCGATCATCCACTTCATTCTGAGCATATCGGCCTGGAAAGGGTCTGCAGAGAGACTACTCTGTAATATGGCAAACAAACGGAATGATGTCACAAAACCAATGGAGCTCATGAGGAGTGCTCTCAGTAAACTTTGACCTGTCCTGTGTCAACTTCCACACACTAATTGTGAAAGACAAGCCATTGTCTACAGAAGCAATTAAACAGTGCAGTACTCATGGAAGGGCAAGCACAGGGAGAAAGAAACTAGGCTTCAGATTGAAAAGGCTATCACCTGCATTTTCTTTTTGTAGACTGAATGGGGAAACCCCACACACAATGAATTTTCTGGGTGTCTATGGTTCTAAATGCAGTACATACAGTGCTCCATGGAAGGTCTTCGGACTCTTGCTTAATTCATTAAAAATGTTGAAAAACTACTGGTTTCATAAGAGTCCATTGACAAGCAATGTTTAACATATCTGCACTTATCTTCCGGCAGACATTTTTTTTTAAGTGTCAATTTTTTTTGAACCGACTCATTTAATTCTGTTCTTTCCATTTCATGATAAATTGCAATTGTGGTCATTGGCTCTGAAAGGGACACTAAACACAAATGTTTTTTTTTTTCTTTCGTTTTTTATGTTACTGCAAAGGTGTTACTAATTAAAAGGCACCCAATGAGACAGCTTGTCAATGAAGAGTTTAACTCAGAACAGGTCTTTCAGAACAATAAGTTGGGTTTCAGTGTATTACCGTTTGATTGAATGTTTTACTTCAAACTACTGGTTGTTTCGAATGTGACATGTGTATATATAACGAATTAAGTAATGATTTTTGTTCCAAAACCAGTATACTTCCAATATTTTTACTGACTTAAAGTGTCCCAAGACTTTCTGTGAGCACTATAGATACACAGTTACAATGGTTACATAATGGGCTAAGTTACATAATGGTTACATAGTGGGCTACAGTGGGCTAAGCCTGTGTGCCTGTGATTAGAGGGTTGCTGGTTCGAACCCAGCTTCGGCACGTCTGCGGGTCCTTGAGCAAGGCCCTTGACCCCCAGCTCCCTGGGTGCCGCAGGTGGCAGCCCTTCAAGGCCAACTTAGTCTTGCCTACAAAGAGCAAGTTAGGGGCGGCATAAAGAGAATTTCCCCACAGGGATCAAGAAAGTATCAATTATACAGTCTGGTTAATATATATACAACATGCATGTGGAGTTGTATATGTATGTGGTAAATGCATGTCAGTTCAAGTAGTGTGGGAACCAATATAATATATACAATAAACTTGAACAGTTGCTCAGCACATAAAACCATTGATTTTTTTTCCAACCAATAAAACAAAGCTGAATTTGACTTTCACTTGCAGGTTTGTCCTCTTTCCTAGGACTATACTGTCATGCACCCTCAGTATGTTTCTGAATAACTTCAGCATAAACTTCTCCCAGGTGCTGGTCTGAGGTCAGTGGAGGCTACACCATTGGAAGTCTTAATTATAATTTTAATTATAGGGTTTTAATTATAAGGTACAAGTCTGAAATCATTCAAAATTGAAATTATTATTCCAGATAGAATTTCTGCATCCCTACTGCTTCACAAGACTAAATCACCCTTCCTGTGATGATTCAGGAGAAGGACTTGTCAGTCACAAACTTCAATGTTCAGCTAAGCAGGTAGTAGCATTCGGGTAAATTCGGGTAAACATGTCATGTTGATGAGAATCCCCTCATTCGGAATGGCAAACAGAACCAAGCAAAATGGGAATTAGGTTGGGAATATTAGTTTGCTAAAGGCCAGGACAGGGACTGGTTGAACAGCACATCACAGCAAACACAAAAATAAACAAACCAGTTTTCTGGGTGAGAAAATAAAGAACGCAAACTCCAGTGGGGAATCGGTCAATGGGCGCTACAGTGTATTTTGGATTACTGGCTAAAAAGAAATGGTGCATCAGTTTACAATAGTTTTTGTCTGTTTTATGTCTTCCATCCTGCAACTTATACATTTTTTCCTGGTAACACTTTACTTAGGGGGTATATATACATAGTAGGAGCTCAGTTACTATCCATCCATCCATCCATCTTCTGTAACTGCTTGTCCTGTTCAGGTGGGGGGGTCTGGAGCCTATCCTGGAGGCAAGGCAGGGAAAAATCCAGGATGGGGCACCAACCCAGCTCAGTTACTATTGAAGTACAAATAATGAACTTGAGATACTCGATGTAGAAGATGTCATGATTCCTTAAAAGCTATGATTTCATGTATGTCAAAATGTGCTATCGTAGCCATTTAAAAACCTCTTTTAAAGTCTCCTCGCTTTTGCAGTAACCATCAATACACCCATGTACTTGTTGACTCCACTACCAGCATGCATGCATGTTATTTAACTCACGGAGTTATTTAACTAGTAAAAAGTTCAAAACTAAGTGAACTAGTGATTTAATTAACGCGTGGGATGTCTGGGGCATTCCTATGGAGAGGTTTGGGAACCAAATCTGTTCTTGGAAGCCATCCAAAAAGACATCAATTACTTTTTGGAGAACAGAAGAACTACTGATTTTATTGTGTTATTGTTCACTTTCATACATTTCAATACTATGCTATGTTGTTGACTTCGGAATGAATACACACTTGCCTACCCAAAAATAGCTTTGCAAGCTTCATCCCTTTTCTGTGATGGTCTAAGACTTTCACAAAGTACTGTACATTGTTTAAATACTGGTAACGATGATTAGTTCATTCACTATTATGTTAATTTAGTTCTTATTTGTAAATGATATGATAATTGCCATTAAGATATAAGAACTAAACAGACTTAAGTATCAGGCAGTAGGAGTATGTTTCTTATATACTGTGAGCAATAAGAGAAATATTTACAACTTGAATAACAGATGATTACTTTGATTACATTTCATTCTGCATAGGAGTATGGCGCCTGCTTACAAGCAGAATATTTTTAGATAAGGTTCAATACTGGCACAGTGACCTTGAACAGAAACAAACAGACATATGGTTTCCCTACTGATAACCATGATCTGGACCAACAATATTTCTGAATACCAAACAGGGCTTAGACACAGGGCAGGGCAATAAAACAATAAAACTTTTCAATATAACAGATGCTTGATAAAAGTTCGATATAATTTAACCCCCACATTTTCCGGGGGTTACTTTGTGTCTTTCATCACAATGTAATGACGTCACTTTTGCTGTGACTACTTGTCTGGAAAGACAATGGAACATAAGTACTGAAACAGCCTTAGAAACACAAAGGGGGATTTATTGAACAAATAAGACAATAAAATTGGGCAGGGAGGCAGACAAAAGACAAAACAGTTAAAATAACTGGGCAACCCACTGGGAGAGCAAGTAAGTCCAAAGCTACCTGTCCAATAAGGGTAATCCAGCGAAAACCAAAATGAAAGTTCAGAGTAAAATTCAGTCCACAAGAAATCCACACAGTATAATAATCCGCAGAGAATTCAAGAAGGCTAGGAAGAATGCAAGCAGTAGAGTTTTATTGGTACTGACTCAAATAACCTATTCAACTTCTACCTCAGATTTTTGAAATTGTGTAATGTTGTTTGGCAAGAGTTTGTCACATTCTGACTATAAAGAAGAGTTTAAAAACACGACTAACCATCTGGTTTCTTCAACTTCAACTCAAACTAGAAAGAAATAACAATTTGGCATTTGTTGTGATAATCATTGTATTGACTTATATAAAAATTTTTAACATGATAACATTTTTGGCCATATCACCCAGCTCTACGTAAATCGGTGTCAAAGATTTGTCCTGGTCAGAAATGTTTACTAAAACAATAGCACAGCCTACTATAAATGAAGGCTCATGTACACAGAAACACTTGTATGCATCTTAAAACTGAATTATATAAGTATAATATAATATAAGTTAAAGGAATGCCAAAGTACTAATGAATAGAAAATTATACAGGTTTCGAACGGAATGCAGAACTTCTACAATACAAAAAAAATTTGAAGGAAATATACAATATATACGTAAAATGGTGAAAAGTCAGATAAAATTAAGGTATTGGTGGTAAAAGACAAGCACTGCATTTTACTTTATGATCTGCTCTAACATGCACTGTCTGCAACTGGGCCTGTTGAGGTTCCGAACCTCAGCAGCGGTTCCCAACCGGTTGATCACCAAGACATTTTTAATCAATCTCCATTCCTCCCTCCTCAGTAAAATATACCAAGGGGTGCCCCTCCAGTTGGCAAAATATACTGTCACAATTCAGTAGCTCACCAGAGTATTTTCTTTGTAAAGATAGATCTCACTGAAAAAAGGCTGGACACCACTGCTCTAAATGTTTTTCAGCGTAACTAAACGGCTTACATTGTGCCACAAAAAACAGCAACTTCTCCAGGTGAATAGCAAGGGCATACCTTTGAGAGCCAGGCAGAATCGTATTAACAGAGGTTTCATTATGCTGTCTATGAGCTTCCAAATGTTCACCCATGCCCCAAGACACCCAATGTCTTGTGTTTAGTATAATGTTAGTGACAACCTTTCAGGTATGCAAGGTCACCTTTACAGTACCTATTATGGAAATTTCCAGTCCCAAGCTACACTCACAAAATTGATCTCCAACTGGTGGTTATGTTACTTTTAGATTAATTAATGACATGCCATTCTAAAAGAGATACTTTGTCAATAGTTGTACTATTATACTTCATTTTGCCTTTTTACTACCTACAGTTTTAGTCAATGAAAGATAAATGTTGTCTACTAACTGAGGCACATCCCTTGAATACAAATTCAATACGCATTATGAACTGAAAATCATCTTTATTTCTAATACAAATTCATTTTCAATTAAAAGAAATAACTTTTACTCCACCAGTCCTAGGAAACAGGTGGACCACCCGCCCACACCAAGCTGTGAAAGCAGAAAAGCAACAGAAAACTGAATTTGAGATTTTGGAGTACAACGATTACATATTACTCCTAATTTGGCTTTTTGGGGGTGGCGGCCTGGTAACTTTGCAGCTAGTTTTAAAATCGCTCAATGTAAAGAAAGTCTTGGTTTAGTAGTTTATAACATAGATTTAAATGATCAGGAAAGTGTGTCCCCACCAGTATTAACTCTAAATAGAAAACCAAAAGAGATCATAAACTTCTTTCAAAATGACTGCGGCTTGTCTGAACTTTCAGTGTCTTGATTTTATGACCGTAAAATGTTTGTTTATATTTTTGTGTTTCGGTTACCTTCAAAGCATGAATAAGTGCCAATAAAATGAATTTTTCTGTTTGTTTTATTTAATGTACTTGTTATTTCACTTAATCATTTTATCCACAGAAGTTTCTTTTATAGCCAGGTTCATATCAGCTTAAGTACCTTTCTAATCGAAGCCCAGTCGGGTACATCAACCAGGAACCTTTAGGTCAAAAGTTTATCGTGACAGATGTTACCGAGAGTGAATGTTAAGTGCAACCACTGTCCATTTTATTATATTTACAAAATCGCGACCAAAATGCCCACCGTCAGAGTAATAAAAAGAGAAGTATATACCATCCATATATAACAAAGTATACACAACAAAATACAAGGACACAGGCTCTGCCATGGTGGGCAAGGTGGTGTACAGACAAGATATCCCAATGATCCCAATGAAACAAACTAACAAATAAGTGGGGGGCGGCACTCCAAATTCAAGAATCTCAAAAAAACACCTAATCTCAAAAATCCAGCCAGGCAGAAAGTACCAATTCTTGGTTTATAAATATCAAGCCCCAACCACTCAATCAAACACCCAATCATGTGAAGCCACCACCGTTAATTCCCCCGGGCGATTAATGAAATCTGTCTGTTAAACGAAATTAATATTTAAAAATCTGTTTTCGTTCAGTAACATTTATATATACCCATCCAGAATGTCAGCTACAGTCTTGGGTCTGTCTTTAGATAGCGGTACCTCAGAGGACGTGCAAGAAATAGACAAGGCATGTCATTCTCTTTTGTTCCTAAATTGCACACATGTACCCAAGACAGCATCTAAAAAGGGGAGTCTAGAATAACAGTGGATTTTTTTTCCAGCCCATTCAGCTTTCAACACCAGCCTCACAGACAGGAAAGGTCACAACAGGTGTCCTGGCTCCCAGATTTAAGAACAGCTGCCTCCTGCCCGCAGTTTCCTGACTGAACGCCATGCATCATTAGCACACTTTAAATATACCGACCTCAGAGCAGCCACCACCACACTCTGCCTCTTCTATAGAAATCTCTCCCCAGCTTTCTTTGTATTTCCCCACATTTTAGACTCTCAGCGGGTACTGGCACTTTGCTCGTAAGACTGAGCTCAAGCATTGCTTACTGAAAGGAACGCGTCGCCGTAAATCTGTTATGTACCTTCCTTTGGGTCCTCGGGAATATACTAGAGACTCTAAACTTAGGTAGGTCAAAATTTTATTTATCAGATTTGATTTTGCGTACATAAAATGGGTTTGCTTTTAAATAGCACTTTACAGTGTCATTGTTTACTATGCAATGTAACATAATTGTGCTCTGATACTAATGACAGTTTCATAATTAAAGCAATATTAGAAAGAGGGTAAGGTCTGTTTACAGGGTTATAAATATATTTGCAATAAGTATTATTTGAAGGATTGAAAAATACCTCCACTCCAAAAACTGTATGCACTGGAAAAAAAATGTCTTGAAGGAGAGATAGCAGTTACATATTTTGAAACAGGTACAAGAATACAATTAACATGAAACGAATGACAGTTTACCTCCCCATGCTGACAAATACGTGGTACAAAGACAGGAAAATATAGCTTATAGAAACCCATCCAGGCTAACTGGTGGCCTTAATGAATTTATGGTATTTTATATGACATTGCTCTTGGTATACTTAAAAAGTAGCACTTCTGAGAATCACGAGCCCATGGGCCATTTTAAAAGTAATGATATTTCTGTACGTTATCCTTCTAACATCTACACAATCCTGCTATTGAAAAAAAAGCTGTGGTTAGCCGTTAATACCTCAAAATTGTTCAATCATAATAAAGTACTGACCAGAAATAGATTGGGACATACATCGTCGCTTAAAAATAAAAATATAATAGCTTAAATGGAAATAAACTACATTATAAAGTGGCATAAAAGAAGAATTGCTTTAAAGGAGTCTACCAATGTTAATTTGCAAGAACAAGAAAAAAGAGGGAAAAAAACAGGAAAACCGCATTGAAAAATATATTGTGAAATTGAACAAAATTACGGTGTCGGTTACCTAAGAATCCAAATCCGTGTCAATATTACTATAAAGCATGGCTAGTTTGGTAATTACTGGCCTGTACAAGCATGCTGCTACATTCCTCAATGCCAATACTCACTTCTGCAATCTGCTATCCTATGCCAAGTAGGTACCAATGTAGCGATTCTGGAGTTGCATCATCGGAACTGTTAGAGCAATGCACTGCTATCCCTTGTTGATTCAAAATTATAGGTGCCTTTATTTTCCGAATAAGCAAAGGAAGAGCAGGAGCAATGCTTCTTTAACGCCTGCCCTTGTAGCTAGCAAGAATTCCACACAAAGCGCGGCTCAAGGGTTAAAATCCTTAAAGGTGCTCGCCTTATAGTCAGCCAGCATGGCACGCCATTTTTCCATTTCCTTATTTCTTTCCTCCAATCCCAATTCAACAACGTAAACTTTCGGTTTGCTAGAAAACCCATCTGCACCAAGAGAAAATAAAAAGACAGAAACATTCCAACAATATTAATGGAGGGCTGCTGTCTGGGGGCTTACCCTGGGTCAAATGAAGACGGCCCGAACCCGTCAAAAACTATCGACCTCGTCCGGCAGCGGGACCTGCGAGAGAGAGAACAACAAAGACAGTTTGTGACAAAGCTGACACGGTGTAGTCCCAGAGGAGTGAAATCAATTGTGACGTTTTTCATTTATTTGTAAATGCCTCTTTGGTGGTACACTCACTCGAGACGACAGTTTAGCTCTTACGGAATAAGAGGGCTGATGGTAAAATAGAAGAATCCTGACAGCTGCCGTAATGAGATTCTGCATTAGGGCCGTTCTCTTACATTTTCACCCTCCACTAGATGCGCGTCCTTCACTTTCAATCTCGCGTCCAAGTCATTTGGAAACGTTAACCCTACGAAAAACTAAACTAACCCTTCTTTAAATGGCATCAACCTGATGTTTTCCTAAATCTAGACTCAAATTAGTAAGACACAATGTCAGCAGCACCGCATAACTTTAATGAAATGAAAGGTAGATTTATTGCATGCCTTACTGCATGAGTTTTCTATAATAAATTCCAAAAAATTCCAGGCTCAGTGTTTCTCTCGCAAGACAGGTTCTACCCTACCTTCTATACCCGAGTTCATACTCACATAATATTACAGATAGCACTGAACACACAATATATGATCTATAGAATAAAAATGATGCAGAAATGAAATTCTGATCATCACTTTAACTCTTACACATATCACGTGAGGCTCCGCCTTCTCCACAACCACTTTCAACATATTTTTGTTAAAAAAAGAACCATTAGCATGTACAATCATACTGATAGGTATAAACACATTTTCTCTCATGTTGTTTCAAAATGCAATGAAACACAGTGATATGTCTGTATCACACTTGCTAATGAAAAGATCGTGAATGTTGGTCAAATTCTAAAACAAAGCTGTGAAAGACAATTTGGCTGAAGATACCCAACCTTAGGGACTCATTGAAAATGGATCAACACCACTGTCTGGACAGTGAGGTATCTATCACCTTAATGTGTGCAAAACCTCAAATGATACTTGTTCTTACTTGCTATATAAAATAACAGAAGCTTTTCAGGCAATCAAATCCAACAATATGTGACTACATTTGCATGTGTGCATGAGAATGATGTATGCATTTCAAATTTGTTTGTGAGAATTCATACATATGTATCATTGCATGTGTATTCCACCATAATGGAAAAAATCTGTGGTTTTCTTAAGCGGGAAAAAAACTACTGCTTAGTTTTTAACACCATCTATCCATCTACCGGACACTTTTCCTGGACAGGATCATATGGCTTTTAAACAGTATTTAATACTAAAACGTTTCTGGATCAGGTTGACAAAGGATGTGACAAATTTTGATTTTCAGATCAAGGCACAAATCAAAACTATAAATTACATTTCAAAAGCACACACTATCAAATCAAACCATATACTGCAGTGAAAGTAAACCTGTGGATATGTGTTTATTTGAAATAGCTTGGCAATGCATATTCTGTCAATCACAGAATCAGTAGTCATATCCATGGATGTAATTTAATGCTTTATGACCACCAATGTGCTGAGCAGGACTTAGGGTTGCCTTAAAACAAAGACGCTTTTCAAGTGTATTCCATGATTATCATCATATGAATGCTAACAAAGTTTGCATGGCTACTGAATAATTGAAAGAATCTTAGGTAACGCTTTACCATTAACTGCACCATGATGCCTTTATAATACATTCATAAAACATTCAGTGCACCTTCATAATGCATTCATAAGCAGCATGTAAGTAACATCCTAACATACCTTAACAGCTTTAATATACATTAATAACAAACATTAAATTCTAATAAAATTATAATGTTTGTTATTGATGTATATTGCAGCTGTCTGTCCGTTGAACACTTTATGAAGGCAACACTTTAAGATATGACAAGGTATACTTACATGCGGCTTATAATTGTTCTATCAATGCACTATAAATGCATTATGAAGGTGCAGATGATGAGAAGTGTTAAAATTTAGTAACCTTTTAGTAGTAATACTCAAATGGACTGTTGTTGACATTGCATACCATTGAAAAAACCACAGTCAAGGACAGTCTTAAAAGAAAAAAAAAATACCTGAAATATTTTACTTATTAGTGTCACTGCCCGAGGTCTCCTTTTTGTCATTAGGGACACCATAAAGTTCATGTTCAAATTATGGACATCGGTTTCCAGCCTCTCCTGATCTCTGGGGCTGTAAAACCCCCAAAACATCATGCAAATTGTATTTGAAGATAAAAGATGAACCGAAAATCAAAAGACTTATGAAATGCTGCAAGAGATAGAAATATATGTAGAAAGGGTTTGTCTGCATGCAGATATACATTATATCCTTAGTCCCAGTGGAATGTAAACACAGTATTCTGAATGCCAGAGGATGAGGAGCTCTTCAACAACAGAATCCACAAGCACAGCTGTTTATGTTAGCATTGGCAAAACGGATTATTACTCTTTTTGACTTGGCAACATGCTGCTGTTGTTTGTGTTACTTTGAGGTAGTGAAGCAATACTTCACGCTTTATAATTAGTGCTGGTTTTTTCTCTCTTTGAAAAACTTTGATCTTAAAAATGCTAACAAATGACAAATATAGTACAACTCAAAATCTTGTTGAGTCCCACCCAAACAAGAAGAACTTGATTCTCCTGATCCAATACAGTGACACAACATTGGCAGCACTGATACAGATAGGGATGGAGTTCATCGTATATTATCCCTTAGCAAACACGGTGGAACAGATTTTTCAGCTACTGGTTTACCTTCAAACAGTATTAGATCTTTCTTAAGATATGATTTCTACTTCTTATTTATGAAAACGTACTCTAAATTTCTGAGAATGCAAAACATGGCACTCAAAACTCCAAACAAATCAAACTGAACAAACCATCAAGTGTGTGTGTTGGGGGGGGGGGGCTAATTATAACCACTTTTTACAATAGTGAAGGTGCCCCCCTTTCTCTTAAGACCTCCTTCTATCAGCCCAGCAATCTTCCTCCATCACTTTATGTCTTCATCATTGAGTGGAGCCAGCTAAGCATCATTAAGTGGGCAGCATTGCGTACCATGCTGGCAAACACCAAAAATCAGAACATTCTGCAGCTCACCAGTCCATTGGCCAAAAACTAATGCCAATAATCCTTCATGTATCTTTAGGTCCATAAACAATGTAGGACTATCCTAAATAGCTATCTGGTACAGCTATTCCCCCAAACATAACTGCAAAAAATATCGGCAACGATCTGCTGGAAACTTTGTGGGTACCTTCTATGATTTACCAGATATGATAAACATTAAATGACACCCAAAGTATATTTGTTTTATTATGTGAAAGCTGACCAAAAACTGGCGTAAATAAAATTGTAGCTAAGAAAGTGAACATTGTGTTTTATGCATATATATTGCAGAACTTGCTCACATACACCAAGCACAGGAGGTACTCAGGATGTTTCTCAACAATACTTTATCCACCCATGTCTGTTTTCCCACAGGTAAGGGACAACAGCAATGCTACCAATGTCCTCTTCTCCGCTAATGGCTGGCCAATCATGTGCAATAAGTGGGAACCCGTTTCTTCTAGAGAAGATCAATCATTTCAGTCAGCTAAGAGAAACCACGGTGTAAGGAAAGTCAGAAACTCAAAAAAGTGGCGAGGTTCACCTTCGACTCCTCAACTTCTTTTCCTTTGGGGTGTCAGCAATGACAACATTCTCTATAGTTCAAACCTTGGCTATGGCTCATCGAGGCTTCATTGAGACTCTTGAAAATTAGATCACTTTGTCTATCATTGTTCACCATCCGTACCAAATTATGCCCTTTATCCTATTTAAGGAGCCAAATATCTCTCTTCATTACCACTGCAACAGACTACCCTGTATCCAGTGGTAGTGCATAAAAACACTTAGACCACTTGTTTTTGTGGGGTCCCCTGTTGGCCACAAACAGTCATTACACTATATATTAAATACTGCTAGCTATAATTTTCTGACTGTATTCATTAGCTTACTTAATCATTACATGAAATAATGAAATAATCATTTCCCAGCAGTGCCACAAAATGGAAGAAAATCAAAGACAGAAAGTCTTTCAAAACAGAAAATTTGCCTAAGCTGACCTGTGTCTTCACCGCAGACAATGAAACAGCTGATGAGGATGCAGCAAACTTTACAAACACAGACTTTTTGAGTGAAGCCCCAGAAACAACAAACCAGCCCTGCCTGCATCCACTAGATTAGATATTTCACGGTATATGAGGATATTAAAAACATAATCCGAAAAAAAATCATGTAGGTCACTGTAAACTCCAGAATCAGAGATAGCCTAACCAGAGATAGCCTAACCAGGCATATCGGTGTTGAACGCTAGGGAAACAAGGAGATAACTTCTTGCTGAAGAGTTAAAAAGATCACCCTTCTTTTATCGATAGCCCTGTCACTGTCCATTCTGCATATAACGTGTGGGGAAGCAATAAAAAAGGCGAATAGGATGTTGCGTTACATCTCTAGGTGTGTGGAGTTTAAGTCAAGGGAGGTGATGCTACGATTATATAACTCCTTGGTAAGACCCCAC
>JAODLD010000038.1:8518952-8531312 GCA_026781065.1 Mormyrops boulengeri
GTTGGAGTATGGAATAGTCTTCCTGCTAGTGTAGCGCAAGCTAAAACCCTAGGTTCCTTTAAATCTGAGCTAGATAAAATTTAAACAACTCTGAGCTACTAGTTAGGTTCTCCCCAAACGACCTTGATGGGCCGAATGGCCTCCTCTCGTTTGTAAATTTCTTATGTTCTTAACACGTATGCTCCAACAGCATACAGCACATTCACGGAGAATTTTGTTTTTTGTGGCATTAACTTGCACATTATTCCTTGACTTTTTTTTTTTTTTTACTTAAGCTCCAATCACTGCTAACACTGTGCAGTACAATATACAAAACAATACCATACACTGGCTCAATAAAGCTTCTGCGTATCTGTTGCATAGAAAGAGGAGCATCTGTGTTTTTTACGATATTGATAACAGTAACTTTGGGATTTCTAAATACCGGGGTATATCGTAATACCATCATACCGCCCAAGCCTATGCCGATTCCTTTACCCATTCTTTCTTAATAGTAATTTAGCGACCACCTACATGACCGCCCTCACCAGATTCATCGTAGGCTTACTAAGGAAGTCCTACTGTGAAAATTACATCTACTCAGTGTGACCTGAGGCAACTTTTCCATTTTCAATCACCACAATGTTCCAATTATTCATAATTTTTCATCACCATGGCAGCCCTGCATACCTGGTCACTAACGACAGGATGCAGTTCAGCATTTACAAAGTAAATGTAGTATTGATTGAAAGGAGCATTGATTGAATCATCGTTCCATTTTCCGTCTATCCAATCCATTACATTAGACATCTTTTGAGAAGCTTTTTAATTCGCATAAAGCAAGAATCTCAAGTGTGTTACATCTAAAGGACTTGTCAATTAAATCCAATAGGTGAATTCAAGGATTTTTGAAAAGTTTCTCATATATATATTTTTTTTTTGCTATTTGAAAAAGACAAAAACCAGGTATATAAATTCCTCACAAGTTCACAACACAAAACAGAAATCTATAGACCTGCATTACAGCCCCATACAGTAGTCTATCGGAAAAAAAAACTCTTTCCATTTGGATACTACATTTACTTTATTTAGGAGGAACTTTTGTCCAAAGAGACTTAGAGCTGAGGAAAGCTTTGGGTCAGAGGGCGGGGTCAGCCAGCATCCAACGCCCTTGGCAGAGTTAGGGTTAATTGAGGGCCTTGCTCAAGGGCCCAACAATGACAGGATTATGCTGCTTACCACTGGACTTGAACCCACGCCCATACAGACACAGATCTCTAACCTACTACACATCGCCACAAAAAATATGGAACACTTCATCATTCAACATAATGAAAATTTAACAAAACAAGTTTATTTCTCATTACAGCAATTATTTACAAAAGTTTGCCCTAAATTTCTAATTATTTTCATGACTTGGCATTAAAAGAAAGGTATATATCAGTTTGGCTGGCCAGTATGATGGTATTAAAATTAGATACCAACTATGTCTAATGCTGGCTGGGGAGTGGGGTATTGGGTGGCTGGCAGTAAAAGTATGCTTTTAAGGCAGCTTGATTTGTCGGGGGCTGGCGGGGGTGGAGGAAAAATTTGCCGGCTGGATAGGGTGGGGTTCCGGTGGTAAACCTTCTATCCGGCTAATTTTACAGCCACTGAATAGCAGAGCGGCACATTTCCGGGACACTGCACATCATTGCCAGGTGTCAGCGAGCTGCTGTCAATTTGCGGGAGACTCCCGGAACCTCCAGGAGAGGTGAGACTGAACTCTGAAACAGTCTGAAATATACACTGCTACTACAAAATTTTACAAAAAAACATGTCAACAACACAGAATATCATTTTACCCATTTCAGATATTGAAAATAATTAATTCTTCTAGGAAAAGATATTCCCCATTTTACTTCTGGTGTACTTATATTCTACAAAGTGTTAAAAATCTGTAACCATTAACAGAACGATCCTCAAATCCAGTAATACAGAACAGTTAAAGTTAACTTATAAGCCTCAGTAGTCTCACTGCTCACACAACTCTCTGCTGCAGCTATCCTGGGTACAGGTATCTGTACAGTTCAATTTTCAAAAATAAAGCCGGCAGCCACAGAAGTAACAGACTGGCCACCTCCAGAGATTATTTCTCCTCCTGGGCATCCCCACTAAAGCCCCAGGAATCCCACTCCAGGGGCACAGTTTATCGGATTATTCTCCAGGCCCCCCCTGAACGTCGCTCGGCTGTTGCTCAGGCACCTCTGGGCTAAGAGGCACTGCGACCCTTGGCCAAAGCAGCCCTCCTTCAGTAGATCAGTAAAAGTACCCCTGTAGCTCAGAAACACCCAAACAGCTTACCACTTTCGAAGTAAGTGCAATCAGACCTCTAAAAGCAATCAGAGGTCAGCGCTAGGATCAAGGCGCCAGGTGTTTCTCTGGCATATGGGAAAGAGGGCATATTTGACAAAACGTGACATGGCAAGAACTAAAAAACTAAAGGCCGCATACACAAATCCGGGTGTTACAGTAGCTCGCCCTACCAATACGATGGTGGGAATTGTAACAATTTCAATCCCGCATGATTCAGTTATTGTAGACAAACAGAGATTTGATTGGACATCCACCCTTGTTTACCTGGTACTATTGTGCTTGTCCCTTGATTTATACACACTAATGTCCTCTGTACAGTTCATATGGTAGCATGCAGAGGTATTGAGATGTTTTGTGAGATGTTGACAATATTCTCTCCGGACCTGTCAATCCCTCCATTCACTCCCACACTGCTGATTCAGAAAAGAACTGGGAGTGAGCCTGTATCCGGTCATTAGAAGTCTTGGGCTTGAACGAGGGGAACTTGATAACACCTAATAAAAAATAACACCTTGCTAAAGTTACACTTCAGCATCAATTAAATCATGAGCATGAATTAAATCCAAGCATTTTACCCAGTGCTGGATGGAAATTCTTTGGATAGCTTTTTTTACACAGTATATTTACTGGTAATCCCTTCATTCCTACATATTGCTCAATATTAATCCTTTCCAATTTTAACAAGAATTAAACACACAATTTCCTGTCTCCATAAACATCCAAGAATACAAATTTCTAACGTCAGTCTAGTTCCTGCAAAGCTACTCTATTACATTCAGGACACCACAGTGTAGCAGGAAATGTTACAGACATCTAAAAACTAGACAGCAAACATGGCTATGGTTAATATATAGGCAAAAGAATTATTTGTTTGAATGATTTTTGTACATAAATTACGTTAAATAATTAAATTCTCTTTATAAACACTAAACAAAAGTGAACTTTTTGAAAACTCTATGCCGTCACTGCCATATCGCATTAATATTGTTACAAAAACATTATGATGCATTTTTTTCCACAAATCTATTTTCTATAACCTCTTCCCTAACTAAAGCTTACAATGTGTACACACACCCACACACGTTTGAATCCATATCCTTGTATAGGCACCGCCCATTCATTTTTATGATCAAAATCCTAATCCCAACAATGACAGTCTTAACCCCTACCCAGCCCTAACCTTAACCGTAAGTAACCAAACTAAATAAAAGACTTTTGGCATTTTTAGTTATTTGATTGCAGTCACAGACTTTAACAAAATTGTGTTTCCCCTTGTGGGGACTAAAAAAATGGTCCCCACAAAGTAAGAATAACACGTTTTTATCACATTGTGGGAACATTTGCTCCCTACAATGTAATATATGGGGATCACATCATAATGCAAATATTTTTCCCAGTTTCTTGGGGGAGGGGGGGTCTCAGTATGTGAGTTATGCATTTCAATTCACTGCATTTGGTATAATCAAGAGGGTGTGTTTTTACATATCTTTAGTAAGACACATTTCACAGTACAAAAATAAGTAAGGTCAGCGACTTGCATATTATCTGTGTGGATAAGGAGGCATATTGAATAATAACATGACAACACTTTTTTATTGATTCTGAATAACAATGGAACAAACACAGTAACCCCACCAGCAAATTGCAAAGAGTAAATCAGTAGCGCGGGTGACCTTGGTTGAAGCAGCGTTAAATCGGCCAACAAATTTCTTTCGCAAGGTATCACTTTTATTAGCCTACCATTTTTCCATTTTACGTTGTCACTGGTGCCTAGCAAGTTATAATTTTCACTCCTGAAGAAAGCTGACTGAGGTCAAATTTATGGAGATGGTATTTGGGACTGCTTAAACAATTCTTTCTTTTTTTTTTTTCTTTCAAATCGCGGTAATTTATAGTTATAAATTAAAAAAACAGATGCCTTTTATAAACAGTGTAGCAGTGATGCAAAAATGACATGCCATTTCACACAGAAAATTTATGGCAGTCACTAAAAATGTATCATGGTTGTCAAAGTAATCGGATGAAACACCCTTTTTATGCACTGTTTTAGTGCCGGATCATATATTCCTTATGATGTATGACCTCCAGGTCATTTCAGATATTACTGATATTTTATATATGTTCATCTAAAATCAAATTAAATAATTGAATTAGTCGGCATTTTCCCCATTGTCTTCCTCTGTTTTAGCGAAAAATGCTGCTGTGACTTTTACATGGACAAAAAAACCCCTTCAACTTTCTCTTGAACTATGTTAAATAAATTTATAAATTAATTTTTGGGTTTTTGAACAACGAGTCTTGTCATATGTGCTGAAAAACTGGAGCAAAGAGACAAGGCACTGTTCCAAAATGGTCCAGTATTTCCATGCATACGTTGCATCGGCAAAGTAAATATATACATAATTTCTCTCCAATTTCTTTCCATCCAGACAGTGCCTTTAAGTTCCGAAAAAGCAGAATTAAAGATGAGAACACACACGCACAGGCATCTCTTTATTTCTCTTTATTACATACCCTTTTAATGACTTTAGCGACAAAAGGAAGCAGAAAGAATGTCGCAAAGCTGCTAGTCCCTCTTTTTAACAGTGGAACAGACGGACACTCACTTCAGCCCCCTGCTGGCTCCTATTTCACAACTCATTGACGAGGTCGGTACCACCAAGTCCCTCTGGTGTGATTGCCCTTTTACACTCAGGGATGTTTCCCATAGCCCCTGAATGTCCAGATTTCCTAATAGCCCCCATGAAGAATATATATTTTTACTCATAATCAGACTGCTAAAGAAGAATATTTCAGTTATAAATGCACATGTTTCAATACTAACTTCTCAATGATTAATTCATAAATTGTCAAAGTACTTTTTAATGTAAAACATTTTCAGGTGTTCATCTACAGGACTCCTACCCTACAGAACTTATACCTGCATTTATATTTCAGTATTTAAAGTTAGACTGAACACCTAATACTTCACTGAAGCTTACCCTGCTTACCCTAGCTTATTTCAGTCTGGTGTTCCTTAAATAAAAACTACAGGTACCGCTGCCCGTGCTGCTATTCGTCTTCACATCCACCTGGTGGAGAAAACCAGCCGATATTACGGTGGCACAATTGTATCGGCATGGGCAAAACACCGGCTGATAAAGCACCGATAGTGTCTCTTTAAATGCTGAGAAGCTTCACCTCCTGCTGTATAACTTCTTTTTCCTGGGGCTATTTGTAAGCTTAAACAATGTATTGCTAGTTTTGGACTGGGAATGGAGATGTTGCATTATACCACGCGCGCGCACACACACACACACACACACACACACACAGTTACATTTATAAGGTTGTTCTCTTAAGGAGAACACACAACCTACTTTGAACAGTTTGTCGGTTTAACATTCGGAAAGTTTGTTTAATTTACTTAAGTTCTACTTTTATGAGTAATTCATGAAGCTCATGACTCATTTAATATTACAACAGTTTCTTCTGTTTGAATGTCACAATTTCACAATGGAGTCATACCAGTAATTAGATCAAATGTTTAAAACTGTAAGTGTCTGATTATATAAACGTTAGATGTTATTGATTAACAGAGTTTTTAGCTCATTAACATGGGCCCAGGATACTAGTTTTGGCCCTTAGTACCAGCCCAGTATGTGTTTCCTGCTCTTTGGCACGCTCTGGTGCCTCTGCGCCTGAGGTGAACATCAGTCCAGGGTGATCTTCACGGCCTGGAACCTCCCCCAGCACCACAGAGGCGCCGATGCCACAGGCAGTACAGACCCGGCTGGGAGGCCGCCATCCCACACCTAAATTTAGCTCTAACAACACTTACATGCTTTTTTATGATTTGAATAGTGCATCCTGAAACTGGTTTCACAGACAAGTCAGTTTTTTCCCTTGCCCTGCGTAGTAACTCTGTGGGACAGTAATAAAACAAATTCATTTAACATATATAACTTACTCATTTATTTAATTGCATTCCACAAACTTGCTTGCTGTGCATACTAATAGTTGCAAGACCAAAAATAACAATTATGGTCCAGATCTAAAGTTTCATCCATAAGCTCACAAGATGGTTCTGGAAAAAGTATTTAAAAGCCTATGAAATTTTAGAGCCCCCTGTGGACAGCTTACCACAAACTCACCCCCCACCCCCCACCCCCCATCTCCACCTTTGAACACACATTCACTCTAACGCAAAATTTCCAGTCATAAATTACTTCAGCATTATGCATTTTGGATATTATCTCTCTACTCTGTAATTTTATTTTTCAATATATGATTCTAATTTTTAGAGATTGGAGTCAGCGATTACCAATGAACAAAAATAAGCAGTAAATGAACCGTATTTAAAAATAGGGTAATAAGTAGATTATTATTTTAAAAGCTTTTTAAAGGGCTCAAAATAATAAATCAAAAAAATAACACTTTCCACAAATGCAGACAATAAAGAAAAATGTAAACTGGCATTCAATTTTCCTCCAAAATGCTTCAGCAGAATGGATTTGCTTGAGTATTCATCAATATCGTTAAATTAAGATAACTGATTTTCCTAATTGCCTGTCATTACAGCTACAGCTCACCTTGTAATTAATACTTACAATTGGCAATATGAGATCTTTAGATCTAATCTCATCTAATAATGCATAAATCCATCTTCTAATAGCTTATCCTGGTCACATTTGCGGGTCCCTTTTTACAATTGTATAATTTAGGCTGCACTTCAAACTAAAAGCAATTGCAAATGCTATATACAAAAAATCACCACAAATGCAAAAAAAGCAAAAAGTGCCAGCTAGATTATTTTTAAGTCAGGAAAGTCTTTCATTTTCTCAGTATCCCACGCCTCTATCCAAATCTGACCAAACCAAAGCCCTTAAATATTTACCTTGTCCATAAAGTATATTGGCTTAACCATGACATCCGTCTCTGGCTAATCTTCTAATTATGTAAAACAGTTCAAGACACAGGAGGTAATTTCTCTTAATTTCTGTTATCAGTACATCCTGAACATACTGGGACACACAGAGCCAGTACCTTTTTAAGTGCAGCATGTACTGGTCGCCCTGCTACTACTGCACACCTAAGTCACTGTAGGGTGTGTTTGATCCAACTCTCGACATGTAGCCCGGAGACCCTGTGGTCTGACCCCTTAACAAACGCCTGACCACACAGTCACATGCACACACACCAGCACATATGTGCGCACACACACACGCACACAAACCACTTCCCTACCAGGAAAAGATTCAACAATATGGCATTTTTAAATTTAAGAAAAGCCTCTTACTTATTACTCGTCCTAGTAGCATGTGGGGGGGTTGTAATAAAAGGAAGAACAGATGTGCTGAGGCAATTCTCCGCGCGCATTCCCAGCGAAGCCCTGCTTGATTTGCATCAAACCCCTCTTTTCTCAAATTATTCAAAACAACAAAAGACATTTAGCTATAATAAATAGCAAACTATAAATCAACAAAACAGAAGTCATTAACAGCACTACTTTTACCCCGACCGGCACTGAATATGATGACTCTGAGGAAACACAGTAGCTAAAAAAAATTGAAAATATTACATTTTAAAATTTAAGAGGTGATTTCTCACGTTTCGCCATAATATTTCAAATTTTACAACTGAATGTGACTTTTCAGAATTTTAGATCATCAGCGACCTTTTCACACTGCCCTTATCCGGATGTCCCTATCTGTATATCAATCCAGTGTTACTTGCACTATTAAACTTCTCAGTTTTGTCTGACCAGAATGTGCATCTATCATGTTAGATCTATTAAATTCGTTTGATATATTAACTTATCCTTGCGCTTGTAACCTGATTAAATTCTGGGAAAAGGCTTACTTTAACTTTGTTTTATGTTCAATTATCAGCATTACATTGACTTCTTACAAAAGTATTAATAGAATTAATATCCAAAGCGAATTGTCAAGATTGAGTTCGCTGGTTCAAATGCCATGGCCATATCATCCTTGGGCCCTTGAAAAAGGCCCTTAATCAATCCTAACTGCTCTAGAGCCCCTGGATGCTGACTGAGCCCACAGTCAGACCCGAAGCTCCGCTCTGATTGATTTATGTCTATCTGCATGTGTGTCTCATCTGAGAACAAGCTGGATATGGCAAGACTGAAATTTCATTGTATTTACTACCTGTAAAATGACAGTAAAGGCATCCTTCTTCTATCAAATACTATTGGTTAGTCACTCTGTTGTCACTTCTTTAATCAATTTCCAGCCATGCATCCATTTTCTAAACCCACTTGTTCTATGCAGGGCTAAGGGAGTTCGGAGCCTATTCCAGAAGTTATGGGCACAAGGAAGTGAATAACCCAGGATGGGGCTCCAACCCATTATAGGGCACACTCACACCATTCGTGCACACATGCAAACCGACAGACAATTTGGCATCTGCGTGGTGACACAGTGCTCTGCACCGTTGCCTCACATCTGGGACCAAGGTTCCAATCTCCGCCATGTCTCCATGTGTGTGGAGTTTGCCCCACATGTTCTCCCCATGTCGTCGTGGGCTTTCTTCCAGGTTCCCTAGTTTCTCTCCACAATCCAAAAACATGCTAAAGTGAATTGAAGTTACCAGAGTGTCTTCAATTTATCTCTATTACATAGGGCTAAAATGAAGATTAAAAAAAAGACAAAGAACACTTCGGGTTCACAAACTAG
Source organism: Mormyrops boulengeri (assembly GCA_026781065.1). NCBI lineage: Eukaryota > Metazoa > Chordata > Actinopteri > Osteoglossiformes > Mormyridae > Mormyrops > Mormyrops boulengeri. The sequence goes on from JAODLD010000038.1 coordinate 8,527,961, forward strand.
CCTAGCTCTCGCCACTTTTTATTGATGAAAGCTAGAGTCATGTTTCAGAGCAAACTATCACTAAAGAGAGGAACAAAACCAGAGTTGAAAACTAAAATAACATAGGACTACAGTGAATACATGTTCAAAATCCTTACTGACGTGGGATTTAACTTGCGCGCATATATTTGTCCCATGTTCATTTTGCTTTATACCCCTGCATAATTATCTGGTTTAATCAGAAGTGATAAATTTCACATGCTGATGTGGGGGGAAACTCTTCCCAAAGCAATTCCTCTGCAATATGGGGCAGTTTCTCCTCTAACTTTGCAAAAGTGCCAAGTTCTTCTTTAACTACATTTGGAATTCGACGGTTTTCTTAAGGAATGTCTATCACACACGTATTTCATGTACAAAAACCAGCATAAAAACATGCAGCAGACTGTTATGCTATCACAAGCATCTTAGTGAGTTTGCGCGGTGAGAGGATGCTTGCACGTATTTCCAGGGAAATGCTCACAAATATCCTCTGAGTTTGGGTGCCTGAGTGTGCCACAGGAAATAAGAAATGTCACGCTACCCTTTGACAATGTTTGACAACCATATGCTGTGCTTGCCTTGAATACCGGAGCGATGTCACCTAGCTGCATACACATCTCATTCTCCCTGCATTCAATGCTTATGAGCATCAGTTTAACGACACGGTCTGGTATTTGATCTTGTCATGTTCCCTTGAGCCGTGCCTGCAAAGCTTGTGAAAGGGCCACCGGCTTATGTAGCGAAACACATACAACTTATTTAACAAGAATACTGCAGCAAGGGCGGCAGCGTCGTTTCGTGTTCCTAAACACAGCAGTCACACGTTTTGCATGCACATATGGTGATGCTAATATTTTCCCAGTTTTCAGTTATAAAGCAAGTAGAGAACAAAATTTGCACGCATGTTATAATGGCAATTCTCTAATCCCTGCTAATGCATGGTTAGACCTGAGTTTCTTAGATATAAACAGCAATGTAGGTGAAGTGCCAGTAAATTAAACAAAATTTAAATTTAAAATAATAATAATAATAGCACACTCCAAAATGATGCCTCTTGCTGAGTACAAGTGTTAAACTAAATTCCAGTAAAAAGCTGTAGTTTAATGGCTGTCAATTTCCAAAAGAGGAGCGATGCATCACTTATTGCATAAAAGGCCACAATGCAGGTGGAAGTGATTTACACTGAATAATGTGGTGGGCGACATTACATAGCACTTTGACTTACACTTCAGTGCCAGAAAGAAGAGTTTTTATTTATTTATCTCCCATACTCCCACACTTGCCATCTCAACCATTTGTTCCATAAATCACAGATATTAAGTTACCGGCAATCAGATTGCTGTGGTGTCCTATACTATATTTCACATCTTTACAAGCGGGAGAGCGTACGGGAGGTAGATACTGTCATTGATATAAGACAAAAGCGATGTAATGGCATTCGCTGTGCTTCCAATGGTTAAGACGGCTGTTAGCAACATTATACGCAACAACTGCGAATCTGTGCCGGTGAAATATGTGAAAATGCGATGGAGGAATTTTAATTCACGCAGCCATGGGAAAACGGGAACAGCCAACATGCGCTGTACATCGACTGTTTGATAGCTACCAAGGTGCACTAATAAACATGAGCAATTACAGTACAGTACTATTTACACATGTAGGAAGTAACACTGCAACACTAAAGAACTGAAAGACAACAAAGTCACCCTTTCAGACAACGAAAAACAAACCAGTAAACAGTAACAATATGCTTAACAATTTAAAAAATCCAATAAATTAACTATCACAGGCAGCGTGTAGTGACTGTCTATGATTACAGACGAAATATAAGTTGTCGGTGCGCTTCCTAACTGCGGCCGTCATTCCCCAACTTTCCCGACAGCCATGTGATCCTTAGGCTTTCCGTGATCGCACATAACTTTTGTTCGTAGTTTTCCTGGTTACTGGCATTAATGATCTGTTGCTGCGGATTTTTAAAACGTATTAAGAAGTGTTAAGGGAACGGGGACTTAAAAGGCAGAATTTCACGGTGGTCTACAAAGCCGAGGGATGCCAAGTTATAAAGCCGTGAACAAAAGCTGCGGATTTTCCATTAACTGTCGGCAGCCACCTCAGCTTTTCTAAAAACTTAATAGCGCGGCATTAGTTTGAATAGAAAGTCCGCAACTGGCGGAGTTTATTGTGATTCTCCTTAAAAAAAACTCGAACCGCACGTCAAACAAATGCCAAACGAAGCGTAAAGTATGGGCGACTTTCGTGTATACTGAAAGCGAAAGTCGTAAAACTCATTTTACTCTGACATTTATGCGCAGCAACTAATTCGCGGAAAAGCACTTGTTTTAATCAAGGGGTCCCATCTTAAGACGTGCGGCAGGGTGTTTGCTCTTACCATGAGGCGCCGTGCGTGTCCCATCGTTCGGTTTGAAAGTCTTCTTCCTGAAAGTGGTGCGACACACCCCGCTCCCCCAGCTGGGAGAAAGGCTGCGAGCTCCCTGTCTGTGTAAGAGGCACAGCTGTCTGCAGGCGCTCTCCAAACGGGGCCAAAATGACCATCCTAATGACGGCGGAGAATCTCCCCCTCTCACACGCCACTTTATCTTTTGCAGTGCTGGCATGGGTTGTAGTTGTAAACTTTCAACATTCTTTACTGTGTTACAAAATTGCAGCGCAATGGTCTCATTTTGATAGGCAGGCAGGCTGTAGTGGAATCTGTACAAAGGTTTAAATGAGTGAAATCAAGGCCTCAATTATATATTTAGGGGGATGTATTCTTCAGTATTTTGTGGGTGGAATGAGTGGATACTACTGTAGCCCCTCCAGGACTGGGGGAGTTGATTTATGTTCCTGGTACATGTGTGTAGTTTGCATATTCTTTTGTGTAAATGCTTGTCTTATTGATCTGGGGGAACCTACACTGTTGGACTGGGTACACAGGGGTGAACACAAGGTGGGGTGCACTGGCACTAGCCAGTCAATGTCAATAATTATTTCTTAAAAAACTTGTCTTATTGATCTGGGGGAACCTATACTGTTGGACTGGGTACACAGGGCTGACCACAGGGCAGGGTGCACTGGCCACTGCCACCTGCCACCCAGGCTGGGGTGGTGGTGGGCATGCTGATGTCAGGTGGGGTGTGTGGGGAGTGTCAGGCTTGGGGCTTGAGCCCAGGTCCCTGGAGGTATGGGACAGCAGTGCTAACCACTACACTACCAGGCCACCCACCACCCTTGCTGCAGTAATTCACATAGATTGTCTTTGCCACGGGTGATATGCGTGAACCCAATTTCCTCTTGACTAAACCTCTGTACCGGTGATTAGAAGGTTCTTGGCTCA
>JAODLD010000038.1:8532293-8544763 GCA_026781065.1 Mormyrops boulengeri
AGCCTGGCCTGGGAATGTGAAGGATTCATAAAATGTCAATAATTATTTCTTAAAAAACTTGTCTTATTGATCTGGGGCAACCTATACTGTTGGACTGGGTACACAGGGGTGAACACAAGGCAGGGTGCACTGGCAGGCCACCTTGACTAAACCTTTGTACCAGTGATTAGAAGGTTCTTGGCTCAAGCCTGGCCTGGGAATGTGAAGGATTCATAAAATGTCAATAATTATTTCTTAAAATACTTGTCTTATTGATCTGGGGGAACCTACACTGTTGGATACATTTCACTGCATGGATTAACGATTCGGGTTAACTGTACCTCTAGTAAAGCCTGAAAAGTAACAATGACAGAATCCAGGCTCTGGAACCTTTGGGAGGTGGAACTCCTTGGATTTACTTTTCAAAGTGGTGGGTTCAACCCATCTCTTATTGGTTACTTTATAGGATCCATTTGGTTAAACAAGGCAGTAATTCACAAAACATATTAATTCCACCCACAGTGGCTTTTAAAGCATCATTTCGCCAGACGTTTCTAAAAAGTTTCTTATAAAGTAAGTGAAACTTTGCTGGATTCCTACACATTTTTTCTTTCAAGGGTAAGTCATACAGTAGTCTTATACAAAATAAACCTCCGTAAGGTCATTTAGAACATGGGTATCTAACAGTGTATGACAAGGTAAGGGCAGGTCTCGATTTAACAAGGCACAGAAATGCCTTCAGATCAGATTTTTACTGCATTGTGTCATTTCATCACTCAGGACCCACAGATCGCAACACAATAAACTTGTCAACTTTCTACAAATTACAGCACCCAAACTCATTTTCTTCTCCAGAGGGAAGGAATTGGTGACACTGGGTCTTTTATAAGAGTATTAGAGGTCATTGAGAAGGCTTCTGGTGGGTAGGAATTAAAGAAATTTTTAACATGATCCAGCAGCCTACACTACTTTTAATTTCAAGATCTTGTTTGTACTTTTGAAAGACAAATGAAGATGCCACATTACTTAGTTTTAACTGGCTCTTTTTAAATTAATGCATTACAAGTGTAAAATTATGGTAATCATCATTATGATGTTACCTGTTCTTAGGATTTTGGATCATATCATCGGCAAATAAGTGGAATAGCATGGAATATCACTTGGTAGATGGGCTGCCCAAATCTGGCCAGGCTCAACCCTAAATGCCACCTCCCCACCGTGATGGGGGTGAGGTGCAGCAGCATTTTGGCGGGAAGGACCCTAACATATCAGACCTTTGAAATGGACATGAGCGGAAGGAACGAGATGGATCAAAACGTGGCAAAGTTACCTCCCCAGCAACAAAGGAGCCTAAGTTATTATGCGATAGAGAATGGTTTCAGCCAGTTATGGGTGGCTTTATATCACCATGCAGTGTGGCTACTGGAACTAACCCTCTTTACCAGGGGTCGCCCCTATTCTGGTGTTCCCCACGATGAAAATCTTCAGGTGGGTGTGATGATCAGGGATGCTGTAATTGGGGGGAAGTTAGGACAATTCCAGGGAGCCCTTAGTGACAGGGGTCCTACAAAATTTGGAGTATAATCAGATGGTGTGGAGTATAATCAGATGATGGGGCTGAGAATTTCCATCAGCACTCCTGATATTTACAAGTCCTGCCCTGCCAGCTTTGTGGCTGCAGTGGGCAGCCATTGAGCTAGTGCCTCTGGAGCAGTTTTCAGGTAGCTGAGGCCTTCGCTCCCTTGCCCGACATAGATGTGGTTATTCTGATAAGCACAGGATTCAAACCAGAGATATTTCAAGTTATTAATTAGATGTCCTAATATAGTAATAGAATAAATTCCATGTTCTTCTTTAGTCATTCAGCTTTAGTTTACTAGACTTATACTTATGTATAATGAATTCAGCTATAAACATTTAAATCATTTAGATTCAAGGTTAGAAATAGTCTCTTCGGCCAGGAATGGTATTTTCTTACATCACTTCTGAATTAAAAATGTATAAAATGAAAACAAAAAATGTCTTTTTTTCCCATTTATATCCAGACACATATTTGTAATTAGTCCAGAAATGCTTAATTAAACAGTAGGTACACTTCACAGCTTCTCTGACCTTCAAAACGAAGTGTAAGACCTTTTAAAACATTTGTTCTACCCCTTGAATTTTTTCAGCTCTCATTAATTTAAGTTCATATGGAACTTTAAAAAAAAAAACTAAATGAAACAAAACCTTGAGTTATTAGAAATGATAATCTTCCTAAACATTACTTGAATGCCATTCTAACAATCAGTTGAATACTTTGACTATTTTTATTTCACTTTTCCTTTTTTGAACAAGTGATTACATTTCCAAGACAAACTCAGGTGAGCCATCACTAATCCCAGGTGAGGTCAATGATATTAACTATGATGAGGAGGCAGGAGAACCTTGGGATGTATTAAAAAGTTTGTATGGTCTTTCCCTCAGTCAGGGTGATGGTGGGTTAATAGATAAGATTTCAATCAGTCCTTCAGACAATAGATTTGTTATCACATTTTAACAGGGCTTTTTGTTGATTATCCTTCATTGTTGCTCTAGGTCACTATTAGTTCTAATAGTCTGTGACAACCCATGTTGGGAGGGTCCACAGATGCCAGAAGCAGGGAAGGGCTGAAAGCAGTAGATGGCACAGATTTCTCAGGAAATAACCCAGGGACCAGCTTACCAATTCAGCATCCTGCACGGTCAGTTAGCAGTGTAGTGATATCGGTCATATCAAAATGGTATGGCCCAAAAACTGAATATATAATTCAATGAAATCTAAAGGAAAATGACTGTCTTATACTGAAACATGTATATACAACTATACACACACAGATGCCCCACTATTATAACTTGCTGATTCTTAATCACAAAGGAGATTGCTAGTTTTATACATTGTAGCAATAAATGTGTGTAAAGTACTTAAAAAAATGGTGACAATTCTTCTATTGCTAACATTGTTCTCTGTCACATTTCTGTCACATATAGCAGCGTAGCATGGTGTAGAACCAAGTGTATGGCTAGATGAAGTATTTTTTCAAGTTTACAAGTAAATCACAATCACAATGGCTGTTTGTTTTATGTGTCCAATGCACACACACTGCAGTCTCCAGCACTGTAAAAGGCACTCAAGCAGTGCGCCTGAAATAAACATGTCCCAGAACTGTGCATTAAACCTTTTTTATCCTTGGCCTGCTTTGTGGTGTTTCTGTTGTACCGGTATCAAATGGCAGCCAGATACACCTTCTTTTCACACGATACCTGGTTTGACTTTTCTTCTGTCAAGTTATAAAGTATGACTCAATAACTGCATTCATTAATTTAGGTTGCTCGGTTGCAGTGGTTAATGGAAACAATGAACTTTTTTTCTTCTGTTCCTCGTGTTAGTTACATGCCCTGAGTTGGACTGTTTTGTTCCACTAATATATAAAATGTAGCCTTTATCTGCCTATCAATATTCACAGAGAGATCCAGTTTGCCTTTTCTGACGTAACAGCACCGTATTGCTTAGGGGGTATAAAGGGGTGCAATTTGTTGAAATATAAAAGTTATCAAAAAAAGGACGTATACAGAGGAAGACAAAGAAAGCCAGAAGGCAAGTGTAATACGATACAAGACACATTGCCAAGGGGTTTTCCTTATTAAACACTCTTCTCAACATTGCACAGTAAAGCTTTCTGCCAGATGGGATCGATGTGAATGTCATTTATTTTGATAAAATGAAAATAAGACAGGATTTTTCATTTTTTAATCTCATAAAACCTATATAAAGTTGTTTTGCAATTCATAGATCAGGATTCCCCAGGCAGTAAGTTGTTGATTATGTGGCTAGTAAAGGAATTTGTTTTGGCTTGCAACAATATTTGGAAAATCATATTGTAGGGCTTCTCAGCTTCCCAGTAATCTTATGGGCGAAACTCTGATAGATGTAAAAGCGAAAACCATCATTTTGAATATCTGTGAAGCTATTAAGTATAATCAAGATTTTAAAAAACAAAAACGTAATTTTCCATCACTCACATTATGCACTATGACTTGGCATTACTGCAGTTTGGTCGCATCATAATTCAACTAGTTAGTGAATATCCGGTTTCAGCAATGGACTCTGTCAAACACCACCACACTCCATAGTGATTGGACTACTGCCCTCGTAGAGCAAATTTTATATTTGACTCTATTTATTTGAGTGTTAATTGTATTACGAAACGCTATTATTTAAGTCTGCATGTTTATGTATATATTTTGTTTGTTTATAACATGTGGTCTTCATTTTATTCTGTAAAAATATTAATACTCTAATAAATGAATGAATGTAATGACATCTGACAATGACATAAATAATAACTTAATAACCAGTGAGGATGAAATATTTACATGCTTAAGTTACTTGTCTATCAGTAACATGTTTAATCACTATTTATTTGTATTAAAACTTACTGTGGGCACACAGTATAAAAAACTCAAGAAATCATTCCACAATGATGGGTCAAGGTCATAAACATACAGACCTTTGAGTTTCAGCATTTCAGACATGGAGCTGTCAGACAGCTTGATGTAAAGGGGTATAATAGAGCACCACTATTCTATTAATGACCTTGCAAGCATGTAGTGTTTGATGAGATCTTGTAGCTATGGTGGTGTTGTTTCCTCAGCAGCCTTGTAGGCAAGTACCAAGGTCTTGGGCTTGGTTCAAGCACAAACCGCTAGTCATTTGAAGAGGAGAAAATGCATATGAGTATTTGAGGAGGTCAAAGATAAAAGCAGCTCTCTAGCTCCAGAGAACAGTTTCTGTAGAGCATCTGCTTTTTATGGAAGTGTATTACGGCAAAAAAAATCTGCCTTTCATCATTAAAGTTGAAATTTCAAAATTGAAGCTGAAACTTCATCTTTAATCTCGCAGCTAATTTCGTGATTCAAGTCAAAATTTCAAAATTATTTCAGAAATTCTTGTGTCATCCCAGTCACATGTTCCACCATTATAGGTGTTGCTTTTTCAGTTCTAATGAATACTCAGGATCAATACCGTTTCATATTCTGTTACTCTCTAATCCACATTTGTGAAATATAAATTCACATTATGTTGTGAAACGACATATTCTAAACATTCTGAACCATGTACAGACTCTGTTCATTTTACTTCCATGTGCACCTCATAGAATTCGGTATTATTCACTGAATCTTGGAATTTAAGATGTAGTCATAAGAACTGACAGTAATGTATTTGCTGTTGTTCTATATTTTATATTCAATGGTCCTGACATGCTCATATGTATTTCTGACTTCAGAATACATTCTCAGTATAAAAAACTATTGCTTATATTGATTATAGTTTAAGATTAAAAAAAAAAAGAAAATTTGTCTTATTCATAGACATGAAAGGATTCCATTTAGTGCACGGTGTTGTAATCAGAATATTCACTTCATCCCTTAAATGGCTATAAACTTGCTTTCTCGGTGGTATCATCTATATTATGACAGGAAATCTTAGTAGCAAAAAGCTAATAATACAGACGAGTTTGTTAGACACTTGGAAAACAGAGCCGTGCCTGAAGGCAAGACGGAATAGTCTGGGTGAAAGAAGCTATTTTTGAAGATCAGTCTGTACTGAGTCACTCAGTAGATTTCATGCAGCTGTTTGTCCTGTTTTTTTAAAATGATCACTTCAATTGCTTTGCACGGATCTTGAGTCATGCACAAACAGCAATCAGTGCCAGTCAACCGATTAGGAGTCATAGCTGGTCGCCCGGGGGGCCACCTTCTGAGGGGCTGCCTACTTAGCAAGCCAAGTTCACTCTGTTGCAGACAGGGGGTGCCACATGGGGTTCTGCTGTTTATGACAATAATAACTGCAATAACCAAATAAATGGTTTTCTAACAATACTAAAAGACATAATAATAAACATATATAAATATATATGTGGGGGTGAATAGTGTGCTTGCGCCCTGTGATGGGTTGGCACCCCCCCTGCGTTGTTCCCTGTTTTATGCCCATAGCTTCCAGGATAGGCTTCGATAGGACAAGTGGGTATAGAAAATGGATGGATGTATGGATATAAATGAATAAACCAAGAAACAAACATATCATTAGATACCATGATCAGAAATCCTTTTTTTTTCTAAGGAAAGTCGATTTTCATTCTACAAACACAAACCTGGGTTCTACCCAAACCACTCATTGGTAACCTCAGTCTTGAGCAGTGCAAGACAATACAGTTGAATGAAGTATTATTCTTTCAGTTTTATTTTTAATTGAAAAAAGACAAACATCCATCCATTCATTCTTCCAAGTGCTTAATCATTACAAGTATATGGATTGGATTGCGCACGGGTGCAGACACTGATAAATCCCTGCATTTGTACATTACTAACTGTTTCGCAAAAAACTAGCTGCTTCATCTAAATTGGGATGATTTGCCCATCTTCATGGACACAGTCGTAAGCACAATCTGCTCAAAGTCCGTATTGATCCCAATACTTCAAAAGCACAAACAAGATCTTGAAGGTAAAAGTAATGTAGGCTGATAGATCATGTTAAAAATTCCACTCAACACCAAAAATGATTGATTTAAGTGACCCCAAATTATATACTTTCATAATATAAAGCTTTCATAAAATAACTTGTATAGCTATTTTTGATTAACTAACTTATTTTCTACTCTAGTACTTTATATTGTTTGATTATTGTAGCTCAATATCCTTCATTTTATGTTTTGCCATGTTGTTTTTGCTTGCTTGGTGGGGTGATCTTATTCACTTGTTTGATCCTATCACATTAGAACTCTAGCATTATTGTATTAAAATACAGAATAACTTTCAAGAAATCACAACCACATCAGAATTACAAATTAAACAAAAACTTAACTTTATTTCATTGCATGCAGCTAATTAAAGAAACATTATAAATGATTAGAAACCCTACTAATTATTGTTTTAAAAAATCTTTGATCAAGGGCCGCCAATAATTCTATGTATAAATATCACATTTTAATTGCCTTGTTGGGGCTAGCATATACAGCACCATCTGCTGCTCATGAATTCAATACATTTTTTTATATACTGTCAGGAGAGAAATTTTCTGTCTGCTGCGAAAAGAAGCGAACTCAACCTAAAAACCTGCAGATAAGGGACAAGCAAATGCGGCTTTTGATGGTTTCACAAGAATCCCAAAAGGCTTTCTTCAATTACCATTGAAAATACATCAATTTCCTATTTAGTAATGGAAAATAACGTTTTAAATAAACAGATAAATACTTCTAGTCATAATTACTACTTGCTAAATCCAGTAAATGTCATCAATAAAACTGAAAGAAGTAAGTGTAAATAAGTAATCAGATACATTTATATTAATCTTCAAAAGAATAATATTACCACACAAATGCCATTCCCTTTTCGGTTAGTTTTTATTAATTCACATAGCGTTACATTCGGTGTGTCTTGGCTGTGGTAAATGGTGTGCCTGCGTGCCTGTTTGTGCGTGTGTATGTGTGTGTGCCTGTGTGTGTGTGTGTGGGTGCGTGTGCCCTGTTATTGGCATCCCATCTTGGGTAACTCCCTGCTTTGTACCTAGGCTCCTGATTCCTGTGGCCCTGCATATGACAAACATGTATAGAAAATGGATTCAATTCTCCATTTTAAATAATAACCATACCATACACTGTATAAAACGTATAAATGGTGATCTAAGTCTGACAACACAGTGCTCTGTTATATTTGACCATGTGCATCTTCCCTGTTTCAAAAGGGTGTTTATTTTCAGTGAAACAGATATCCAGTTATGGGATATGATTTGAGATGTTATGCAATCCAACTTTTATATAAATCATATACTGTATAAAAATATAAATGAGTATATCTGTTTTTCAGTCTATTGCCGAGTCAATTTTTGTCTGTTCACAACGTGTAGCCAACATACTTAAAAACAACATTCCTAATATTGACCATTTGAAGAAAAAATAAGACTCAATGTTTAGTTTCATTGATATTAAAAAAATGACATGGCAATAGAGTTTTATGTATTTATATATTTTCAGCCCACACAAAAGTATACTTGACTGTGACATATGTGTTGAAACCCAACCAAGGGAGAAAAAGACATGAAAACAAATGCAGTAACCAACCCCAAGCGAGCTTTTCTGTTGCGTCTCCTATCTGAAAAAATATGAGATCCTATGGGTGCGGTAAGGGTGTGGACTTATGCCTTTTAAGGTTGCAGCTACTCTAATGTATTTAGAAATACAATCCCCCATACACACAAACAACCCCAAAAGTAGGTCAGGGAAATGCAGTGAGGTCAACAGGAATAAACTCGCAAGAATCATTACATTCATAGATTTAACAGCAACAAGTCCTATAAATACACCTGCAAACACAGAAAATACACTCAATATAATTTTACTAATTATCCCCTTCAAAAACCCACAATATTAGCCTTTATAGCATGCACAAATGAACCACACCCAAGATACCTCTCACTGTTCACTCTCCACATTGACATGCTTGGTCTATTAAAGGAGTGACCCAAGAAAAGGTATATCAGAGATAGAAAATAATCACAACTCTTCATCCAGCAGTGCATAGCTTTTCTTCTTCAAGGTCCAGATACCCTGCTGCTTAGGAAAGGTAGAGAACTCCTGGAGTGCTTCTGCTTAGGTGGACTAAGATCTACATAAGTAACAGTAACATAGGTGTGTGGGTAAGAGGTTTCCTATTCAGTCAAAGGTTAATCTCTGTATAGGCTGAATTGTTTTCTTAAGTACAGTATAACTGGGTGCAAAGAAGAAAACTGCATATCCTCTTCTGCCTCACCTTCTGAGGATGACGTTTTGCTGAGTCTCTCTGCCTGTGAGATGACCCTCTCTTCTTGATCCTACTCCAGGGAGCCTTATCCCACGTCACTGTCATCTGCCACAATTAGAGAAATTTCAGCACTTCCCCTTTTCGATTGAAACCTATTATATGCTACTGTTTTATTTCACAAGCTCACCAATGGAAAGAATGTTGCTTATATTGGAGTCCTTGAAGGGCCTCCTCTATTTTCAGGTTTTAAAGTCAACAGCGGTAAATTCAGGAATTGGTTCACTACAACATATGGCCGGGAATCCAATCAATCATCCAGCCAGTCTTTTCTGGGACCCCAGAGGTTCCTCAGCAATCCTGGGTCCCTGATTTGAAGACTTCATCTATTCATCACAGCAAACCTGTTGCCAACATTCATCATTCATCACTAGCCGACTGCTGGGCAAGTTTGATTTGAGGTCCTTTTTCAACCTTTCAACATATTTTATGCACTACCATCAACTGGCATTCTAAAATAGAGATCAACTAGTAGCTTTGCCTCCCTCCAAAACACGGCCTGCTATGTCAAATGACTAGTGGCCTCATTCTTACGGCAGTTGTATGCAGGTCTAAATAAGGTCTATACTGACACCATTGAGGCTTTTACGAAAGTGCCAAGCGTGTCAAGCAGGGTCTAGTTAAAATACTAGAGATTGAGGGTTTTTCTGAGGGCGACATTGAGAAGTTCATGACCTCTGGATGCCCATGAGTGTCCACATCTATCTAATTAGCCCGCTTTCAAATCAAACCCCTTCTCAGAGTTGCTTTCAGAATCCATAGTTCATAAAACATTTCTCACAAATGACCTTTTGATCCTTGGGTAGATACACTTGAAGAACACGAATGAATTGGTGTGTGATGACCAAGAGATTTATATGGCACTATTATTGGAATCAACGGATGGGAAGACCATGTAGACTAAATCACAGGGTTTCTCACTGCTCAGGAGTTTCAGTGGTGCCACTCAGGTAGGGACAGTCTTCCAAGAGATGCACCCCCTATGGTTTTTACAGTGACTATCAACATCCACCCTTCATGCCCAGAGGAAACAATCACTCATTGAACAGCACCATATGTCTAAAGCCTAGGTGCTCAATATTGTTATGTAAATCCTTGAGAATGACCTGGTACTGAGCAGGCAGAACTATTTGTGTCAGACAGGGTTGATCTGGACTCCTAATGACTTGGTGCAAGGCTCCATTCCTCATCTACGAATGCTCCCACTCCTGGAGACAAAATGACAGATCTTTACTGATCAATGCCCATGCCTTTGCAGAGCCTCCCTGCTCTACATCACAAATTATACCACCAACAGCAATATAATCTCTTTTTGTCTTATGAATCTGTTTTTTTTTTCAGCTGAAACAGTTTGCTAATGTCTAAGCTAGTCACACAGCAATAAACGTTGGGCACAGCTGTTTATGGTACTCCTAGCAGATTGGTATAATGGTTTGGCAGTGGACCACATCTTTTGGGTCCCAGCATGACCAACTGGCATAAGGCTTTTTCAGAAAGGTAAGCTCGTCCCAGTGGTCTTCCCCAGAATAAAGCATCAATAATAACATATACTGGCTATTATAACCCAGTCATGGGTTAGATCACACCAGATTAGATTTAGGTGAAAGTATTGAGGTGGTGTTATGTTTTACAATAATTATAGATAACAAATGAAGCATACAATATCAGTGCTAAGCTTCAGGAGAGACCTAGGCCAAAATAACAAACAAAACACATATTAGCGATACACACGCATACTAACTTTCCTAGGTTGATTCTTAAACTTAAAGGAATACATGATGTAACAACGCATTATGTAATAACACAGCATTATGTAATAACTTGACAAAATTAAACAAATTCATCACATGATGCATTTACACAAATGTATAGCCTACATTATAATTTTATATTGCTACATTAACTATCATCATCATCATCATCATCATTATTATTATTATGCATTGTTAGTAAAAGAGCATTAGAATGTTTTTTGTGATCCATTTCGGGTGACATCTGTATCTCTGTGACAGAATACCAGGTAAAACAACACTGAAAACGAGTGGGTCAAATCACTCTTTAATTTATGAATGAGGTTGTGAACTACATTAGTTACAAAGGGTTTTGAGAAACTCTCATTAGTCAGTGAATGATCTTAAGTACAAGATAAACTATTTATCGTCATGAAGCTTTCTGTAAATGCACCCCTGAAAATATACCTAGATTCACCTAAATTTATCTAATGAAAATTAGTTACATTTTGTTGAGTTACTACATAATGCAGTGTTATTACATAATGAGTTGTTACTCTCTGTGTGACAATACATTATGTAATAATACTGTGTCATGAAACGATGCGTCATGAAAATTTGTCTAATTTTGTTGAGTTATCACAATATGCTGTACAATTGTGCTCCAAAACCACAGGAGATTTTTTTGGATGGGAGAATCTCCACATTCAAAACTGGCAACTCTCAGACCTCTGGACGATCCAGTGGGAGATGCCATGTTTGTAAAGTCTGTATCAGCTAAAGTCCCAAGCCTGGCCAAACTTTTCCTTACTGTCATGTTATATTTTGTCCCATGAAGCACAATGGTTGCGGGCTGCACTTTAGGATAATCTATCAGTACATCACATGCACTGTCACACACTTCATCAACTAGCCCTGCTTCATCACGGGAGCACTGAGAAACTTTACAACACACGTAAGGGTATAGACAGCAGCTAACTCAGACGGTAACCTTGTTATTTACTGGAGGGCCTGGCCAGACCAAGGCTAGGGCATCTGTCTAATGTGCTATACCCATAATCGATCCAGCAAACTCAAGCTACACCTGTAAGTAGCCGTATTAAGGATATTTAGGTTCATGATGCCTTCATATTTTCAAATTTTCTATGGGCTGAAGGGGCACCAGTGTCTCTGGTAAAAGGTTTTATAAACAACAGTGACTTGTGATTTGCTATGAAATACGCCATGAACTTCAACACTTGTTCTTGACTATGGACTAATGGGTCCATGAGGTGGGTTATGCTTAGAATGTGCACAACTGTACAAGATGCGGTTGCTCCAGTTTGGTTTATCCTAGTTTACCCTAGTGGCCTTTGGTTTACCCCAGTTAAAGCTGCAGGTTCACGTTCCTCTTGTCCCATATAATGAGGAAGCAAATGTCCATCCTACCTACATAATTTTTATTGATACCTACAGAAGCTATTCCCTCACTGGTAACAGCAATTGTGTTTAACAGAGGAAATTGACGTCTGGCTTGGGGGTAGGTCAGGCCCACTGTTATTTGGTGTCCACTGTACTAACTGAATATTTTATGTGACTTCATGAGCTAGCACACTTACAGTGTCAGATTCTGTACCTCTATACCAGGTGCCGACTGGCCATCAGGAAGTTCGGGAATTATCCCAGCGGCCAGTCTCCTGAGGGTCAGTCTTTGTTCCCCAACTACAGTATATCCCTCCATCCATCCATTTTCCAAACTGCTTATCCTTCTGGGTCGCGGGGGGGTCTGTAGCCTATCCCAGAAGCCACGGGCACGAGGCAGGGAACAACCCACCATTCACTCACACATGCACACCTATGGGCAATTTAGTAACTCCAATTAGCCTCAGCATGTCTTTGGACTGTGGG
>JAODLD010000038.1:8547818-8564564 GCA_026781065.1 Mormyrops boulengeri
CATCAGACTCCTTAACAGCCGACAGGAGTATGATTAATGGACATCATCACCTACCTCATACTGTAATTTTTGCACATCAAGTTCTTTCTTTTGCACATCTTCAATTTGCACAAATGCCCAGTTCATATTTGCATTACACTCTAAAGTATTATGTACTATTTTTCCATTATATTGTACCTCGGCATTTTGCGTGGACAGCAAAGAAGAATTTCATTGCAGAGAGAAATTAACTTTTCTACAGTACATATGACAATAAACACTCTGAATTGAATTGAGTTATAAGTTCTTTTGGCATTGTTTATGCTGAATCATGCTGAACCCGTCCCTCATATATACACATATGTAATGTCCTTTGTGTCTGTTTTCATAGTAATCCCAGACCAGAATCATTCTTTGTATTAGCACTATGACATGAGTTGCTTGCTTGTACATCATGACTTTTCTCCCAGAATGACTGGCATAAATACTCGCTTCTAATCATCTTGTTATAAAACAAAATAACATGTAATCAAAATATGAATATGGGTTCATGGAGGGTGTGAAAAAAATCGGAAATAATCTCTGAATGGTGATTTGGGGTAAAAAAAGGAAAATTGAATAGATTTCTGTAGCAGAACTTATGCTACATCACTGGAATTCACAGCACATGTAAGAAGTTTAAAAACATTATCATATTTATTAATGATATTAAAAGTCCCCATGAAAGCCATTAATGTCAAAACACAAATTGAGATAAACAGCTCCTACATTTTTTTTCATGTAATTGGAGAAGATAAATCAAGGCCTAAATTTAAATAAGAACCCTCTTTTCAAATAGAAACCGAATTCTCCTTGCAAAATTGCAATGAGACGTTCACACTTGTGTGAGATTTCTGCAAAGACATCAACTGGAACTGCCAGTAAAATTCCCAAAATCCTGAACATACTATATACATCGACAATCCTGTCTTTTACATAAGTGAAAACACATAACTCTGGAACTAAGGATAAGGAATATGAAGGTGCATACATTTTAGCAATAAAACATCCCTTAAATATATAGCAATCGTCGAGGGCTATTAAAAGATGAAAAAGTTCCATGGAAAAGTAGCCATTATATAAAAAGTGGCAATGGAATAGTCGGTGATTAAAATCAAAAATGATCATTGTTACAGAACAAAAATCATTATAAGGTCATATCTGAGCAACAGGAAGTTAAGGCTCACAGATCTGAACTGTGGATAATTTTGTTGTCTGATTGTTCCCTGGTTTTTTCTTCCAGAGTAAAATGGCAGTAAATGTATAAGCAAGCCTCGCATTTCGTTTGGTGAAACTTTTCGCATCCAGTAGAAAACACTTAAAACTTAAACCTAAATATGAATTTGATCTGGTCTACAACTCAATGCGACATAAGAGGTGCGATCTATACCTTTAATCCAAAGTATTTCTTTGGATAACTAAGAAAGGTACAGCAGTGAAAATTTTGTTAAACCAAATATTTTGAGTACAATTAAGACATTATTATGAAAAAAGGAATATTTGTGAAAGTAACCAATTTCTAATAGTCTGAGGATAAAAGTTCCTCTCCCACCCCCAAAACCTATACGGTAGTACTAAGCAGTAATGAAATAGCAAGAGGTTCAGAGCCTCCATACGTGTTTCCTGAAATCAGTGAGGGTTACATGTTGCGCAGTCCTATTTTAAAAACACAAACAAATATTATGCTTTCGTTTATAAATTTCCACTGTGAATTTCTTATTTTATTTCTTAAGCTATACTGATTCAAATATAAACCATGCAAAATTTCATTAAAACATTAACGTTTCCCCTTCTTTTTTCCAGGTTTACCAGTGTGCATTTGAAATCCATTGTATATGTATTAATTTGACTTTGTTATCAGCTGAAATAAATTTATGTAAAAAGCAATAAAGTCCTATCTGGATTTTATTTAGTATCTTTCAAAAAAGTAAAAAATATGACCTTGGTGCTCTTGCCTCCTCCTTTAATGTTTACATTTCTAACATTTCTAACGTCACATCCAATTTACAGTGAAGGAACAGCAATGTTCCACATACCAAAATATAAACATAAATTCCGCTGACATAAATAGGCTTTGCAGAAATAGGCCCTGGTAATGTTAACTCAGCGAGCACCATCTGATATGCACAACTGCATATGAACACGTTAACTGGGACATTCACTGGATCTTGATTTTTTTTTTGCACCGTGTCAAAAGCCATTTGTGATTGTGAATGCTCATTGTTTTCAAAAGATTACTTCTTGCAAATAGCTTTACACATATCTAGCAAGCTGCTATGCTTGGCAAACTACAACATCAAATTACATCTATACATCCATCTTCAAATCACTTATCCTGGTCAGGGCTGTGGGACCTCAACTATAGTAAAGGAAAAAAAAACATATAAGGATATTAAATTCTCGAAGGTCACTGGACCTAGTATAATTTTTAAACACAGACATAAAACACAACTGAGTGACAAGCTCACTGAGCCCATCAGCCCAATGTGTGTCCACACACTATCAGAAACTATTGTCAGAAAAGGTATTTCATTATTTAAATAAATCAGACTATTCGATCAACATCGAATTTGATAAACTGCATTTGTTATTCTCTGTCAGAGTAGCCACTGAAGGAATTACATGAAGAAAGAAAAAATGGCTTATTGTGGTCCTATTGACTCTTTAATATAAAAGAAATTGTAATTCTTATTGGGAAAATACAAACTTGTGCTTAACAGGTACCTTTTTATGTGTGCATAACAAGTATCTTTTTGAACCAGGTCATATAGAATAACTCATGCAAATGAGGCAGGTGGCCGTATGTTAACAATGAGTTACTCGCAGCGAATTTGCATATTGCTTTAACTCAGACTATTTTCAAGTCAAATCTAAAATACTGAGGTATACTCATATGATTCTATTAAACTGACACACTATTGTACTCAAGGTGGAAAATGACAAAAACAAATAGCTCTGCTGTACTGTTATTTCACAAATTGCAGATGGGGGAAAAACAGGAAGCAGGTTTTCAGTTCCAAATTAACATCTTGATTTTATCAGTGACACATACAGGTTACTTCTGAAGAGACTTCTGAAGAATCATATGTGTGAATTCTATCTTGTAAACCAACATATATACTAACTGAATCTGTTTAAATGGACGCAAACTAAAGAAATGCGTAAAATACATATCTGTCTCAGAGTGTGTACATTCTTTCAGGTGAGTATCAGAAGTTACAGAAATGTCTGCCATTTTTATTCCTTATTAACCTCTATAATAATTAAAAGTTTCTTTTCTAAAATTTAGAACATGCTTTTGCAGATTATTACAACAGTATTTTGTCAAAATTTTAATTATTCTTTGCCTGCTTCTTTACCACACGTACAATTCACTGGATTATCCTCCGAAAAAGAAAAAAAATGATAAAAAGTAAAAGGTGATAAAAATATAATGATATAAAATATTATAAATGTATTCACAGTATTTCCTGATGACATCAGAGGGCACAAGCTTTCAGTTTAGAGTACAAGTAATAAATTTCCTTTGGACACTTGGCACATTGTGGAACCAGAACACACGTAGTACTCAAATGCAGAGGGAGGAAAAAATATATTCATGCCTAAGCATGAAGCACTGGCCAAGAGCATGGACAATGCTCTCTAATTTAATGCATGGGCAATTTTCTCCAATTAAATGCACGGGATGGCACACAATATTACGATTAGAAGTATCAAGTAAAAATAACATTTGGTCCTGGACTGGCCTTGATTCTTTACTTCCAATACTGTATCATTTTTATGGCGTTTTTATACTGAAAATACAAATTCATACATTGGCTAAAATTGTGAACCAATTAGTCAGAATGTACACTGCAAGGTTCGCCAGCCTCACCCTAAAAGTAACATGGAAAAAATTTTCTTGTGTTGCCATAGTAATAAAATTAATTTTATATCAACTAATTTGAGGTATCGCATGTCTTTTCTTCATAATCTGACTCATGATGCATCAATGAATGATACTTTTCATTTGTATAATTTTGAAAAACAGTATATACTCAAAATAGTGCAATTATAATTATTGTACAAGAACATCGGCACGCGCATTTGGCGCATCCTGCTGAATTTGAGCCCATTTCTTATAGAATTGCCTATGAACAGTTCATTCCTCTTTAATGCTGCTAACGGATATGTTTCTGGGATGGAACGTTTAACGCTTGCTTTGCATAATTGAATAAGAGGGTCCTCAGGCCAGATACGGAGAGTACAGGGGAAGTTGTCAGAAAGTATGTTTACAGTCCTCTGGCAGTGGAGCAGAAGAGGTATCTTTGTGCTAAACTGGAATAGCCTGTCAGGGCTTCACAGAGCAGAACTACTCAGCTGAGGGTCAGGTGAGAAGCCTTATGCAAGGAAACTTACCTCGTGATCCTGGAATATTCCTGCAAATTAAACTTATCTGCTGGGGCTTTCAGTTAATGTCATGTAATTTTTAAAAATGGCCGTGCACAACGTATCACATCACATCACTCAGAAGAATACGACTGCCTGAAGTAGCATTGCAATTAGCAAAGGGGGATTTATTAGAATATATCCATTGTGTTTGGTAGACACAACCTCATGGTAGTACATCTGGTCCATATACCACAGTTATGCTCTTGTGGAGTAATGAAAGGCCTGGGGGCTACCCAGCAGGCATCATAACGCAACGCTAAAACCAGACGACGTGACTTGCGTGATGGTCTTATGGTGTATCAGGAAATTAGCAAAATCCAGCATCAAAGCAAAAAAAACATTCAAACTATAGTCATTACTGGACATGGCCTACATGTTGACCTACAGGAGTAACACCTGAACAAGTTTTCTTGGGTGTCTAATTGGTTTCTCATACACCCACATGTCACAATGTTAGCTCACTGTGAGAGGGGAGACGACCTTAATTTACCTTGTCCCATGGAACCCTTGCACTTTCATTAGGAAATAAAAAGCACCAATCTTTATAGAGTGCTTTGGAACTTACTTAATAACAATAATAATAATAATAATACAGCCAATCAAAACAGCAATATGAAATTTTGCAATTCCCTGCAGTGAGAAACATGTCTTCATACTCTGGACATTGTGTACAATTGCTCATAAAATAAAGACAAATATTTACCTGAAATCTTTTTTTTTCCCGCCAAGGTAAATTTGCCATTAACAAAATGTGATCAAAAACCTTACACAGTATGTATGACAGCAAAGAACAATGAGTAGAAACAAAAGGTGACAGCCTTGCAAGGGCGTTTGAACACTGAGTGTTTTACCACTATCAAAATTTTTTACCAACACACATTGTACAAAACTAGTCCTTATAACCATGTTCACTTAAACTATATCGTATTTACTGTTAATTACTATATCCAGCTCTCTCAATCTACCTTCCTACATTACCTTCCCAGACACCTCCAAAGTAGATAGCCAATCAGAGACGTATTTCTTCAAACAAATCCAATGGGGATGAAAATTATTTTAATTACGGCTTAATCAGCAGAACAGCCACCAAGCAGATAAATTGTCATGCGCATCGTGCTAAAAATATCCAGTTCCCCTGTCCACCAGCTCTTGTTATTGACAGCACTTATGTGATGAAGCTGTATCTGCCAGGATGCCCTTATCTGCTTCTGTTCTGCTGGCAGATTTAAGTATCAGGGCCCATCAGGGCTTAAACAGCACTGGTGCTTGTTGTACATATTTAGATATGTAAATAAGTCCTATACAATAAAACTGTTCCCAAAAATAAATTGGAAAAAAAGGAATCCAAGACATCTTTCAATGTCTCCTTTGTGCATATTCTTGAACAGTTTCCTTTTAAAATATCATCCTACAATACTTCCTCTTGTAGGGTAACACATGCCTGAAACGCAGCGATCAGAATCCTCTTCGGTCGGTAGAGTCACTCATAACTGGATGCAGTGGCACAAAAGTACAATTTATTTATGAAGCACAATTCTTGTCTTCCTTAATAACCCCGAGATTTCTTCTTTTCTCACGTCTGTTAGACAACTGCATGAAACCAACCTTGTCAATGTTCCTTATGCAATTTATGCAAGCGGACAAGTGACCTCATCCTATAATAATTGAAATACGATGTATCCTTCTGTTTTCTTGTTCTAGTCAGATTTCAACTTGGTGTTTGTTTGTTGTTTTTTTTTTATAAAATAATGTATTTCTTTTCAAGGATAAATCTCCATTTTCACACACACCCCATGATGAAAAATCATAGGTGCAGAAAAGTCTAGATCTTGTTTTCTGAGTTGGATCTCTCTTGTCTATATCATTGTCCCACTGGTTATACCCTGGTTGTTGAGTGTGAATGAGGGTGGGGGTGAGGCAGCGTGTTGTTTTGTCCACTAGAAAAGGCGTTAAATGTATGCAGAGGTTGGATCCCAGACATTGTGTTAGAGATCATGGTGATAGTATTGGGAGTCATAAGAGGGATATCATCTGGGGATCTCCTCATGGCTAATGTGTAGTCTGGAGGACAGGCTGTTCTCAGAACTACTTCGTGTGGATGGATGGTGTCACAATCGCGGTCCAGATCGCCATGCTTCATCTGTAAAGACATGATGTCTTCCTCTTGAGTGTGGCCCAGGACATTAGCGGTGTTACGCTGAGGGCTACACCGCCGGTGAACGTCATGCCGTCTCTTGTCCTTCTTATAATAGAGGGCAGCGAAGGCCAGGATGTTGAGAAAGAGCAGGGAGGCTCCCACAGCAATGGTGACACTCAGCTCCGTGGAATAGTCCCTCTGGTCCACAAGGAAGGGCTGGTTCTGACTGCCTTGGTTCTCAGTAGGGAAAGGAGTGGGGTTAGGCCGCTTGGTGTTGATGGGGATAATCTTTGGTGTCCTGGTTACCTCTGGTGGGGGGACCTTTGTAGTGGTAGAAATGATCTGTGTGACTTCGTTGAGGCTGTGTAGATGAGGAACCAACTCCAGCCATAGATTCACCTTGTTGGCTCGGTAGTGCTCTTTAACACGCGGCTTGAGGCCAATATGAAGATACAGCTGGTCCTTCTGGTTGTAGCGAGTCCAAGCTACTTCCTCAAAGCGGTTGGGCTTAGTGTGTATGAACTTAGTGTCCTGGGGGACTGGTTGGTTAGGATCACTGTAGGGGAAGATTGAAGACAGTATAAATATCAGTGATTTATGTACCTTAACTTCAAAATGGAATATGAAACTAGAACGTGTGAGTCTGGGTTTACCAACAAGTATGGCAGCATAAAGATCTGAGCTGCGCTATAAAGCAGATGTATGTTCACTATTAGTATTCCTATGGTCTTCAGCAGCCCATCAGTTGAAATGTTTCCTCACACAAAACACAACGGCATTGACACATGCTACATAACAGGTGGAAAATGACCTACATAAAAAAAAAACAGACGAGGATACTGGGGCTACATTAGCAGTATTTCTTAGTTATATCATGAAACAGACTTACCCGGTTTTTGCAAAATTTGTCCAATAAGTCATCACCACAGCACTCAACATGACATCGTTCTTGGAGAAGTTGCAGGGGAAGAGCTCGGTAGCGCCAATCATTGGCAGCCCAAAGACATAAGGGATCTCATCTCCATGAGCAGCATCTGCCCATGGCGGTACTTGCTCTGTTTGGCAGTGGTGGTAGAAGGCATAGAAGTAGGTGGGCGACCCAAAGCTGGAGTGGAGGTCAGCAGTGGCCACTGCGGGTGCAACCCACTGGTGGTCAGTGAACAGCGCCAAAAGGGTCTTCCTCCGGGTCTCTGGGTTATGCCGGTCTGCCCAGTCTGTGTACATGAACTTAATTGTCTCCCTGAGGATATCCTTGCCTTCAGGATAGCCATACAAGTCATCCACAAAACTTGACACAGCATAGTCAAAATCATTAGCTTGGACCCCATTCTCATTGTCTACAATGAGCTCTACAAATTTTAATCCCTCCCCCTGATTGACCCCTAACATGATATCATAGTTAAGGAACTCCCCTTGTTCCATCAGAATCTGCGGATCATCAGGGATTACGTCGCCATCGATGACGGGTCCAAATGCGATGTGGTACCGGGCTGGCTGTATGTCCTGATCCACAAGCTCTTTGTAGTGCTTCTTCTGGAGGCACTCCACCAGTTCTACTGTGTCCTTGAGGTTGCACCCAACTTTTTTAGCAAGCATCCGAGCATATTTGGCAGGCTGGAAGCTGACGGCCCAGCTGGACAATGCAGATCCACTCTGGGCTATTGCTCTCTGGAAGAGTCCTGCAGAAAACAATACAGAGCAATTCTAAACCAGCAGCCATCACAAAGCATTATGCTCACTATTATTGCATAATGCTGAGGGGAAAGCAAGTGCCACAGCCATATTCAACAAAACCCACTAAAATAGATCCCTCACCTTAGAAGGGCAGTTGAAAATGAGAATACTTGTCATAGTGACCTGACATAAGGTGTGTTTTATTTTCAGAGCCATTCTGTCCATGAAAGCTTTGGTGAGAAACAATCGCAGCTCAAACAATGTAATATTTTGGAAAAAATTTAAATGAAAGTTAATTAAGTAACATATGACTTGAAGTTAATTATGGAATTAATTAAGTTTCGGGAGCTGGGAGGGAGCAAAAATGTGGACTGACCCAGAGGACCGGGTTGGGAAACGCTAATCAAAAGGACTACCTAGGAGTATAGAATTAAGACACGTCTAAGGTAGTCAACTATCTTAGCTATTATCTTAGCTACACCAACGGCCTGCTTTTTTCTATGGAAGCTCCCGTTGTTTGTTTATTGCATGTTTAGCAAACTGGAAATCTAGCTGTATATTATAAATCAAAATAAAATAACTATAATAATGTGGCTATGATTACATTGAAAACCATGCTACATGGGGAGTATTTGGTATTGGATTTTTTAGGCATAAGGGTCTATCCTCCCATGCACTTAAGTGAAAAAGTGGCTAGCTATGTGCTTTTTTTCATTAGCATATTCTCCCATTGACTTAAATCTGTGGTTTATGCGCACTCAAGCTACATATGCACTTTGGGTGGAGAAACACCAAAATATGGGGGTGCCAGTTGTAAATTATCCTAATGCATATTCTGCCATTGACTTGAGTGAACTTCAGTACATGTTTCACTCCGTGTTGTTGAGGGTTGTAGTAAGTCAGGTCTTTACGTGACCATGGGCAATATTAAAGTGTTCAGAAAGCCGAACATGTAACAGAACAGTAGATTTTTCCTGTGGGGCAATCTATGAGTTGCGGAGTAAAGCGATTGACAACACAAAACGACTGAAAAAATGAATGTATATCTTAGGCTATTATACTAATTGACTGCCAGTTGTGGGTGACTTGCAATAAAGTTGAAAGACTTAAAACAGTTTATCTAGTTTTGTATAATTTGATTTTAAAACTGCTATGGTAGTGCCTATTTGGGGAGAACGGTTGATGGATTATTAAATCAGAGCTAGAAATTACATAATTTTAATATACCTAAGAAGTCAAGTTAATGTCAATTACTCTGCACAAATTTCAGACAATGTATTTCAGGGTAACATTTCATTTTTGTCAGCAGATTCTCATCTTTGTGAGAATAGCCAAACATATGTGTAGTAGGTTATGTCCTTGCTTTCATTTTCAAAATATTTTTATTTCCCAAGCTTCACAATGTAAAAGAAATAGTTCATGTTCCACATTTTGCTTGCTGCCAAAATCATTGCGAGCACCACTCGTTTGTCTTGTTTGATGAATTAATTATATTTCTTGCACAACTGTGCCTGGGTAAGTGCGGTGGGTGTGTCCGTGCTGATGAGGTGAGAATTCTCGCAACTCAAAAGCGCGTAACTGTTTCAGCGCTTTTTTGACTTAAGTACTTGATGGGAGAATCAACCCCGGAGGAACTGTACTGTCTTTGAATATATAATTGTGTACTCTCGTTTCAAAACAGCTTTAATTTAGAATAAAAGAAGTGGATTTTTGAGTTGATAATTTAACAAGGAACAATAATGTTCTAGATGTAGCATGGAGGGAGATGCACTACAAGTGTTTGTATAAATGTTTTGTATAATGTCAATGTGAACAAAAGGGAACCCAATATGTATGTAGTGGAAATTTTGTTCATGACCTTGATCCTTTGACAATTTTGGATCATGCCTGTAATTTGCAATGTCTTGTAAAGTACTTGAAAAGTAAGAAAGCATTCTTCTTCACACTTAGGGTGTTAAAAATGGAAAGTGCTGAATTAAAAAAAAATCACTGGTTTTATAACAACATGAAAATTGAACGCTTGCATGCATGACAGTTTCTTGAAAGATTTTAGACAACATTGTAACAGAAAATTTAAGAAAATTAATAAAGGTTCTAAACGAAAGTTTCAATATCAATATAAAAACCCTGTACAAAATGTGTATATGTGCATTACTGGAGTTACGTTCAGTCAGACAAGTAAAAAAGAAAAAATGGGAAACAATTCAAAACCATAACAAATGAAATATATGACGTTGGTGGCATGCAGACAACAAAATTGTCAAAAGTTGCAACCTGCATAATACCTTTGGTTGAATTGCTCCAACGGTTACCTTCAGAATAATGCGACAAGGTCAACAGATTGACACAGGAGGCGCCTGCCCCTGATCCGAAAACAGTAATACGCAACGGGTCACCGCCAAAAAATGCAATGTTTTCACTGGTCCAGCGCAGAGCTTGGATTTGATCAAGAAGACCATAATTCCCCTTGGCGGCTTGGTCTCCAGTGCTTAAAAATCCTGTAAAACAAAACAGAGAAAGGTCACAAACTCAATCGACAAGTACCTTGCTAAAAAAAAAGACCTCCCATTTCTGATGATTTGATTTGATTTTTAAAGTTTCCGGTTCTATGATGTGCGTAAAACCCTCTAGTTCATCTATATATACTAGTTCATCTACATATACTGCTAACCTTTTTGGAAGGGAATGGTTGAGCGTAAAGCAAAATAAATGTGGAAATCCAGTTTTAAAACAGACAAGTCCTAATCCTCCCCATATAAAAAGTTTTATGAAAAAAAAATAAAATGAGTCTTGCATGAATAAATCAACGTTTTTTGTTTTGTTTTTGTTTTGCTTTTTCACTATTTAATTTTCTCAGTTGTATACTTTTGCCAATGCTTGTCCCAGTGTAAATTCCATATTAAACAACTTTGAAGAGATTAAGTGAAATTAAAATGATATAAAGTTGCTCTACAGTAAGTATTTTTAATCATTCAGGTGCTGTATATTACAGATATATACAGATATATGCAAAATAACAGAACAGACCGAATAAATAAATCATGTGACCTAATCCACAAAGAAAAGAAAAATCAACCCAGAAACAAATCAATCAGCATTGCCTGAAATTTGGCAGAGTAATTGACATTTCAGTATTCGCTGAAATCCATTACAATACTGCAGCTATTTTTGATATTTAAAAATGAATTTCAACAGAATACCTACCACATGCTTAAAGCTTTATGCCAATTCCAAAATTAATTAATTTAAAAGGAAGAACAATAAAACTTTATATAAATAAACAAACTTGAATGAATAGTAATACTGTTACTCAGTCTGATTCAGGAGAAAAAAAAATATCTCCTACAAGGACGTAGATGATTCCTGAAAGGAGCTGCTGCAACTTTGTAGCTAATCATTGAATAGCAAGCTTATGCGGACTTTGAGTGCTCCGTACCCCGCAGTACAACCGATAGGAGAATTATACTGAGGCAGTCTCATCTTGTCCCTATTTCACATTGGTGAACTTCAATTAAGGAGTAGTATGACTTGAAAAGCAATTTGTACTCATATATTACATGTCGTCCCTGAAAAATTAGCGATTAAGTCAAAGTGGCCCTGTGGAGGACCACTGGAGATCTTTAATAGGAATCCCTATTCCCTTAAACTTTGATTTCCATTATAAAATGCTTATTACTGGAGAATTCACATTCTAAATCAGTGAGTATGCCTTTCCTTGCATACGTCAATTTTAAATGCTGTCATTTAAAAGGCACCCCCGCCACTTTTATTTTTGCATATACTTATCTGGCAAAAGTGCTATTGACCATAAGAGTACAGGCAGAATTATTTGTTGTATTTATACTCATACATAGCAGCAGGTCATCTAAAAGTCATTTTGCAGTGGTGTAGGACGTTTAATAGAAAAACAAGTGCCTTCCTGTTTGAGCATGAACGATAAGCAACGAATAAACATGTTAGTTCTGGCTTGTGTCATCAGAACCACTGCAGCCACTGCCACTGAAAAATGTCAGTAAAAATGACTTTAGACGACAGTTGCTTATCAGAGTAATATATCACCCATGACTTGAGGAAGAAGTATATGCATTAATCTTCGTGCAGTACTGATCTACAGTAAGAGCATCAGGTGGTGAGGCATTTGTATAGCAGGAGGTAGAACGGTATCGTGAAATGTCCTGAAATGTTCAGTTAGCACCTGAAACTAACTTGCTCTGCTAATCAGGTAATCAAGCCCAGGCATAGCACTAGCTAATTCTGACTTAAAACGTGTTTAAAAGCCTGCGAAAAAACTGAGTGATGTTTTTCTACTTCTGATCATTCACCCAGCCTTAAGAGACTGTAAGAAAACCAAGTGATATTTTTACAGTTATCATCATCCATCCATCCATCCATCCATCCTTTCATCCTATTATGTGTAGGAATACAGTTGTAGGATACAGCAGAAGAATCATAACATCCTGGATAAACTTAGATGGCTATAAATATAAGTTTTTCTTGTTTTTCATTTCTGCCAATTGAGAACAAGGACATTCAGTCCTTTCTGTGTGTCCTGTGTATGCAAGCACTCTGCCTTAGTGCTATTAGAGAAAGGTTAACAAAAGCAGAGCTCTTCATTATCCTTCAGGATCTAACAGTCTTCTTCCCAAATGTAAGTCTCTTAAATGCAACAATTAATTCATAAATACTCCAGCCCAAGGCAGAATCTGTGCAGGTAATCACTGACATTTCCTCCACATACATTACACAACAGTACAGCATTAATCAGTTCCGCTGCAAAAATTACATGAAAAACTGTTTACAGCTGCTAAGTGTCCTGATAAATATGCATTGTGAATATATTTTTGATATGTGGCTTGAAGTGCACAAAGTAAAGACTGAATACAGCTTTATACTTGAAAATACTAAAACACAATTTGCATGACGATTGCAATGTTACAACATACACCAAGTAAAAATGTTAAGTTTTTTTGTGAAACATTCAAACTGAAACTAGCCAAAAAATACGTATCAGTTATAACTATAACAGTAATAGTAGTATGCATTATTGAGTATATGCATTATTGTGTATTTCAGCTTACACATTGAATGAAATCATTTTGGTAACATCCACTATATCAATAATATATAGATATGTTATCCATCCATCCACCCATCATGAATGGATTAATGATGCATTATGCAATAACTCAACAAAATGTATCAAATTTTCATCACATAATATGGTGTTATTACATAATGCATTGTCACACACAATGTATGTAATAACAACAAAATGGAACAAATTTTCATTAGATCAATTTAAATTTAAACTTAAGATCACTTGTTGATTAATGAGTTTGTAACCTTGATCCAACCCACTCATTATTTTTTATGTTGTTCTTTATTTGAGTTACTTTTCTGTCATAGAGACGCAGAAGTCACCTGAATTGGATCACTTAAACATGCTGATGCTTTTTTTTTGGATAATAATGATGATAATAATAATAATAATAATAATAATAATAGATTCATGTCACAATATAAAATGATGTAGGCTACAAATTTGTTACATCTTGTCGAGTTGTTACATAATGCAGTATTATTTCATAATGCTTGCTAAACGGTGTGTGACATTACATTATGTAATTACGCCACATTATGTGATGAAAACTAGCTACAATTTGTAATTACAAAATGTGGAAATATTGCAAAAGTTGTTGTTACAATGCTTATCCTTTCATATGGGGGGGGGGGTGTCTTAAAATGGGATGGTCAATAACATAGAGGGGGCTCTGGCAACTGTAATAGCCCAGGGACCTCTCACTATGTTCATGTGCTTCT
The DNA here is from genome assembly GCA_026781065.1 of Mormyrops boulengeri. Taxonomy (NCBI): domain Eukaryota; kingdom Metazoa; phylum Chordata; class Actinopteri; order Osteoglossiformes; family Mormyridae; genus Mormyrops; species Mormyrops boulengeri. Next base: position 8,561,899 of record JAODLD010000038.1, read on the forward strand.
GGTTCTAGATGCCCCAACATACACTTTGGTTAGTTTTGCCAATGAAATTTTATTAACTGTATTTCTTCCAAAGAGTGAACTGAGCATTAGACATTGTAATCCAAATTAATTCAAACTCTATGTTTATTCCACAGGCAAGTCAAGTATATCAAAATATAATAAAAATGTCTGCAGGAATGGAAAAAAAGGAAATGTCAAAATTTTATCACATTTCTGAAGTTCTACCAATATGCCTGTGTTTCATGAGAAATGCAATTTGCAAATGGTGTCAAAATGCTTTGGGCCATTTTAAATCAATGGACCATCCACCAAGGTAGGTTAGCGTGATCAGCCCTTAATCATCTTTACATTCCTATAATTTCAACAGGTTTAAATTCCTTTGAAAAGCCACCCATCCACAACTGAGCTGCAACATGGAAAGAACATGCAAACTCCACACACAGAGTGGAGGTGGGGATTCAAGATGCTAACTGCGTGGGCGTGAGGTTAAAGTGCTATTGACTGAGCCACGCTGCCACCCACATCAGAACATTTATGCTGAAAATTATACTGAATTGTTGAAGTGCTGTATTCCAAATAGTCCACATCTACATATGAGCAGGCATCGTAATCAAATCCCTTCAGGAAAAATGTATCTAGCATATTTGGCAGTAGTTACAGCCACAGATCAAGTCCTTGACAACTTTACACATCGGTATGGTGCAATTGTGCCCATTTTTCTTGCCACATTTGCTCAAGCTCTCTGCTTGAGGGACAATTATGGACCAATTTTTCCAACAGACTCTCAACAGGATATAAATCAGTGGCATGCATTCAAGGGCATAGACTTTCCATTATACTTAGGCCACACTGGCACTGAGTTTTGCATTGCACCATGTAGGCCACATACGTTTAACTTATATAATTTAAGTTTTTGAATATTTTCAGTTGTGGTGCTGCTCAGAAAATATTTGTATGACGAGTAATTGTTTCTTCGAAGTGTTATGAAATTGTATAAAATATAGTATAAAAACTGTTGATAAAAAGACCATTGTTTTCATTCTGAATGATACTACACAAGATTCTTTGTCTCCAGAAAAACAAAAACACAAACAAACCATCCACATTTCAGGTCTCAAAGAAAAAAAACTTCGAGGAAACCGAAAAAATACAAGAAAATACTGTGCACAAGAATCAAAAGAAGGTAAAAGAAGCTGAAGTTTGAAAAACATCACTTTTTGCAAGTCTGGGAGGTTAGGGTAACAGATTGTGCTGAAACATTCTTCTATAAGTGACTTTTCAGCACAGCGTTGCTTTGAGCCTGCAGCCTATCCCAGGAAGCAGAGGACACAGGAGACTATGGACTAGGTTCTAGTACATGATAAGGAATGCGCTCACATGCTATAAGCAATTTAGTGAAGCTATTTCACCTAACCACATGTTTTTGGACAAGGAGAGGTAACCCACACGATCATGGGGATAATGTAAAAAATCCACATCGAAAACTAAAAATCTTCATGCTCAATACTGATGCTTTTTCTCATAAGCTAGCTAAACATTACGAGACTGAGCTACAGGAGCATAACAGGCCTCTCTAAAACAAGTATTTGTGTGGCATAGGAGCCTAATGTTCAAATGCAAGATCACTGATTTATAGCAGAGTCCCACGAAATGGTCTCTACCCCTCCTGCTGTTCCACATCCTCAGTAGCAGTTCCAGTGAGCACCTTGTAATTCACATCCCTTAATAGAATGGGTCTGTTGCCGAGGCACTTCCAACTCAAGGGCGTTCCATTTGATTAAAAGCTCAACGTTGCCTTTCTCCATGTAGATATGTGAAACACGGCCCCCAGCACATTTCCACCCGGAGCCATCAATTGCCATATTCCCACTTAAAAAAGTCTCTCACCATAAAGCCCATGGTACCCATTAGTAAATATTATATTTACAGGACACGTGATGACTATTGACAAGAACAGGTCACGCTTTCAGTTTATGAAGTTTAAAAGCTATGCGGTGCTACCACTGGAATGAAAAGCGATGTAAACTAATTCTATAGTAATAAATAATGATCAAATGGATGAAAGGAAAACCTATACAAATCAATTTTCACATTTATTAACATAAAAGCTGCATATATAGTAAAATCTATATGAATCACAATGCACATGGATGCCTATGATAAGTCCTGCTTGACCTGTTATTCTTGAATACCTGTTAAATGCATCTATTAGCGGTAGATCCATAATTTACAGACCTTGTGTTAACCTCCCTGTCCACAGAACTAACTGGTGAACCTAAGCTCTCCCTGTCATGTCCATCATCTCTGAACTGTAACAATTAGCTGGCTGAGAAATGAGAAAATGAGGATTAAGATGTCAGAGAAAGATGAGGTGTGTAACAATTCTGAATGATGTCATACGGGGGTCAGAGCAGTTAACCGTGTTTGACAGCTGAAACATCTGATCCCAACACCTGAGACACTACGTTTTACAGAGCTTGCAATCTGTAAATCTATATTACCCCAGAGGTGGCAATTTTAGGTCCAGAAAGTAAAAATCCAGACCAGGATTTTGTTTCAACCCACCAGTTGAGCGTAAAGAGTCACAGGCAAGACTTAGAGGCCAGAGCAGGCGTCCTGACATATGCAGACAGTGTGCGCCTGACCACGGTGGCAATGGTAGTGGG
>JAODLD010000038.1:8579372-8606680 GCA_026781065.1 Mormyrops boulengeri
CCCCCCCCCCCCCCCCCCCCCCCCCCCCCCCCCCCCCCCCCCCCCCCCCCCCCCCCCCCCCCCCCCCCCCCATCAAACTCAATGCAAAAAACAAAAGATTTTATGCTAGCTCTGGAAGAGATTGAATGCATATCCTCACAGGAACTCAGAATGGTTCTTGCTCAGTAAAATTTCATTACACAGCTGATGGAACTGCATGCACATGGACATGGAAAAAAGACAATTTGTACACCCACACCAGTCTTTATATCCTCCCATCTGAATGGGGATTTTAATTGCTAAACATCCCATTATACTGAATGAGAGAAGCTGTTTGTATAATTTTACTTCTAGTGTCTCTTATACCAGGACAGCAAAAATTGTGGAAGCATCTTAATAAAAATCTGACCGGCTTTCTGTTTCTTTTAGCAGAGAATAAGATACTTTCATTGGCCAATGTGACGCTTCTTAAAAGGCACAAAGCAGGCTGGTATGATTTGTAGCATGAATTGAAATAAAAATGGCGCTCACTCAGCCTGAAATGAAGAACAGTGCTTAATATCAGAATACCTTTTCCTGATTTATTTTATTGTAGTTTATCAGTACAAACTTTTAATTCAACAGCTTAGCGGTACACAATTTTTTTTTCATTGTTAAATTTTAGTTTCATCTTCACATGGGGACGAGTCCTATAATACCAGTAAATATTTTCTTGCATACCTGGACTAGCAGCTCATATCTTAATTGAGAGCAGATGTAGCAGATTTTTGACATAGATATTTATTTCGTGCAACCTTGCCAAAGATATCTTTCTGATATTTGGCAAACCAACTTTTATTTAGAGAATCTTTATGGGAAAGCTATTTTAGTTTTAAACCAAAGTAGTTGTAGTGGTGCAGTGATATCCGTGTTGTCCCAAAATTTTGGGGTTGAGGGTTCAAATCCCATCTCTGATCTGTGGAGTTAATATATCCTCCATGCACCACCCAGAGACATTTATGCCAATTTCCATCTCTAAATTCCCTATTTTGTGTGTGTATCTCATGCAAGTTGTACCCCAGCCTCACAGCCCATGTCATTTGTTACCGGTTTCCATCCCCACTGTGACCCTAACCCAGATAAAAATGCATAAGTTGGATCGGTAGCTGTAGATCAGATTAAAATCAGGTAACTGCTACATGGCAGCTGGTAAAGTACATTTACATCATTTTTTTTTTTTAGCAGACGCTCATATCCCAACCGTGAGTGCGAACACTTCAGTAAACTGTGTCAGACAATGCCTAGAGCAATTAGGGGTTAAGGGCTTGCTCAAGGGGCCAACAATAAAATCATTATGCCAACACTGGGATTTGAGCCGGCAACCTTACGATCAAAGGCACTGTACCGTAACCCGCTGGGCCACACATGACCCCCAGAGGGCCACATGTTAATTAAAACTTTGATTAAACACCCATGAGAGGTCAGAGTTATAGTCCATGACTATGCTTTTCATATCGGTATCAATCTCAACAATAACTACACTTCTAAAATGTCCTACTGTAGGTCTGCATGGCGAGACAGTTCAGCCGGCGGCTGGCCTTGGAAACCCAACAGATATTTTTTTTACATTTAAATTCTACCAGTTTCAGCTTTCCCACTAAGATAATAACTGCTGCTTCATATGCTACTGAGGCTGGATTTCACGAGTCCTTTGGAGGAGGAGGATGAGGAAGAGGAGAGAGAGCGATAAAATGGCCATTCTGTGTTTGACGAGTCAATTTCTGTGAAGTTTTTGTGAACTATCAGCTTCTCTTTAACGTCAGTCTATGCGCCTTTTAATCTGTAATTAGTGAGGGTGATTCTTGTTAAATTGGGGGCTCTGATTAAATGCCACGCTTTAGATTGAATTCACGATGAGTGAGTGGGCATGCAGTATAAACATCAGATGGCAGAAAGTACACCGATTTGTACAGTATAAGAACCTAATCATCACCTATGACACGTGTCTTAATAGATACAACGAGAAAGCATTTTTAAAGTCCTTCAAATGCCTTTCAACCTTCTGATAACAAGATAAAGATGGTATATAATAATAATGAAATAATAATAATAATAATAAGAAGAATAATCTTGTGTCAAAACCAGGCATTTTAAAAACTAGTTGCTGGTGCTGGAAATTGTTCCTTGGCACAGCTACCACAGTTTTCTGAAAGACAGGCACCCTTGTGCAAAAAATGGCAGTAAAGGGTATTCCCTGCATTCATTAAATAATAATGGCAAATGGAAAATGAGAGCAATATTAGCTTTTACAGCGTCTATGAATCGTGTATTTCAGGGGCACCGACACTGCTACAGTATAATCAAATATGACTCATTTAATCAAAGATGTAAAAATCACCCCATGTGACTTTCACACTCTCCAAGGGGGAAAAGTCAGTGACCTTTAGTGAAAACTGATGAAAAACAGTCTAGGGAAGAACAGCAAGGGTGTTACACACATAAAGGTTGTTAATAAACTGTCAAGTGTTGCATTTAATATTAATACACTTGAAGTGGAAGGATACAGTAAACTGTAGGGCTGTAACAGTGTAACATTCGGTAAATTATTTTTGGTTTAGTACATACAATGAAACCTTAATCCGCAAACAGATGTTTGACAGGGAAATGATGGTATCTGTGGCTGAGTTGGTTACAGCTAACGCTAGTCAGCCGTTATCAGTGGTTTGGGAATGTTTGTTTCCCAATAAATTACACCAGTACTGGATAGAAAGAGTAGTTATGTCCGACCCGGCTCTGTAATATTGAACTTGAATATGTTGCAGGAAACACACTGAACACGCTACCTTATTTGAGACATCTGAGATTGTGTGTGATTGAGGCAAGGCAGAAACAGCCTCTGTGAGTTAGTCACCCCATGGCATTTAAGGTGTTTTTCCAGGATATTCAGAGTGGCTAAAAAATAAATTTGTTTGCTTTCTTAATAAAAAATCATTTCAAGAAAAATTCTACTCTTCCTGCTGTACCGAAATTGCACCAAACCATGAACCCAAAACTGAGGTTTGTAGTGTAGACCATTGATCTTGTGTATCTAGTAAACTGTATAAAATCACTGTTATGTGGGATCATTTTCCCGGTTTCCTCCTTGTATAAAAATTTAACTAACAATCAAGTTTTATATAATATGTTGAGTAGCTGACCAAGTGGAATAAAATGGCATAAAATGTTAGGGACACTACATGATGTGACTGACGTTCTATGACTTTCTATGAGGTGAGGTAAGCTCATACTCCAGGATGGCGTATGAGCTGCTTCGTCCTCAGACACCGCTACACACACACACAAATGCAGACCACACAGCCTTACTTTTTCTTTCTGAATGCTGTGAGAACCATGTGTAATCATTTCTAGCTCAACAATTATTTTCCCTGGAACACGTTTCTCCAACCCATTCTATCTTTTCCATCCCTGGCTCCCTCTTCCCCCATATCTACTAAATAAACATTAAGACACAAAAGATGAGGAGTCATATTGGCATGGGGCACTCGTCTGAACCCACAACAGTAGGACAGAAATAAACAAGTCACCAGCTAAGGGCTAAACCATTATTACTGTTCTTGAAAGCTTGAACCACATACATTTAATTTAAGTTCAACAGGTATCATTTAACTTCGGCAACCATGTATTTTACTGCACATTGTACTGAGTATAACTGTATGGGTCAAATAAATCTCTGATTTTTGTACGCTTAACAAGATCCAGTTTTATGAGATGTTCTTAATCACAATCTCAGAGCCTTAGATGCATTTTGAGTACCACACTTGATACCCTATGTGGCCAAAAGTATGTGGACACCAGCTTGTCCAAAGTCTCATTCCAAAACCAAGGGTACTGATATGATGTTGGACAAACTTTGTTGCTATACTTTCCTCTAGTCTTCTGGGAAGGCTTTCCATAGGTCGTTGGAACATTGCAGGTGGGATTGGGTCATTCTGCCATTCAGGTCAGTTATTAACGTTAATCGATCAGATTTGTTTCTGTAAGTTTGTGTGACCCACCACTTTGCAACTGAACTTGCTCCAAGACGTTTTGACCTTCACAATCACTTCACTTAGGGTTCACCAGGGCAGCTCTAGTGGGGCAGCTGAAAGTCACTGATCTCTTCTGTATGACCACCCATTCTATTGTTGCTAGAAGATTATATGGTTCTTCGCATATTTATACATCCCTGGCTTACGTAACCAATTCCTCTAACTAATGGAGGGTGTCCGTATACTTTTGGACCTCATGGACATCATGTCCATATGATGGGTTAATCCCGTCAGCCCCTACAAAGCCTTGTTGAAGTTCACACTTTCCCACAGAATTCGGCCACAGCTGTTACATGCATGCCGCTAAACAACACTGATTTGTCACAGCACCCAGCAGACATAACACCACACGGGCTGAAGGGTTGCTTGCAATTCCTGTCACATTTGTTCCCCTGACTAAACAGCACGTAAAGGAGAAAGGTCATTTCAGTACCAGGACATGGCTGAACTGCACCAAAAATCACCCAATGTTGTACCACATTTGCCATGGGAGAATTTCATATTGGATTATGGTGGAAGGGCAACATGGTGATTAAGAGCCTTAATCATCTGTCGGCATGCCCGGAGGTGCCATGGCTCTGTCCACTTCTTGCCCCCTCTCTCGCTCATTACCATTTCAATCCTCTTGGCTGGCCCCTCTCTCGACACGGCCGCTTAATTAGCACAGGCTGGCAGAGCGGGCACACTGGCAGGGCAGGTTGGCTTCCTCTTCCCCTTTCCGAACCGTCTCCTGCCCTGTCGACACTAATAGACTATTGATTTTCCATGCTCAGATGCACTGGGCTCCACGGCTACCATTCACTCACGGTATTAGCTGTCCATTAACTTTGACTCTCCGGGGCTAAAGGCCTGTCAGCACCTCAGCAGCATCTGCTACCGACCAATCCTGACCAAAGACCCAAAGACCAGCACATGTTACACTCCCAGCCATTAAGTGCTGGCTTTATGTCTCGATAAACAGACATGGCTATTATCAGTAACATGTCCTTTCCAAATGAATAGACTGACATGTCAATTGTGAATCCATTAAATCATATGCAGTGCTTCGCTACTATCAGCCTCACTGGCACAGGTACATACAAGGAAAAAAGGCTACAAAAATGCTAATCCTATGCTAATGCTAAAAATGCTTATATAGTTTTACTTTATTTGAATTTCTCAAGGTAGTAAAAATGTATTGCACTCTCTTAGCGGTGAACAGAGGAATGATCTGTAGCAGTGCTTCTCAACTCATTTCTCGGGGAACCTCAGACAGTCCACATTTTTTGCTCCCTCCCAGCTCCCAGTACACCTGAATCAAACAATCAAGAACACTCGATTGTTGTGGTACAGGTGTCTTGGAAGGTTGGAAGGGATCAAAAATGTGGACAGCCCAGAGGTCCCTAAGGACTTGGTGCAGGAAGACTGATTTATAGCACTGATGGTAAATGTACAACTTTATGTACATTTTTTTATCTGATGAACCTCTGGTGTAGAAGACAGAATCCATTTCATTCATGTTGCACCATATGTTCCCAAACCTGCTGTATGCACCTTTCCATGTCTAATGTTCCACACGTCTATATGTTTTAAGCATTAGATTTTATTATATGTAAAGATAACAGATAGCTTTACATAAAAGGGGACTAGTAAACAAATGGCATGTAATGTTGAAACATCCCCTGTTTAGGATGTGTTCACACTTGGCCCAGATGCCTTGTACCGTGCCCATGAAGAAAACATAGCAAGGAAACCGCTATTGCACAGTAGAATAGAATTCATGATTAGTGTCCTTATTTTGTGGCTTATTTGGTGTCGTCTTTGGCATGACGACACACGCAGATTTATCAAGTATGCAACGCAGCGATTTTTATGTAACCATGCTGCACCAATGAGAAGATAGTCCCACATTTTACCAAATATCTCAGGGAACCCGTACTGAGAAGGTATCGTGGTTCCCCATTTTTGAAAGCTGTTCAGTATTACACTATTACACAGCGCTAATGCTATATATTGCTAACCATGAAATCAGAACCATGGACTCAATGACTGAACCACTGCTAAAACTCAATTATATACCCTACGTTAGAATTGCACACATCATGCTATATAGAATACTAAAATGTCAGCTAGTTAAAGATGATCTTCCAAGCTTCAAGTCAGTGATTTATATAGGCGATCTTACAGTATAGCAAATGTTAACATCATCAAACTAGCATCTGTATCTACAGGTAATTATGCTACACTGTGTTCTAAGCAGTTAGATGATCAAGCATTATGCACTGAGCAAGAAGTTTTTATATTTACTGAGCAGATGAATGGAAGGAAAAAGAAGAAACTGCTGTAACGTTTATGGACGCTTATATTATCTGTTCGATATTTTTTATTTTACAGTGGAGAGTAATGATGATGAGTTTGATCCCAGAAGAAACATGCTATACAGTTTTGCGTGCTCGAGTATTTTTTGTTTCATTTATCAGCGCAGTGCCGTCTCAAAATTCCATATACCAAATCCTATCCATACTGATCCTCCACTCCAACCCCAGCCCCCAATACTCTTTCCACATTATTTTCTCACAACGCAGTTGTGGATTCCCTACATAAATATATAGTGAACATGTGCACATGCGTGTGTCAGTTGAATCATTGACGTCATGTCTGTGTTCCGTATTTAGACAAGGGGTAAATTTTAATATGTGTACTTGACTGTACTTGTGTTCTCATGTACCCATTTTACGTCATCTTCCATTGCCAAAGACCAGTTCCAATTCTAAGAACACAAGTATACAAGGACGTTAAAAATCCCTGGATGTTAATCTTGCTCTGCCACAATATCAAAAACACATCGGTTGCATCCTTGCTGAACAAGACTAATCCCATGATTCATTGCGCCTCAAGTGGATTCTTGGAAGGCACGTTTTTTGCGTTCTTGGTATTGAGATTCACCCAAGGTTAGAGTCCAACTAATCGTGCTCTGGCCCACTTCTCCAAGCGGGCCAGGGCACAGTAGGGAGCAATCACACTAGTCAAACGAACTGAATTTTGGGGGTGAAACATGCTTGGGCATGGTACAGATCGGCTAGTGTGGGTACACCCTTTGTCCTAAGAACTCAATGGTAACGCTGTTATGCAATCACCCTATAACTAATTTTGCCACCTTTATCCACAGTGATTTATAAACAAAGTGACTATGATCCCTATGATCCACAGCAGCATTTTATCCCACTTCTCTGTGCAGAACTAATATTCCTTGCCTGAAGAACCTGGCCAAGCCAAGTCAGTTCAAATCAAATTTTCTTGTTCTTCTAGCACTCTGGTGCAGACTTGCTAGTGTGACTTGGATTATGGCTTTTCTGCATGATTCAGCTGTGCTTCAGCTCCAGCTCAATGGGACACCTGAAACTACCCTGTAGGACTCAGTGATACAAAGCAGAGTTCTTGTCTCCATTGATAATAGGAAGGTCCAAAGTCCTGATGCAGCAAATCTTTCCTAAACTGTGACATTCCATCTAATGGTGTTCAGTCATTGGAATGGGCTTTTTATTGTCGTAGGCAGTCCACCAAAATTGAAAACTTTTTTTACTCATCTATATGTAAAACATTTTTTCAGGAAAAATGAACTAGATGAACATTCATATCCTTGTTACTAAGCAGTGGTCCTTGTCTTCCCACATATCCCATTTTTGCAGAGCGCTTTTCTGATGGTGGAATTATGACTACTGATCTCAGCTGATGTGAGAGAACCCCACAGACTCCTAGATGTTATTCCAGAGTTTTCTGTGACTGCCTGGTTGATTTTTTTACACTTTAATCTCAGAGACACCGGTAGGGCACCCACTCCTGAGAATACTCACTACTTCCCCAAACTTCCTACATTCGGATGATATGTCTCTGCCTGACAGCTTTTGGAATTATTTATGCACAAGTGCTGCACTGAACATTCAAAATCATAACTATACATTTGTCAACCAACTGCATATCCAGAAAACGTCTCCAGGTCAGAGGGGGCTTGAAGCATATTCCAATAAACATCGCACACCAGGTAAGGGATACCAATAATGGTATGCCAGTCCGTCAGGAGCCACGTATACTGTACTCAAACACTCATACAAAATCATATCTCCATGCCTGCATCCATCCATCTATCTATCTTTCAACCACTTATCCTGGTCGGGCTTTTTTTTGGTGGGGGGGGGGGGCACCATGGTCACATTCACAAACATAACATGTACTGTGTGCTATTTAAAGATGCCAGCCATCCTAACTGCGCATCTTTTTCTACTGTGGGAGGAAACCTACAAAAACACAAATCATGCAAATGCCATATGGGGGGGATTCAAACCCCTAACCACTGAGCCAGAGCAATAACAAACTATTTTAAAATACATATAACTCTAAATAAACCATGCTTTATGATTATTTCCACTGTCATTTGTATTTAATGTGCTGAATCTTTCCAGATTCCCTTAGGGTCACCAAAAATGATGTGTGATGTCTTTATATGACATTATTCTGCTTAAAATATATCATTACTTTTTGTCCTTTGGGCATGATGATTTTGTATCTGAAGTACCATCTGGGTGACAAGACATTATTTACAAATGATGCTGTCAGGCCTCAAGCACTGCTGATTGTTGCATCATAACAAAACGGCATTGTCTTGGATAATCAGATATGATTGCCTGCCATGTAGAATATTTCTCTTCTTCCCAGGTATCCATGGAAAGCTGAAGATTCACTATCTTAGCCTATAGCTCTGCAGCGATTCATTTTTCTGACTCCTACAGCTGTGTGTGGTGGTTGACACCAGCCATGTCACCTTGCTAATGGGCTGTAACTCACGGCTATTTGCGGAGTACTATTATTCTGCTATATTATAATATTTACAGTTTGGCCAAGGTATATCTAATCGGGAACAATATGCATCAGCAGACCTTCTAGGTCACATTAGGTTTACACGATGTGTGTGGAGGGAGCTGATTATAATATTTTATTTTCAGAATGCAGAACCACACCTTGCTGCCAAGCACAAAGATATTTCATCTTATTCCACTAAATATCTCGGCTGCTTTGATTCAAAATATGCCTATTCAGCATCCTCTAGGAAACAAAATAATGTACCTCAAAATGGCTGCTCTTATTAATTATGATTACACAAAGAGTAAGTCAGACTGGGGAAACGAACTGATCTACACTATATGGACAAAAGTAGTGGGGCGCACCTCTTAATCATTAAATTCAGGTGTTTCATTCAGACCCATTACCAAAGGTGTACAAAACCAAGCACCTAGCCATGCAGACAGGTTTACAAACATTTGTAGAAGAATGAGTTGTTCTGAAGAGCGCAGTGAATTCAAGCGTGGTCCTGTCATAGGACACCACCTTTGCAATAAGTTAGTTTGTGATATTTCTTCCCTGCTAGATATTCCACAGTCAACCGTAAGTGGTATTGTGAACTGGAAGCCTTTAGGAACAGAAACTCAGCCACAAAGTGGCATACCATGTAAAGTAACAGATCTTTGTCGTCAGGTGCTGAGGTGCATGGTGCTTAAAAGTTGCCAACACTCTGTTGACTCAGTAACTGCAGAGTTCCAAGCTTCCTCTGGCATTAACCCCAGCACAAAAAAAACTGCGCCCCGGGAGTTTCATGGAATGGGCTGCCGTAGACGAGCAGCTGCATGCAAGCCTCACATCACCAAGCGTAATGCCGAGCATCAGATGAAGTGGTGTAAAGCACGCAGCCACTGGACTCTGGAGCAGTTGAAACATGTTCTGTGGAGTGATGAATCACACTTCTCTGTCTGGCAGCCTGATGGATGAGTCTGGGTTTGGTGGATGCCAGGAGAACGTTACCTGCCTGACTGCACTGTGCCAACTGTAAAGTGTGGTGGAGGAGGGATGGTATGGGGTTATTTTTCAGGGGTTGGGCTAGGCCCCATAGTTTCAGTGAAGGGAACTCTGCTTCAGAATACCAAGACATTTTAGACAACTCTGTGCTTCCAGCTTTGTGGGAACAGTTTGGGGAAGGTCCTTTTCTGTTCCAGCATGACTGTGCCCCAGTGCACAAAGCAAGGTTCCTAAAGACATGGTTGATTGAGTTTGGGGTAGAAGAACTTGCGACTGATCCGCATAGAGCCCGGACCTCAACCCTACTGAACACCTTTGGAATGAACTAGAACGGAGATTGTGAGCCAGGCCTTAACATCCAACATCGGTCCAATATATATGGTTGTCTACAGATTTACAATGGGATGTCATAACAGTTCCTGTAGGTGTAATGGCCAGGTTTACCTATACTTTTGTCCATGTAGTTTGAATCGTGGTTCAATGGGTGAAAGGGGTGAAATGGTAACTTAAAAGGAAACATGGGTCTGCATTTAAAATTCAGACAAAATATATTTGTACATCCACTCCTTTGTTCTCCTTCTCAGAATTCCTTCTCATGATGAAGTTTCACAGAAATAAATACATCAAAATTCATTGCGACTGAAGTACCAATTATCGGGCACATCTTAGCGTAGTGGTAATTTTCAAGAGTTATTTTCACAGAATTACAGCCCTCACTGTTTTTTCTTAAAATAAATTCTCAGCAATCATTTACTTTCAGCTCTACAGATGTTCCTGACACTGATAAGTAATCGATCCTTAAAGGTCCATCAGACCTTGTCACACTGACACCCTTCTGGACCTCCTCTTTATACCTTTTCTCAGCCTTTTTGAAGGAAAGTCCAAGATATTAGGGCTGCGCTGGGTTCATCAACATTCATAAGGCTTTCCCCTATAAAAATTCAAATTGCACTTTGTGGATTTTTGTGTACAATAGTGTTAACTTGCCCTAAACACACATACATACACACACACACACACACACACAGTTGGACACAATGACACACACAGATTTATCAAGTATACTTGTTTATATTCATATTTTGGTGGGACTTTCATTCATTTGTATGAGAAAACTCCTAATCCCGACAATAACAACCTGAACCTATACCCAGCCGTAACTTTAACCATAAGGAACCAATCAAAATACTTTTGGCATTTTTAGTTTTTGACTGCAGTTACATATATTTATCAAATTGAGTTTCCCACTGTCGGGACCAAAATGCTGGTCCCCATAATATCAAAATAAAAGGCTTTTATCACATTGTGAGGACATTTGGTCCGCACAATGTAATAGGTAAATGACCTGCACACACACACACACACACACACACACACACACACACACACACACACACACACACACCCCCAAACTGCCACAGGATTCTGCAAGCTGTCCGGTACTGTATAGGACAAGGCATCCAAACTATATTTTGGACAATCAGCATTTAATAATGACTTAGAGTTTGATGAAGAATTTGGACACTGTCAAGATCATGAGCTGAAATTGCTGTGATTCCGTCCTAGTTTAGGTTTCTTGTGGTTGTGCTTGTTTTTGTATTTTAGCCTAGTTTGTGCCCCTGGTTTCCCTAGTGCTCTGACTGTAGTACACCTCATACTCCAGTCCAATTAAATGTCTCCAGTGCTGCACTGTCCAGTGGTCTCAGAGACCTTCAGAAAACCTGGCACTGAGCATGTGTGGTCCAGTTCAGGGTTCTCTGTTGGTTCTGCAATAAATGGGGGTTAACCAAGCACTCTGAATCTTGGATGGAATAGTTATAATGTGAAGAGCTCAGGGGTAACTGTATCCTTCAAGATACAAAGTAATCGGTTATTAAAGCAAAGGTACAAAAAAGAATATCAACTGCCATCTAATAACCAGCCGATGGAATGAAATCAAAGTTTTATGAGACGTAAATAATGGGTGATAGATTTCTGTTATCCATTAGACACACTCTCACAATTTGATCATATGTGGACGTTAACAAAGGAGAGGATGGGCAACGATGGATTATGCAACTTATCCTCAATTATATTATCTGTGATGGAAGGTAATTTTATTGTAGAAATGAACAAAAATCATTGGTGTTCTACAATTGATTATTGGTGCATGAATTTTATACTCAGGGCAAATGATGTCTATTGTTTTCTGATTTACAAGAGATTCAGAGATGAAAGGGTATGGAATACTTAACTTTGCCCAGCCAGTTCATGAAGAACTTGCATTTAGTCCTTCACTGCAATTACTGATGAAATAAATAAGCTTACAAACTTAAATTCCAGCTATCATTGAGATGGGATGGGGGCTATTATACAGCATCTATCTCCTGCTTCTATTTGACTGCGATGAACCAGAACTTAGCGTTCCACAAGTACAGCAATTCTCCTCTGTAACTCAGCGGGTTACGGATTTGTGGCTGTCTGGAAGCTCATAGGTTCAAATGGTGCAGCCAGCAGAGGTATCATATCAGCATTGGGGCCTTGGGCAAGACCCTTAGCCCTGCCTCCCCCCGGGATACTGGCAGAGCCGGTGCCTTGACTCTAAAACTCACTCTCACCCATATAAACATGTGTTTTTGTGCCTCTTAGGGAATATTCAAGATGGAATATGCAAAAACACACCAATTTCCCCCACAGGGATGAATAATATACTGCTATTCTCTTCTTTTGAGTGCTGGAAATGAGCGAAGTTGTCAGAAGTTGGCGACACACAGAAGGCGATCCCACACGCTAAAGCCTAATTATCTGGACTTGGAGTGTTTTCATTCCTAAGTGTCCTTCCTTCGAACAGGGGCCCACGGGATGCTCACAACAAACACAATCTGGCTCGTCGCGTTCCCGCAAAGCAACAAGCGGCACCGTGTCCAATAGTGCGACACTGCCATGGCCCCGTCCCTACATCACTTAAGCCAAACCCATTACTCTGTTTCTATACAAACTGAGATAGCAGAAGGTGACTTAAAGGCTGGCTGAATTAACGAGCTAAACGGTTACATCAAAAAGGCAAGTCCTCATCCCATAAACATTCTTGTGCTTAAGGGGGAAAATATGGATGGCAGAATGGCAGTTGGACAGAACAGAGATATATTTTCCTTGCCAGAAATATTTTTCCAAATAAGAGAAGAGTAAGACAGAAGCTATTTAACAATATACTCGCAGAATGATGTAAGCTATTGCAAGCACTGGTTTTAAAACATGATTATTTTCAAGTTGTTCCAGTCCAAAAAGCCAGTAATTAACCATATTTTCAACTACCATAATATCCAAGGCCTTGCTGCTCCATTATAGCACAAGGTACAAGATGTCTGCCTTCAAACATCCTTTGCTAATGCAAAACCTTTAAAACACCTATACTTGAGACTGAGCTTTTATATCTCGGCTATCCACGGTAGTTTGCCCATTCATGATAACTATAGCATTCTGTGTTTTCTCTTGAAAATATGTTTTCCTCCAAAAGCCACAATTCTTTAAAGAGAACGAAAAGGAAACAGAACTAATGAAAATATCACCTTCTCTAAGACCCCTGGTGAAGAACTAACACAAATATCATATCACAGGGACTCTTTCACGCCCCTTCGCCGAAACAAGTCTTCGCAGGTACAAAACAAATGCTAACTGTGCTCTCAATATTTCTCTGGGCTTTACTTCATCCCCTTTTCTCATAGGACAAAATGCAATTTATGGCTTGAATCAGAAAGTTTGCGGCTCAGCACTCCAGCTGGAGAGATAGGGTTAGCACCTCTATCATGACGGCAAAAGGGACGCAATAAAATCATACCACAGCAAGAGGGTCCAGGCAATGAGATTTGCAGGCTAGTAGTAAATGCTCAATAGCTGTTCCGACACAAGGGCACTCTGGCATTTAACTCCACTTTCCTCAAGCTCCAGAAACTTCTACACAAACTTGAGAAAACAAAATGAAGTGTCCCGATGCTATTCAATCAGGGAAGTGAACCAAGATTTTGTAAAGGTGAGATTATGAGCAATAACCACGATACCACAGTTACTTAGCTAGATGATTAAAATATATTCGCAACAACATGCTAGAAACAAAAATCTTGTGTTATATATCAGACATGCTAAAATATCCTACTTTAATCATTGTATACATCACTGCAATATGAACTAGTCTATAGCATCAATTGATAAAAACAAAAAAATAGCAAAGAGGATATTGAAACTGACAGGCATCAATGATCATTTACTTAATCATAAGCCCACCTAATTGGAAGCGGATTTTGAACATAGGAAATGGGATTTTTTGAAGCTTTATTTATATATCCTCCTGAGACCCGGGCCATTCATTTGTGTCCTCTGTAGTGGACATTTTGTTTTTGCATCTATCTTTTCACTGATGTAACTTATTTATTCCTGTTGTACACTAAAGAGGACATGCTGTGAAATTAAAAATAAAAATAAATTTGAAAAAATCTAAATTGTAAGATGTTTCATTTCCTCCAAAGACATAGAAAATCACAAATAACCTGAAATTTTCCTTGGGTCTCAGGAGGATATAGACAGAGTAGCAACGTAAAGGTCCTTCACCATGACTGGCACAGCAAATAGGAATCAGGTGAAGATCTGCTCCATTAGCAGAAGCAGCACAGAATGCTCGGGTTAAACTTCCCAGATCAAAGTAAACGACACCAATTCTCTATGCCCAGAAGGTAGCTTAAGAAACTGCGCAAAACACAATCATTAAGTACATATGACTATGAAATTATGTAAAGTGGCCAAAATATGTAAGGTATAAACCATATGTGTGGTAATAGGAAAATAATCAATGGCAACAAGTTGATTATGTTTGTATAACTACAAACCTCAAAGTGGTTTATCCCGCTTATACCACGGCTAATAAACAAATAATAATAATATGATAAACTTCTAAAGAAAATTATTTCAATTCGCATTTTATAATGTTCCACTGTGCTCTTAAAAACATATAACGACATGTCCCTATAACGACAGATGGTCTGGTACGGCTACTCACTGGAAGCAGCACGTCCGTTCGAAACCATCAACACATAGGCGCTCGCATTTTGAAAACCATGGAAAACTATGCTGATAAGAATGACTGCCTATTCATGAGTAAAAAGTCATGGGATTTGATATTAATATGTTTAGGACAACATTTAAACGCTTTAATATAAAACTATATAAAATATAAAGGCTGAAGGATCATAAACGAGCTAACATAAAACCCAGTCACATGTCTGGACCAATAACAAAATAGTATTTACCAATGCCATGGTATAAAATCTTAGAATGTTTTTTCTATAATATGAATAGAAAAGCCATAGCACCTGTACAAAATCACAGTTAAATTACCTGTTTTATGGATAATTTGACAAAACAGATTTGTACTCAAACAAAATTTTAGCTGGATGGCTGCTGCAATATGTAGCCATAGCCATAGCCTAATCTAGTGAAAAAATGAGAAAGACATAAGATGCAGTGCTTGCTGATGCTACTCGGTGAAATATTGCTGGTAATATAGCTATGTTAGCAGTCCCAAGTTCACAGAAACACAGATGTATGTTGTCTACAGAGCGGGTCCCCAGCTCCGGCTGTCGTGGCGATTCCTCTGACAAATGAATCTCTCTTGAAGGCTGTTGGGAGGAATCAGGGGAGTCCCCTCCATTTTGCCCAGACTTCCTCTAACAATTCAAGCCTCCAGGACACGAGTCAGCTGATGGCTTGCAGTCCTCTCTCAGCACTGAGGGGTGTTACTGCCTTCGTCTCCTCTATAGTATTTTCTGTTACTTCCCACAAGAGAGGGTTTTACAGTACCCATTTGCCTGTAACTGCTCTGCATATCTCTGCAAATGAATTTAATTTAGCACACTTATTTCAGCTAACAAATATATACTGTTTATTCACTGTAAAGATTTTACTTTTACTTAGTACAGTTAGTAAGCATAGGACCAGATAACTAAAGGCGTTGCAGGCTACAGTCTTGAAATGTGAATTGCTGCATTATATTTATATGTACAGCTATATAAATTTGCAAAATAAAAATGCACTTAAGAATCTTTCATCTGAAGAGTCTTGCATACGACAATAACAACCATAATAACAGTTTCCTGTAGGTACTGTGGTTCCATCTGACTGTCCAGAAATGTCGGGCAAACTGGTGTCTCTAAATTATCCACAACATGTGAGTATTTGCTCTACAATAGCCTGGCATCCTGTCAAGGGTGTCCTGTGCCATGCGCCCCATGCTTCCTGGGATAAGCTCCAGGCTCCGCGTGATCCAGTACTGGATAAGTGGTTTTAGAACATGAATGAGTAATACACCATTCTTATCTGTAGCTTAGTAGTAAATTACGCACCTCTTTTGAAAAGCCCTCCAGTTGTTGAACAGAAACATATGATATCACATGATATGGAGATGAATGCAGTGAAAGAGGTTTACTGTATGAAGGGTTTTCACTCAAGGGAGAATGTGTCTAGGTCTAGCCAGGAACGCAACACAACTGTAAACATGAATATATATAAATCCAACTAAATAAAAAACAGAAAAACAATATGACTAGCTCCTGGGACAGCATTTTATATGTGTTTTACTTTAAGTTAGAACATGGGACAGGTGGAACTACACAACACAAATTCCAAGAACCTAATTTCTTGCACTTTCCATTTAACTTTTTTTTTATTATTTTGAATCTTCCAGAAGGATATTAACAAGAAGTTCAATAAATTTTTTAGCGACAACTTCACAAGCAAGCTGTCCTACTTCTCCTTGTACTGCAGATGAGAAAGACAGCTGTTGCCCAAGTGCCTTGGGACTGCAGACGAAACAGACTTGGGTTCCTGCACTTTCTCACGTGGATGAAAACTGAAGGGCTTGTCACCTAATCAACCTCTTGATCTCTCCTGCCATTTAATGCACCTGAGGTGGCGCCAGGTCTAGTGTTTATACAAACACAATGGTACATGTCTTCCCCATATCAGCACAAGTCAGTAAATGGCTATGGTGTCTAGGACCAGAAAGGCACATATGAGCACTGATTCTTGGCCCCATTTCCATGGACCAGAACATCCTGCCAATATATACACTGTATATTTGCGCAAGTGTTTTAAGTGTTATTATTCACTACATATAATACATATCATAAGCACAATGAAGTGTGCTTTGGCTCATAAAGATAAGAAAAATAACGTGCTTCAAATAACTTCACACTTTGTAAAATTCCACAGTGAATTTAAAACTTAAAACATCCACTGAGAGGCTATATTAAAAAAAATAAAAAATTTGACTGAATCAGCGGTAACTTTGGTTCCCCGACACAAGACCTCCAGGTTGAAGACAGATCACCTACATACTTCAAAGTTTTATGTCACCATGGTAACAGAGGCCGAGCTTTGTACTACAGCATATTAACATAATTTTCTCATTTAACGTTTTGCTGTTTTGTGACAGAAACTAGCTGTACTTTCACGTAAAGTTCTGAAAATTGAGGAAAATAAAAAGCAATTATTAGTGCAATTCTTGTACTATTCACTATAGTCAAAGGGCATGTAAACTGGTTTTAAGATAAAAATATCTTGCTGCCTCTGAATTAATTCCTTTAACCCCAGATCGTCTGAATTCTCTATGTAGTCAAAAAGAACAAATTCATGCTGCCAGCCTTGGTACTTTTTGCCAAGGTTAAGAAATGGGACCTACGCTAGGGAGTGTAAGACGGCAGAGTCCCAGGTGTGTAAACAGCTTCAGGCCTACCTCTGTGGCCCTTTGAACCATACCGAGCAGTGTCCTTTACCGCGCTGGCCCCAGCAGGAACAAAGCGCGGAGAACCAAATAATCAAGCCGGCCTGTTTTTTTCATAGCTTCCAGATGACCGTAGACCTCAGATAACCGCTAGCATTATGCTCTTTCACCCAAGAGGAAAAACAGTGCACTTTGCAAACTTTAACTTTGACAAAACTGAATCAGGATACTTCTGTATATCCTAATGTAAAGCCAACGCTATGATTTTTTTACATTAACTCTGTATATTTATTAAGCTTGATTTCATGTACCGGTATTTAAATTAAGATTGTGTCACATATAAATCTTACATTTCATGGCTTAGAATTAAATGCTGCCATGTTCTACACACCCGGAAAAGGTGTCTCCATTTGTTTCTTTAGTCTTTTTTATGTGCCCCACATACCCTGTCTGACAGCATTTATTTTGTTGCATTTATCTTACACAATATAATAAATGTGGTAGTTATGTGGAGTCTCAGGGAGATACAGTGCAAAGATGGTTTCAGCGTTCTTATGATGAACAAGTCTGTCAGTTGTCTGTCAGTCTATAAGCTCTGCAGGAGACGAGGCATCCACTGAAAGAATGATGCATTCAGGACCTTCTGCGGAGGCAAACAGAGCCTGCTGGTGAGACGTAAGCCCCCGTACGGCGGTAATGCGGTGCAGAGCAGGGGGAGCGATTCAGAGACTCCCAATCAGCGGCAGAGATCAGCCATAAGGCCACAGCTGGCAGATCAATCACACTTGTAAGTCCTTATAAGCCCCGTGTACCAGCAATGTCATTTGGGAGCCTTCGTCATTTATCTTCAGTGCTCTTCTTTTATTATTAAATTAAGATTGATCATAGAAGGACATAAACATGTTTGGCCTGCCACTTGATTTTTTTTAACTAGAATGCAAAAGGCATTATTGAATGCCAGGGAGAAAAGTGTTCTGATTACTTCTTTAGTAAGAATGTAGTTATCATCTATTAAGAGTACTTTTTCCATTTGACGTGTCTGGACTTTTCTTTTTTTCTTTTTATGAAGTTGCAGTTATACGACAAAAACTCAAAATATTAGACCAGAGGAAAAAGGGACAGTTTAGCAAGTTCAATTTTAGTTATCAGGCAGAACAATGAAGGCAGTATAGAGGCAGTCAAAAGAAGACATGACGTTATATTTGCCCCACATGTTTGAATTCACTCCTGTACAGCTATTTCGCATTAGTATGGATCTGCGTTTACCAACAAGCCTTTACCAGCGAGCTGGAAATTCTTCCTGAGATTCCTATTTATGCTGACCACGTCTGAGACATTTTTAAATTCCTCTTGATCTTACACTACGAATACCGATGCTGTAGTCCATCTTGGCCAAATGCCTTTTTGGTTACCAAGGCTTTAAATTGCAGATCAAAGAATCATCTTGCCTCTGAAACAGTATGACTGATTTACTGCATTGATATATCATAATAAATTCTGATAGTGTCTGGGCTCCCACTGGTCTTAGTTCTGATATTTTACATTGGTTTCTAGTCTTTGTTTCTTAAAAGAGGATAAGACAGGTGGGTGTTTAGATGTTCCTAAGTGCCTCTGATTATCAGTGCCTCCTAAGGGCAGATCCTGTGCATGCATGTATTTTTTGGCCATCCGTAATGAAAGACATACACCCCCACCCCAGCCCAAGCCCCACCATTTGCTGTTTGGCTCTCAGTTTGAGAAAGTAGTGTGATTGTGGTACATGCAGAGGAGGATATTTCAGGTCCAGGAAGTAAAAATCGTGGTCTGGATTTTTACCTGAAATATCTACCATTGGGTACATGTGATATACAGGATTATCCGGACAAAAAGAACAATCTCAGAATGGATAAACAGTTGAAGGGACGAAAGTTAATAATATTTGTCACCGATATTGCAAACCTTATGTTTTGTGCTTAATGTATATAACAAATTAATTTATGTCAGAATCTGAGGAGTCTGTGAAATGTATTTGCGCAATTTATTCTTCTAACAGTAGGGGGAAGTAATCAGAAATTTTACATAAATGAAGAAAGAAACTAATGTACCAGTTTTTAATTAGTTTCTTGATAATAGGTATGTAGTACCTGCTTAGTGCTTAGTTGATTATGCTATCCTCATATACTGTATATCAACTGAATCTGAAACAAAGAAAATAAAAAAAGCTTTACAAAATAGGGAAGTATTACAATCAATTACAGAACATTTTGTAATTGTTATTACTTTTCTTCATTCACTGCCTATTGTTTGTATAGCAAAGAGATTTTTTATAATAATAATAATAATTATTATTATTATTATTATTATTGTCCTTAGTTTTTGTCAGGATATATCTAACATATCTGGGTTTATTAGAAACTGAGGATAATATTGATGCCATCCTGAGGTAGAAAATATAATTGTTTAGCCTCAAAGTAAACAGACAAATTGAAGAAAATATGACCCTAATGAACACTAATGTTACAAGGATGTATTCATCACTGGTTATAAATTTCTATACCCTTGTTTCTATTATTATCATTTAGTACAACTGTGCATCTCTGATGAACAACAAGAAATCCACTATATTAAACAGCTTGTCTTTTTCTCCTACTTGATTGTGTAGTGATCAAAGAATGATGTAACAGAAAATGCTAACAGGGACCATTTACCAAGATGGGTCACATCTGCTATTCTAATAACACTATACTCATGGTTTCTCTTTATTAGTGTCTGAAGCATTTCTATGCCATTTGTTGGTAAAATACTATAAAACACTAGAGAAAGTCAAAATGTCTATGATGGGTTGGCACCCTGTCCGGGGTTATTCCCTGCCTTGTGTTTCCAGGAAAGACTCCAGACCCAAGCGAAGCAAGCAGGTATGGAAATTTGATGGATGGAAAGTCAAGATGTGGGAGAGCAGTAACTAAATTTGCTACTATCATCAGTATACTCTGTTGATTAACAGGTTTCTGTAACTTACGTTCCTGGCACATTTTTTTTTACAATTATGTGAGACAGAACATTTCCAACTAACTCTCAGGCTGTTAATATTGCACCTTTTGAAATGTCTTTTGTGCATTTTCCATACAAAGAGCGGATGTACTATAACACAGCCCCAAGACATAGTCCAAGGGAGCAAATATTAAATAGAAGACATGCTGTTCATTGGATAGAGCTGTAGCCTTTTGGACTATGTATTCAAATATGGCATTATTTGAAGTTCACTCCCCATTTGCTTTTCTCCAGGTGCTCTGGGTTTCTTCCACACAGTCCAGATGACCTGCTGACACCGGACATCTTTTAGTATAGTGGGACCATGGTTGGTTGGACATTTTCAGAAATAAACTATTCTTAAGCTTCAAACAACATGCCAAGAAAGCGTAGAGGCTGTAACATGGTGAAATGCACCAGTACAGCAAATGAGTACCCAAAAAAAAAAGCTTTCCCCTACTGCAGTGCAAATTGGGTAACTAGATGCTGAGAATATGTAGAAAGGAAAGCCTCATCCTTCATAGTCATAACAATACAGTTGTCCATTTTGACGTGAAGTCAACACTCTTCAAGACTTTCAGTAGGGAATACCAAAGAACCCTGTACCTGACAAAAGCTTCATGGCGAGGTTTCAGAGAGTGTTTCCCAACCCAGTCCTCAGGGACCCCTAGACTGTTCATGCAGGGAGCTGGGAAGGATCAAAAACGTGGACTGTCCAGGGGTCCCCGAGGACTGGGCTGGGAAACACTGGTCTAAGAAACAAAACTATTTTCAACCAATAAGGCAATTATATATTAAAGGGGCCTAGCTCAGTAAAACCATGGTCAGTTATGCCATATAATCCTACCAATTCAGAAATAAACGAAATTTTGTCCAGGACAAATCTCAGTCTCCTACAAAGACTTTCAACTGTTTCAAGATAATTGAGTAGCCAATTAAAATTAATAGGATTACCTGAGCGCACATCAAAACAAATGCAAAGCTTGTTGAGGTCTATTCAAAATTTTGGATCACAGATTTTCAGAAAGGGGTGAAATGCTGTTAGAAATATTACAGAACTAAGGCTGTCAAACATATTCGGTAACATCAAAAGTAGTTAGAAAGATTAAGGATTTTTAAATCCAAAAAACAATGTTGTCATAAATGTGGAACATCAAGTAAACAATAAAGTACATTACTACATGTCTTTTTATTGTTCATATTCATTTCTATGCAGTTTGATGAAAGACAGAGAAAATGTTACATTTCTAAAATAACTTGCAAATGAAGTATTTTGATATATATTTTTCGTCCAAAACGAAGGTTCTTCATTCCAAGGCTGTTTTGTTGTTCCGCTAATACACAGGAAAAAAAATTCACATTAGACCAATTAAAAACCATGCCTGCCTGTTAGTTATACATAGGAAGTATGCAGACAATCATATACTTGCTATTACATTGAAATAGATGGGCATACCTCTCTCTTCTCAAATGTGTGTTGCTGACAGAAGAAGGTTGCCTTACATGGCCTAAATACCTCCCATATAAGGGAGTAGTCTGGCTCTTGACATCTGTTTCACCAGCAGCTGCAGGATTCCTACAGCAGGTGGCTTCGACTGGTAGCCAACAGCACGGCTCACTGACAGCAAATCTGGGCAGATTGGATCAGTACATTCAATTGACTTCCAGCAGATAATAGCCAGACCATCAGTACCACTGCTGACCTGAGCTGCTACTGTAGAAGTGGCCAAGAATCATTCAGCCATCAATGAGGACTGATCCCTCTCTCAAGGAGACCAAGCAGCACATTAAGGGAGACTGAGTCTTTATAGAAATACAGATTATGCCAGGCCTGTTCCAACATTTGCCAGGGACAAAGAAAAGTAAAAGCATATGGTGAAATGATACAGTAAATTAGGTCCTTTGTGGTTACTAACTATGACGGCACTAATATGTATATTCAAGGGAAGTCAATTGGGGCTTTATTGTCACACCAACCATATTCAATACACTGCATACCTACAGTGATGCAGAATAACATTCTCCAGACCGTGGTGCTACATATAGGCCTATATATAACATGCAGGGCAGTGGGGGGAGGGGCAGGTGAACAACAGTGACATACAATGTAATACCGGGGGGGGGGGGGGGGTTATATAAAAATGATTGGATGATGGAATGTATAGTATGCATTAAAAATGGTGGAATGCATAGAATGCAAAGATGTCTCAGCAGACAGTAATTCATAGTAATAATAAATATAAGAAGATGATGGATGGATGGATGGATGGATGGATGGATGGATGGATGGAGAAATCCAGTAAGAAAAAAAAACGTTCCAGAAGAACATTTTGCCACGTGCCAAAATATTGCCCCACTTTCACCGCAGTAAAATTATTGGGTCTAGTCTTTGCCACCCCATAGTACAAATTCTAGCTATGTTCCTGCTCCAAAGGCACCATGACGGTGAATCGCTGGGTGGAGTGAATGGGGGAAGCTGCTACTCTGACTCCTAGTTATAGAAATTGTCTTTGTTTTTCCTTGATTCTGTTCATCAGGACTGAAATGTCATTATAAGGTCTGGAAATTGCTATATGATTATCTCATGTAGCAGAACACATGGAGAGACATTTAAAAGTAACCGGGGCACTGAAATTAGCATTTGTGCCCCAGCAGGCAGCAGATACTACTAATATAAAATGAATGATTTACAAATTTATAAAGAGATCTTCAAACAGTGATACTCTAGTAGGCTTATTCATCAATGTACATTCTAATATATTTTTCTGGAACAAATCAGATGCCTTTGCTGAAATAAATGAATGCAAAAGGCATCAAATCACTTGAAAGTAAAATAAATAGTTTACAATATTAATTTGCTATTTAAGTAGTTTGAAGGAAATGAGGATGCATCCAGTTTGTAAAATGAATTTAAAAAGCAGGTGGATAACCACTATCCACTGAGCAGAAAAGAACCTTTTAAACTGCAATGAATCAGTGAAGTCGGTTTTCAGTTTAATTTCAATTTAATTTCATAAAATATTTGTGCGACACTCGTGGATTGATTATTAATAAAAAGGAATGTTACAGCCATCCGAGATCGGACCCGGTTATTGTTAATCTGATTGTGTAAGTATTGTCAATGAACCATTGGTGTATAATCATCTGAGTGAAATGTATTGAAAGTCTTTTTCTAGCAGTAAAATTACTGCCAAACAACTACTGGCAAAAACAGAGTCGCTTATAACTGGCTAATACCCTTTTGTTCTCTGAGCTACTGAAAATAGTCACTACAGACACACTGGCTATTGGAAAATTACTTTTGCTGTGTTATCTATTCCTTTTTCCTCTCAAAATCCCAAATGTACACTGAGTACCTTACAGCATTCTGCAAATATAGTATTCAAGGATAAGTAATAGCCCTTTTTCTTTGCAGCCCCAAAATTTCCAAAAAGATCTTCTCAAAATAAATGAACAAGAGTTAGACCCTCCAAAACAAAAGAGATTAATCAACATTTGACTGTTGACAAGAAAACCCACGACATTGTGAGTCCAAATCAGCGCCATTTCCTTCATAAACGTGAGCAGAAATGCGGAACACTTAAGGAGCATCCAGAACACATGATTCTAATTAGCTAGTCAGAGCTCAGCTGAGCTGTATAGTTCAAATGCTGTTCACAAGCTGGAAAACAAAAAGCAAAAGGTAGACGTCAGGAAAGTGTCATCCCAAAAACATTTTCTCATCCTTTAATACAAATGGATGTTACAGATATGCAGAAAGGAGGGGAATGTTTAGATTTCATATACTTTTGTACATCAAGCCATTTTTAAATCACGGCTTAATACTCATTTTCACTCTTAAGTGTTTGGATCTGTTTCATGCTTTAGGTTTTTGCATGTCTTATTCGTTTTAATTTCTGTCATTGATTCCTTGTTCACATTATTACTTCAGTTTTCTAACTTACATGTATTATGCATTATCATTTTTAAACCACAAGTTAATATTCTTTTACTTTGTTAAATAGCAGTTGGTTTTGTTTTATGTTTAATTTTTACCTTTAGCCTTGTACAGCACACTATTGTTATTTTTAAATGAGCTATATAAATAAACTTGACTTGAATTCTCTAAACACTCATCCTTCTAACCATCCATCTTCCGTTAGCTTATGCAGCATTGGGGGGGTGGGGGAGCAGGCTTTTCCACGCAGCACTGGCCACAAGGCAGGTGTATAACCTGAATGAAACACATACACTCACACTGTGGGTGATTTAGAGAAGCCAATTATCCTAACTGCTTGTATTTTGACCGCAGGAGGTAGCTGGAGTACCTAGAGGAAAACTGTGCGGCATGGGGAGAACATTCAAACTCCACAAACACAAACAGCGGGGTTCAGACCTCCAAGGCGTGAGATGACAGTGCTACCCATTGAGCCACCATTAGACACCCATAAAAACACAAACGGAAAACAAAGCTAGAAAGATTAAAAATGAACAAAATTAAAAATCAGGCTTTACACTTATGGTAGAGTGCCTCATAACAATAGTTTTAACAGTGCCAGACAGTACCAGACATAACCACTGATCCAGGAAATGATATGCAGAAAATAGGATCTGTATTTAGGAAAAATGGTGCCATTTTTCATTCAAATGGGACAGCACACACAAAACAAAATAAAGTGGTATGAGTTCTTCAGCTGAGAGCTGAGAAAACCAAACATTTTGCTTGGGGAGAGAGCTAACTCTGATCACATGACCCACCTTCCTATCATCGTCCCACCTACTTGTGACAAAGCAAAGTTCAATAAGTATCTCTCTTCAATGACAAGGAAAGTGAGACGAGTTAGAAGACAATGATAATTTGATAAATTCCTGAAGCCTAACATAACTGCTAGGATTGATGTCATTATTGAACCCCTCAGCGTACAGTGAAGATGTCTGGGAAAATTTTCCAAAAATTAGCAAAATTTGTACATGAGATACAAGAGCTGAGAATAATACAAATTCTGATCAATATATCTTGTCCCAGCTGAAATAACTATGAAAAGCTGCACAGAGCTTCTGCTCACACACGTACAGAATAAACAACTTTTATCATTCTCTGTTCCTCATAAATCGAAAAATGGAATCTAGGTACAGTAGGCCAACACCTTCCAGAGGCTTATACCGTTTCATGCGTACCATACATAGTATGAAAGTACACAAATAACACTTGCTTGTCAGCATACAGTATTTGTTATAATAATATTTTTTTTCGACTATGACTCATAGGTAATAGATGGCAAGGGGGTTCATGCAATTTCCATTAAAAAGCAGCTCTCATCTAAAATAGCATTTTTCAGCCCCGTTACTGATTGCACAACATATGCTGGTCCTCGTTCTAGCTAAGCTCTTAATTGATTATCTTACACTGAGCTGTTAATTGAATGAATCACAACATTTAAATCATGTTAAACAGTTGAGAGCTTAATGACTTTTTTGAGCTAAACTGAGCTTGCATAGTTGCCTAAAATAACCTCTTAACTTATTGGTAAAAAGCAAAGCAAAGGTGTTTGTATTTTTTATTCTTTTAAATTGATAATGTAGCATATATTATTATTATTGTTATAATTTTAATGATTTAGCAATGATTAGACTTGATTGAAATTAAACAATCCTGTTTTATTCAGTTTTGAATGAAATTGAGATAACAGTTTTCTAATCTATTGAAGATTCCAGGTATTCAGTGAACATGAAAGAATTACAGGAAATCCTTCACTTTTGGTGTAATGATTTAATTACTGCAATTTAATTGACATCTTTGTAAAGCAAATTTAATTATCTGAAAGAACCTCCACACACAACAAGTTCTAGATGACTGAATACAGAGTAATCAAGCTTTTCTTACAAAGCAGAAAAAAGTCTATGGCAGCCTGTCTTACTGTGCAAGTCTAATGTTAATGGAACGCTTATAAAGACATTTACAACAATCTACTGAGAGACGACAAACAGAACTACACATATAAGTAGTTCATTCCACTAAGCATCCAAAGAGGGGAATAATATGGCTACATTAAGAAAAGAATCTAGCAAAAAGAGTTAAATGAGTAAAACCTTTAACTTTGACTAAAATGTCAAGTTTCTGTATGTTAAAACTCAGGATGACTTATTAAAGATCAAAATTAATGTCAGAAAATAAAATCAAACACTACATAAAACCATTTCCTTTTGCAGCTGGGAGTATATGTTATAGTCAAAACACGTTTCAAGAGGGGAAAAAAGAGAGCAACGCTACAGATTTAAGGAGGTGGTCCTTGAGTACCCTAGCAAAGGTCCAAAGTTAAATGCTGTTGAGTCTGTACAGAAACTGAAGCAATTATTGTGTAGTTTGAAAGGTGGAGTGAAGATCATAGAGCCAGAACTACTGCAAGTCTGGATGCAACACTGGTGGAGAGGTGGAACTCCGCTTTGTCTAGGTGTGGGAAAGTCAAGGGGTTTGACCAACAAAACCATGAGATTGTGAAGATCAGACGAAAGCAGACCAGCATCAGCTCAGGCTCTGGAAATAGCTGAATACACTGGAAAACTGAGGAAATGTGGACATTGTCAATTACCTGATTTACACTGAGGAAAAACCAGAGGTGTCAATTTCAGGTCCAGAAAGTAAAAATCCAGACCAGGATTTTGTTTCAACCAACCAGTTGAGTACTATTTGACTGTGA
>JAODLD010000038.1:8609047-8633946 GCA_026781065.1 Mormyrops boulengeri
AGTTAATCCATCATCATGATTAATCTGATTTAAATTTTTAACGCAGTTAACCCATCTGCAACGCAGAATGACTCAAAATCCCTGAAATGTCTCGGTCAATGCATTTCCAGCAGTTTTGATGCGTTCCATTTGCCCTCAGAACTCGTATTCTGAGTCGAATTCCGAGTTTTGAAGCCGGAAGTGACGACATGTGCCCTCCTGTTTCTCGGAGATCCGAGAAATATCTCGGAGCAGCACAGAGGATCCCGAGTTCAGAATCCAAAATGGCTGTGCCCTTTATCAACAGAAGGGAAAGTTGTAGTTTTATAGTGTTTCAGCACTACTTCTCATTTGTGGCTCATTAAATCAGTCGCACACACTATACCGTCCAACTTACCTGTGGACATGTTGCTACGGAGTTTTATATGTAAAGCACCGCGCGTAATGTGTTATCAACTGATATTGCTAACAACTGCAATTAACCGGGCTAGAATTGGATTTCATGATTAGTCGGATTATTTGTCAGATTTAGTAACTGGCTGAAAGAGGAGTAAGAGGGCCACATTAATGTGGATAAATGTTTAGAGAGAGTTTTTTGTTAACATGAATGTTCAAGATGTTCAATAAACATGTTAAGTGCATATATATTCCCTTTCTTCTTGAGTCTGCTCATGCAAAATGAAATGCGATTAATATAGATTAAAAATTAATATTTAATCATGATTAATCAAAATTAATCCACAGCAACCCTGCGATTAATCTGATAAAAAATTTTAATCGTTCAACAGCACTAATATATATATATATAAATATTTACACAGACACACGTAATTTTGTAATTTCTGCAAAGCTTATTACCCCTAAAAGTCTCCATCCCTGTACCCAAGTACCATTATCAGATATTCCTTAGATTCAGTTGTGCACCATTGTGTATTTGTTTCTGTGAAAACTGTTTGCTTTTCATGGAAACTCTTGTTGGTTGTTTGGTTTAAAAACCAATTATTCAGCATGTGTACTCACAGGACTGTTTCTTGCCTTTTTCCCTCTACCCCTCTTAGGAGTAGACCTCTCATGTTCCCTCCTCAAATGCTGACATTAAGTATGATTAAGAGGTCACCCAAATCACAATAAGGGTTTTTCAAGGTCCGAATTACCATCAGCAACCTCTGACTTGGAATTTTAATGCTGTTTTTGGATTCATGTTATTGTGGGCCCAATACGAAATGGTGTCAAACTTCATAATACCAAACTTGATGGTCAGTTGTGTGAGACTTACCTCTATATTAAACCAGATTATCAGGGCTGTGTGTTTTACATATCATTTATCAGATTTTGTCTGGACACATATTTTTGTCATCAAATAACCAGGGTGACATCACAGACCTTTAGATGTAAATACAATAAAAAATATAAAGTTAATCCTGCTGGTCATGAGTTAAAATAGCCACAGAAAAATCCCTTTATTCACAGGCAGTGAGGCCACTTATCTTGAAAATATGATAAAAGATTATAATCATATTATATCATCAGTTAACTGGCTGATCTTTTTTATAATTTAATATGCATCAGTTCAAGTTTGGAGCTTATGAAACAAGTTAGTGATATTGGGGAAGGAGGGAAGCATTCAGAAAATAGCTCTGATTCATATATAATAGAGACAATATACTGTAGAAAGTAGCAGTTGGATGATAGAAGCAGATAGAAGATGGATGGATGGATGGATGGATGGATGGAATTTGCCTTGGGCTTTTCACTGGCAGCACATCGTTGCTTAGCTAGCTGTTCAGTTTTCAGCAGTCTGCGGATCCGCAGAGCAACACTAAGCCGCACTGAAAAAGACACCACATTTTTCTGGATCTATTTGCTGGTATTTTCTTACAAGAATGCATACATAAATGTAACTACTTGTATGTGTATATATATATATGTATATATATATTGTGCACTAGGAGTGCCATTTATGTTTGCTGTCTTCCACTTGAATACATCAAAATTTAAATTATACACCAAGCAGATTCAAACGTACATGCAAGTTATGTTTCATGTGTTAGATTATACAGATATATTTCAAATATTTCTGCACACGTGAATGGACAGATTTTCATCCACTTCATGCGTTAATTAGTTAATTAACTTCCTGCAGTTCCCTTCCCCAAAAACAGCAACATTCTCCGTTCGGTATGAAGAAAACTCCTCATGCCAGACAGAACACATGCACACACGCTTCTGTATGAACGTGACACCGCGAGCTGGTACCCATGAACTATTTCTTATTCCACGGAAAATCCTTTGTATATTTACCTGGTGATCCATGGCAGCAGCAGGAGCAAATGCCACAAGGATGGCATCTACATTAAAAAATGGCCATTAAATAACCTGACAAATGTAGCAATTTATTGGGGTCAACATCAGAAATGAAAGCCTAATTTAATAATTCGGAAGGATTTCATTTGAGTATGACAGAGTTCATGCAAAATAACCTCTCAGAAAATAGAGCAAATTTAAATGTAAAAGATATTTTGTTTTGATCTGGAGCATGGAAAATAACAATTAAGAAGAGAAGTCCCTCAGGGCGGCCCTAACAAGACTGATGTGGGTTTAGCTGGCCCAGTTCAAATCAGTGAAAACCAGAGCTGGCAGTGTATTATCTGAGTGATATTTCGTGACATACCTGCTCCAGGGGACTTTCAATGGA
The DNA here is from genome assembly GCA_026781065.1 of Mormyrops boulengeri. Lineage (NCBI taxonomy): Eukaryota > Metazoa > Chordata > Actinopteri > Osteoglossiformes > Mormyridae > Mormyrops > Mormyrops boulengeri. The sequence goes on from JAODLD010000038.1 coordinate 8,611,722, forward strand.
TTAACCAAACAAGATAGAAACAAACAAAGTGAACATAAAAACGGTTCCCTTGGAAACAAATTGTGTGACAGACAACTGAAGAAGAATTTTTAAAAATGATTGCACAAATTCATGTCATTTATGTTTTGTATATTCAAAAATGTGTACAAATAATGAAAGGGCTTTTTGAAGGCTTCTAAGGACATTTGCTCATCCATCCATCCATCCATCATCCTTTTTTGGACATTTTCCTAAAGATTAAGAGAGTCATTATTCTGAATTACAGAGCAATGGTTATTTTAAAAGCAGAGCCTAAACATACATCCATCCATTCATCCATCTTCTAACCATTCACTGGCTGGACTTGTAGGGCTGTTGAGGGGCTTATAGACTATTTCAGGCAGGGTAGAGCACTAGTCTGGGTTACATGCTGACAAAAATGCCAGCACATTGCAAGGCTCAATGCTCAACTAAATTTTGGAAATAAACATTAAGGTTAACAAACAGCCCCTACTGTGGATATACAATGTGCTCCCAGTGGTGCACTGGTTTCATCTGCACACTCCCATTCCAAACACATGTGCCTAATTGAACTGGTGCTCACAGTGCATGAATGTGTGTGATTACTAACATCCCATGCAGGGAATCCCCTGCTCTGTGCCCTGTGCGGCTTGGGATGGGGTCTGCGCTCCCAGTGCCCCCGTACCAGATAAACCATCAGAAGATGGATGGTTGGACGTACAGACAAAAAGTTGTGCTGTGCTGACACAGGCACATTTATAACTAAATATTTTGCTCTCCATTGAGAGAACCTCACACTAAAATAATGTGCTATGTACATTGTATAAATAATAATGTCTTTAATTGATCATTAAAATGTACATCAATGTATTCCGATAACCAATTATGGAAAAATCCATTTAATCTATTTTATTTTTCTTTGCAAGTTCAAATTTTCATTCACAGAAACAACCTCCTGTTTACATACATTACACAGTAAAACATCTTTAATTTTATAACACTTAATTTTTACATAATCTATACTACAACTCATTACATGAAAAATACAGGCCTGGATCAGCCTGTTTAAATTGCGAACCTAAAATCAGTTAAGTGTTTGCTGTATGACAGTGCAGTAAGCAATAAAATAAAATAATTTTGGGTAATAATATGTAATCTTTCATTCGAAACAGTCCTTTATGGTTTTCGAACTTCATATGCAAGTTACATTGGGGAAAAATGAAAAACAGCAGTTGTTTCCTTTTAGGCCCTTGAACAAGAAGAGACATGCCCCAATGGTGCCAGATAAATGGCTTACCCTGCCCTCTCACCCCAAGCGTCACTCTCACCCCAAGCGTCACTCTCACCTGCACATGCGCATGTCTCAAAGCAGGTCAAGATGAGATTTGCAACAACCTAAGAATTCCTATATACCTGTACTAGTACCTATACAAATAAAGTAAAGTAAAAGACTGCATCTGCGAGTCATTTCCACTCTATACATTTGCACACATCGTCATGCTAGATATCACTGGCCTATAATGTCAATCCCTGGACCACCCACAAGTATCCTCAACCCTTATCAATGAAGACTGACCTCTATTTGCATAGCTACAATCTACATCATGCCTTCAAAGATTGTAATATATAAGGTCTTACACATCACTTGTTCAAGCTTTAAAAAAAAAAAGTAAATTTTTTACCACTGGCCAGGCTCGCTGCTCAGGGAGTGCGTGTGCTGACTAGCCGTCCACACAAAGTCCCTTGAGAGCCACTGATAGGCCAGGAGAGGCCCTCCTAGCTGCAATTCAGCGCTAATCCAACAAGACTGCAGTGACATCGTCACAGCCACTGGGACCCTTTGGCTGGCCTCCTGCCGCGCTGAATAATACATTTCAGGCCAGGACAGGCACATGCAGGCACTTGAACTTGGGCTCGAACCAAAAAAGAAGTACTTGATTTTAAAAATGGAGATGGTTTCTACTCAGGGTCATTTTGCAGATCAGTGGACATTTCCTATAATGCTAATAAAAGCAATTGTTCAAAAAAAAAATCTAAGTGGATGATGACCTATATCTAGCAAAGAAGCATAAGGACATTCAACATTGTATTTCAGTTCATTTTGTTCCGTTCAAAAGTAATTTGATTTCTTCAAGAGATTTTCCTGAAGATTATTAGAGCATGTTACTCAATTATTTTGAATTACAGTACCACTGAAATCCATCTGAAATCCATTTTTTTTGCTCAGCTTCCCGTGTGACACGGCACTGAGCAAAGCAGAAAACAGTGGGGAAGGACGCTACAAGTTACTATGGATGTGACACTAACACGGTCCTAATTCCTGGAGCGACTCGGGAAGCAGCACTTCCCCAACACTCCTGTGACAGTAACGTCTTCCCCTCTCTACTCTCTTTCCACTAAAGTATCTATAGAGGCCACTTTGAATCCCATTCTGATCGGTTTTTAATGCATGCCGGTTGATGATTTTTGCCTGTAATATGACACTGCAAGTCTTGCCCTGGAAATAAATATTGTTTCATACCTATTATACAAAAAAAACACTGAAACACGATTATACAATATACAGTAAAGAAGCTATTAACAAAGACGCATGCACTTGGTACACAACATGGAACAGCTAGGCTTAGAATTAAATTTAGTCCCTAAACACGCTCTCTGAATTCATATAATACTGCATCTTCCCTAATGAATGTGCATACATAACAAATGGATAGATTAAGCCATTAGATAAGTACAGGGGCGTTTCTAGCTATTGAAAATATCAAGGACTAAAAACTTCATCTGGGGCTTGTCTTTTTTATCTTTCTTTTTTTTGAAGGAAGATTGGCATTGGGCCTAAAATAGCACCGAGTGCTCGGATCTAACGACGCCCATGGGAAAGTGTTTTTATATAACACATTCCATCAATTTGGTATGTTTTCGTGATAAAAATCTAACCACGGCACATACTCCTGGTTATTCATATTACTAAAGTATTTGCAATAATCCACCCATCTTACAACCATTATTAATCCTGGTTAGGGTCACCGTCCCTGGGGTGAAACCCAGATGGGAAACCAGTCCATCACAGGACAGCGACACATGTACATACTCACACACTATGGGTAATTTACAGACACCTTTTAGCCTAAATGCATGACTAAATGCATACCCACAAGACATGAAAAGAAGATATAAAGAATAAGAGAGAATGGTAACAGACTAGGGCAGGCAGATCAGGGCCCAGCATTCAATACAAAACACTGAAATCTTGAGGTGACAATTATACTATATATTAAGCACATGGGGGAAAAAGCTATATGTAGCAGTGATATAATGCTAAATTTCTCAAAATGTGGCATTATTTTGGGTGAAATTTATATAAATTTACTGAACACAACACTTCTTTAATTAAAGCATATGTTTATATTTACACTGTATTCACTTAGCACATGTAGAACAAGCCATGTTTACAATCAGTCTAAGGATTCTGATAGGACAGGTGGTTAAGCATAGGAGCTGTAGTACCTGAAGTAAATGAGGAGTAGGATGTAAATTAGAGCTTTGTGAGGAAGACACAGAATACTCAGATTATGAGCAAGAAGTCAGAGCAGAGAACCTATACCTCAGCATTTATTTTGTTCTTGCTTCAAATATCCTGTACGTTGTATCTTCAGTGTACTCAGTTCTGCACTTAACATGCACTTCCTGTTCAGGAAGACATTAACCAGCTGGCTTGCGTCATGTTCTACTGTCTTTTCAAATTCCTATACCAGCAAGCCATGATACCATGGGCAGTGAGGTCTCTCACACTACATTCATATGACTCACATAATGCCAGTCTGATTGAAATCAGATTTAAAAAAAAAAAAAACATTTTGTCATCATATATAAAAGGAAATCTAGTAATTGTTGTGTAGATTTTAAATATTTTGGCTATGCTGGATTTCAAACAGAGCAAAGCACATAAAGTCTACATCAATTTGCATTACCATCCACCCATTATTTGTTTGCAGTTCAAAGAATCAAATACAAGTTTGAGTTGACTTGATTTTTGATGTAATTTAACCACAAGCATATAAATTAAAATGGATGTTATCAAAGTATGTATGATGTGTGAGACTTTGAAGTTGGTATAAAGGTAGTCATAAATTATCTATGGTTTGTCTGTTCTTGTCTCTTCAAATAACAAAGTGCTGTAGTATTGTGGAGGTCTTCACTGAATTATCATTTTCTGGAATAATTTAATAAATGTATCTTTCTCCCTAAATATGCCAAAATGTGCCAAAAAGCCTAATATCCAAATCAATATGCTACCATCTGGGACTTTGCATTCAAGAAGGTGCGGGAGAACAAACAAATGTTTTTCTGTATTGATTCAGTTGCCGTGCTCCCTTTTCCATTTGAAAGTCACAGACGGAAAAAGTGCATGCAAATGCAAATGTTTGAAGAGAGGTTAACACTCAGAGCCGGCCGAAATTCCCCATGCTGTCTGCCAGCATGAACTGACACCTTATAACATAATACATACAGTTGCAAGTCACTTTTCGCAACTTGTTTACATAGGCCGTGAAGTTTTTTTCAGTACTGTATTGATTAATTGGGTTGCTATTTATTGAAAAATCTGCTCCGGATTTATATAACAGGCATGCTCAGTGACAGCCGTGGCAAACGAAGAAGCTCTATCTCTTTGTGATTACCCAAGCTCACACAGATTCTGTCCTTGTTGAAATTAATAAAAACATTACAGTAACATGCTGCTCAGCACTGATCGAGGCGTGAGATTTTTCAAAATGTTTTGATATATAAGCAGCAGCAGGCTAAAGTGGCCATTTTAGAGCCATGAACTGATTTGGTTTAAAACTATCTGACAACAAGCAGAGGGCTAATGAGAGCCTGACCAATTATAGAGCTGGACCTCCTGATGGCAACAGGGCTTATCTTCTCTCCATGCATCGCTACTTCTCTCCATGCATCATTATGTTATAATACATGTTGGTGAAATACTGACCAGGAAAGCAACACTGACCAGAAACTAACCTGCCAACCATTTTGCCATCCCATGGAGGGAGGCGTCTCCTGCGATAAATTTTGCCGGCCCACATACCGATCGGCCCACCTGGAAAATGCGCAGTATGCCAGATGGCCAGTCCAAAACAGCATACTGTCTAAGTCTAAGATCTAGCAATGGAAAAGCTACTGTTACTTATTGATATGAAGTGCACACATTCTAAATGGCGGGAAACTTGATATTTTAATTCTAGAGTGAATAGCGCAGGACTAGTTGCTGTAATTGTGGCAGAAAAAAAGATTCAAAAATCTATATTTCAAAATTTGATTAATGTTAGCATAGTACTCAGCATTTGGTTTGTCCAATCCCATTCCAATGATACAACCAGGTCACCTGTGAACATCATTTGTAAATCAATATCAGCACAGTGGTCCATGGCCTTGTGTGGATTTGGCTCACTGTTGCAGGGAAAACAATATTAGGCCTCAGCTGTGAACATCTATTCTACTGTATTTGTGCAGGTCTCCGAAACTGTTAAACTGAAGCTGAAGAAACCTTATCTTCTATTGAAGGCCCAACCCATGCTGATATTATGCCAGAAGTCTCCCTGGCACAATGTGAACTTCTACAGATTGCAGCATGTTCATTCAAAGACACAATTTTCATGCTTTTGTGCATAACATCATAAATTAATTACATGATTTCATACCGGCCATAAAAATATGACACAAATACATAGTGGCTGATCACAAACAGTAAGTAGCTGTAGAAAATCACAAAAAATACATGTCATGAAGTACATGTTTAAAATGTTCTAAATGAAATATTTAGAATAATTAAGGAATACTGATAAGAAACTGACAATTCAAATTGATCATATTACATTTAAACATTTTAAAAGATGACAATTCATAATAATATAATGTTAATATAAGTATACTATCAATATGAATACAGTAATATTAATATGTAATAGCTGTGATGCGCATGTATTTGCATATCTGTAAAATCCCATAATGCATAAGGTACCTAAGAGAAACATTTAAATTAGCCAATGAACCAAACCAATAACTATGATAACAATGTGCTAAGTTTGCTTTTTACCTGTAGTCATTCTATATGATATTGGTTTTCCAGCAGGCTTTTCATCATGAGAAACCAGCAGGTTTATGCTACTACAGGAAAAATGATGGTTGAAGCCGCCTGACACTCAGCCATGCACTTTAAGTAAAATACTGTTCACTTATGGCACTAAATGAACAAGAGGTAGTGAGCCGCTCATCCAAACCGACTATTCAGGTAAAAGCCTTTAAAAAAACAGGAAGGACCAGCCACATTTTCTTCTGACAGTCTTGTTAGGCAGAACAGAGCTTTACTACCACAGGGTGTATTGAGAGGGAACATAACATATAAAGTAAAACCCATTGGTATTTTATCCTCCTTTAAATTCTGTAATATTTATTTTACAGCATTTAATGATATTTAAGCTTACAGCTTTGACCTTTGCTTTTCCACCTTATAAGAAATTAATCCTGATTATCTGGCACAAAGCAGAAGCAGAACGATACAAAGCAAACGCACATACAGTACATTCAGAAATGGAATTAGCCATGGCTAATTATGATAAATAAATATTTGAATTTTTATATTTCATTTTCTGCTATCTGGATCCTGGTCAGTGTTCATTTTTGCATATCCCATGTGCTGTTAATGGTGCGTAAGACATACAATATTTAGGATATCATGGGCCGATTAGCAGAATCACTTTAACCCTAGTATCAGGGAATAGAAGCAAATGCCAATAATTCTTTCAATATACAAATGTCAGGTAATAACTACCAGGGGTTTGCCTTTATTTATATACAATATTCCACTCTGTGTTAATTTGCCTGCCAATTTATCAGAAACCACATTCAGTTCTAATCATTGATTTAATTTCCAACTGACAGAGAAAGAAGAAACGGTGATCAAGCTTGCTAACTGAAAGCAAAAAGTATATGTGTAACAAATTAATTACCTAGATTTGGTGCAGTCAGGAATGACAGCATTGCATTCCCTGGACAGCCCTGTCATTTGGTCAGTCTATCTAAGCCGTACTCATCCCACACTCACCAACTTGTACAATTTCTAGAATTACTGCATAGATCATCTGGAAATGTGAACATGAAGTACAATTTCTAGAATGACTCAAGGGATCAACTGGAAATGTAAAAGTTAATAAATGTGTTTTTACCCAAATGCTACGAGACCTTGTCATATGCAGGTCTGAAAGCACACTAATTCATTTATTGCACGTTGCACAAGGCTGTTGTTCCAGGACCCAGTGGTGACATCACTCTACAGGACGTGAACCTGCAATCCTCCAATCACAGTCCTAACCCGCAAACCCACATGCCACCACAGATACCACTGAAGCAAATAATGAAAATAAAAATATATTCATTCTTGATACAGAATCTATTCGCTAAATGTTACATGGGGGTAGGTATAAAATGAGTCTGTTTTAGGGCTTTAAACAACATTGCTTTTGCTATATAAAACCGAAGCATCTAAAATTAAATTCATGTAGAATGACCACCTCATAAAAAACACTGCCCATCTTGTTGAAACACACACACACGCATGCACGCACGCACGCACGCACGCACACACAGTTGTGGAAAAAAAATTAAAGACCACAGGAAAATTTCTAGTTTCACGCATTTCTCAATTTATGGGTATGCTTCAGTGTAAAATATACATTTTTTGTTAACTCCTACAGTCTCTTCCCTGCTTCTCACTGATGGGTCTTCAGTCCTGCTTCTAACAGCCTGTTATGAACTGTCCTAGCAGTGCACTTCACTCCACTTATTGTTACCGATTCTTTTTGAAGGTCACCTGATGTCATCCCCGATTCATGACACACTGTTTGATAAGTTGACGGTCATCTCTGGCATTAGAAGGTTGCTTCTGCCCCCTACCTGGCTGGTTTTTGGTCATTCCCAGTGTCTCCTGTTTCACCTTGTTCTTATGTACTGCGGTCTTAAAAACTTTGAGCCTGGATGCAACCCGCTGTTCAGCGTAGCCTTCTGCCAGCAGAACTGGGATTAAAGCAAGTTACATATACATCTGTCTTTGTGTGTGTGTGTGTGTCTGTGTGTGTTTGTGTGTGTGTGAGACTGTGCGTGCATGGGTGTGTGCATATATGCGTACATTCTGACAGGATAGTGCTATCTCCAAAAAGAATAGCTACACTTTCAACTTGAGCATCTATACTCTGATTCTGTCAGTATTCCAACCATCCATGACATTTATGGAGAAGATGGAGCACTTCATATTATTAGTATTTTCACACGGTGCATACTGATGTATTGCCTTAAATATTATAGAATACAATCTCTGTCACCATACATCTGATCACTCTGCTGATAATGATTTATTATGACCACATAATCTTTCTTGGAAACAGATGTGACACTTCTCATATTTCGATTTTTTACTTGCCTTCTGAATAGGCCCATATGTTAATAATAAGCAGAGAGACAAGATAACAAATTAGATCTTGAATACCTTGTCAATAATTTTGGAAATAGCTTTGTCTTCTGAAATGTCACCAAAATCCATTACACCACCACAACTCCTAGCACAACTGAGTCCCCTTAAAACATTAATTCACATGAATATTTATGACTATTTATGACAGTCCACACAAATCAGTAAACAGTTAATTAAATGAAAAATGACGGCTGTCAAATGGTGCGGAATGACGGCTCAGCTGACAGATCTGTCGCTTCACATTTCAGGGTTGTATGTGTGGTTTGCTTGTTCTACTCATCACACAGTTTGAAAGACATGCAGTTGGGGGAACTATATCCTTAAATTGGCAATAGTCTTTACCCAGTGCAATACACAGGCATTCCACTTAAGCTATCCCCTGTCTTGTACCATATACCTCTTGGTATAAATTCCAGGCTTCTTGTACCCTTGCACTGGATAGGCACTTGGAGAATGTCTAGGAATATGGCCTTCCCTCAGTATATGCAATCACAGTTTTTTTAACAAAAAAAACACTGCAAATGAAAAGCCTTTTTCCATTATTTTAAATGGGAAACATTTTAAAGTGATTCCAGCGCAACCCAAAAAACCAAAGTAACAGTTCGAAATAATCAATGAAACTGCACTCATAAATACAAAATAGAGGTACAAAAAAGACTTCTAAGTCAACACAAACTTGTAGAACAAAGACTAAAAGCTTGTAAACAATGTTTCTCTAAAACTACATGCACATAAACCCAATGTGCGCACAATGTTTGGCTAAAACCATAATGTTGAAAAACTACTGCTTGTGATTTTTTGAAATTATACTATTGGCTGAAAAATGTAACATTGGCTAAATAAATCCACAAAACAAGATTCTGGTATCAAAAAAGTAATAAATCAACATTATTCATAAATCAAGATTGTTATAGTAGTTTAAAGAAAAAAAGAAGGAAAAAAACCTAAATAAATAAATGAGAATAAAAATTGAACACCTGACAGTTGGTGTACATTATACCTTTAAGGGTATAAAATGTACAGTGAATTGTCCTATGAAAGAAGTGTTTGTGAAGAGCTGCACTTCAAGCTACATTACAGAATCAAACACTATACTGTATCATGAAAAGTATCAAGTGGCCAGGAAATGCACAGAGAAAATGCATTATAAATGGAATATAACAGATTTCCCCATAAAGCAACTTTTTACACCATAGTCCTGTTCTTAGCTTTCGTACTGATATCAATCATCACAAATATGTGCGATTAATCTATAAAGACACTCTCAAATCAGTGCCATGGTATGTTCAGTATTAGCAATCATAAGCTTATCGTATATGAGATCATACACAAGAAGGCTTGTAAAAGGTTACTTAATGAAAATTAAAATTGGCACTGGCTGTCGGTACTGATTTTATAAGAATATGATTTCGCATTGGATCTGCATGATATATCCTGTCAGGGAACTTATTACTTTAATTAATCTATTTGAGGTTTCACATACGTGCATGGTTCAGGGATAAACACACAGAGTATGCTGCTGTATGAAGTCTTTCCATCTATTGTGCATTTTACACCTCATCACAAACAGCTTTGTCTGGGTTAAAAGACATCAAACCGGGAAACCTTTCCAATTTCATAGCAGCTAAGCAATAAAACACCCTATTACTGCTTCACTGAAAATCTTAATAGGTGCAGCCAAAGATAATTATTGCACACCTACAGTTTGCACCCACTAAAATACAGCTGAATTTTCTCAATTTCAGGCATTCTAATTCATTATAAAGAGCTAGTCTTTTCAACAGCATTGTTTTGTTTAAATGTTCTCAATTCCAAAGTATACATAGACAGGCCACCAATCTAGTCAATTTCCATACTCTAAAGATCCTTTCCACGATTTTAGTGCTCGTTTTTCTTTTATCAAAACTGTGTTTGTCAACAGTCTGTATGCTAGCATTTAGCATGCCGATCCTGTATTATGTAGTCTTTTGCTGCAAACAGTCATTATCTTTCTGAAATTCCATTCCATTAAATAAGATTAGAATCCCTGCCACTCATATTCACAAGCAGATACTAAGGAGCCCAATTTGGTCCTATCAGTTCTGGGTCTCCTTTCTTTGCAGACAAATGTAGTTGTCGCTTTGATAAGACCTTGCGCTAAACAGGAGCAAAATTAATTCCCAATTTCATCTGTGCTAGTCGCATAGGCCAGAATGACATGTCACTAGGGTGGTACAAAATGAAGACGGCCCACCCGGTTCCTGTTATATGGACAGCTTGAGTGGGACTCTGCCACATGGAAATTGCTATTATTTTACCTAATCAGAGCCCCTAATGGTAACGGAAGTTGAATGTGCAGAAAATAGAGTAAACACATTTCTGTTTCGTGACTTATCATTGACTATTACAGCACAATCAAAAGACTAATCACACTATCCCCAGACTAGTGCAAATGGAAATCTAGGGTAATGCTCATAGGCTTATTTTAGGGTTAATGTTCACACAGGGCTTCTTTAATTCAATGTAACGGTAACACTATACTTGAAAGGGTACAAATAGTATAGTATTATGCTATTACTTATGTATTAATTAATCATAAACTAATTCTTAGTTACATACTAATCTCGTGTTTGTTCATCATTAATGAATCATGATGCACGTTTCATCCCAAGCAGTTACTATATTTGTTACCGTATCAGTTAATTCTGTAAACCTTTGTGAAATGCTGAGGGAACTACTAATGAACTACTAAGGAAATGCTAGCAGTCGATCAGGTGACTAATGTGGAGCTTCAGCGTCCATCTTTCCGGTGTCCGCCCTCCTGTCTATACATTTGCTATTCTCTGATTGGTTGTTGCTAACTGTCTGTCGCCTTGCTTAGTTGCCTTGTGTCAAGACCTGCAACAATTTTCTGTGGACAGATGAAACAAATGATGACCTTTTTAGAATTGCTGAATCAGAGTGCTGACCTCATTCCCCTGGACATGCTGTGGTGTGCTCTTGGTTGAAGTTCTTACCAATATAACAGATTCCACGAGTTACTAAACATAAAAACATTACATAATACTTCCATCAATGACCTTGATTATCTAAACCATTTGGTCAATAAAGATACGACAGTATTAAATTTTATTCCGTGTTAACAGACTGTCTGTCATTATTATTGACTTAGATGAAGATAAAACAACATTTTACTAGATTGATATTGAAGCAGAATATAATTACAAAGGGTTCACATGTTTTTCCCTCACAATGGTATCATTCTTACGTCAGTAAAACACACAGTGTACTAGATTGGCAGCTGTTGATTGTTATTTACAAGTCAACTGCACAAATCAAGCTCTTCTAAAGGCATGCACTAAAATGATGCATACAAAGCGCATTAGCCCAAAAGGCTGAGAACTGAGAAAACACTTGCACGACAAATATATGCTTTGTTTGTACGTGAGTATGAAATGGCTGTATGTGTAAAAAAAAAAAAAAGAAAAGAAAGAAGAACAACACTTCAACATGCCTACTTCCACACAGAATACAGTGCATCTCACCCCAGATTTATATTTTAACTACAATGTTTGCTATTTGGCTCCAGTCCTCTTTGGAATAGCTAAATCCATCTAAGGAATACTCAGATTACCTGGTTAATAACACTGTTTCACTATTCTGTTACTGATTTAAATGAAGCACGTTAATATTCTTCAGATCACTGCAGATGAACTTTGGTAATAATCCAGCTGCCCTGCAGATTTTGAGGTATTCAGTGAGCTTTGATATTAATGGAGCTTATTCATCAAGGAACAAAATACCACATATGGTACAAAGTTGAAATCAAAAGGGAAATGATTTTAAACCATGAGATATCGATGGGACTCATCTTCTACTGCCAATCAATACCCACAGGGAGGAAAACATGCATTAGTACATTAATTTATGACTTGAATTTAAATATGCAAAAACACATCTGCTCCATGAAAATGTACTTCAAAGATGAACTAATTTAATAGGGACTTTCAGAAATGTTCAACAGCTTTCTGCTGAGGGCTGTGATAAAACTGTCTGTATACCAAAATGTATTTACTTAATTACATAGATTGAGCTCTCTCATCAGATTCACGAATGCGACAAATGTTTGTCACCCACTTCCATATAATTTGCCAAATCTAACAACAAAATTGTTAATTATAAATAAAAGCCTAGAGGCACTAAGAATCTCAATATTATTTTCTGGAAAATTCTTCATTTAAAATGTTTAGCTGTTTTTTCTTACCCAGTGGTTACTTATATAGCCAGTAATCTTGGATCACAATTGTAACCAAAGTCCTTTGTGAACAAACAAACAAACAAATGTCCTAAGAAGGTATGTTTTATGGTGATTACAATTGCCAGTAACCGAAGTACTTCAAAATAAGATATTACCTTGATTTGTTTTTTTTTTTGGGCCATTTTTAAGAGATTGCTAAGAGGCTTTGGCCTGCTGGCGATGCAGTTCCGGTGTTTTACTTAGGTGTTGGACAGAAAGGTGAGTCTCACCGCAGGTTGGCCTCAGTGAACGCGCTACATTACTGGCAAAAGCAGGATATATAAACTTACAGAAGGCGACTGTTTGGCTGGGCAACCCATCTGGCGTTTTCCCCTCTATGTGCCCTTTATTACAGCAGTTGTGTACACTCACGTATGGTGGCTCTTTGTAGGAGGGGGGCACTGCAGCGATCCTAGAAGCCTCAGAGAATTCATAATCGGTAATCTAAGAGACCGTGGTTTTTAGTCTTGCCACTGGGTGTCGCTGTTGGAGTCACTACTCTTTATTTTAATTTGATATTACAAAGTTAAAATGTAGGGCTATAGGGCATTATATGCATGACCAAGAATATCAGTGGGTATGTTGCATCTAAAACTTTGAAACGAACACACAAGAGCAAAAGGACAAGGCTGGGACTGCATGAGACTTGCTTGTCATGGAAGATTGAGTGGGACGAAAAGTTTGCAGGCATTATGCTTTATTGGATATGGAAATGATCCAGGTTACATAGTTATTTATTCAAATATTATATGCTATTAAATTAATTCAATGCATCCAAGGAATTTCACTTTAATGCGTCACATTCAATGTCAAGCTGTTAATTTGAAAATGTGATCAGGCCAGTACTAATCCAATCTGAAATAAATACATTTGTTTTAAAGTAAAATGCATAAAAGGAATTTAGAGTTTAAAAGAAGAAAGAAATGATTTCTTACTATGTCTTCTCACAGAGAATCCCTCCCCCATAGTCACTTAGCCAGTGTGGGGGTCACAGTGGGCCTGAAGACCATCCCAGGAAGAGAAAACCAAACTGTGTTTTGTTCGGTCCATTACTTCAAATTCTAGCAGGCTTTCCAGCCGTCTACATGACCCTGGCTGCCAAATACAGAGAGTTATTTTTAATTTCCTAATTCCTATCATGGTCTAAAACTTCGTCCTCTGACATGTTAGCCTTGAAAGAGATTTTGCTTAATTATAAATTTACTCAACCATTGGACCCTAGGGCTTCCAAAGCCATTTTGCCCGATAAATGCATCTCTAAACCATTCACCAAATCGGCAGCTCTGTTTGGAGGTATAGCCTAATTCTGCCAGTATCATCCATTCGTAGATGATCTGAATCCTGCGAACCCCAAGTACCACGGCCATCTTTATGACCTGTACTTTTCAAGATTGCTCAGATAATTGCCCAACTTCTTAAACATTTGCATCAGTTTCCGGTGAAAAACAGCAAATTAGTTGAAGAAATGTGACTTTGCCATTTCATGTTAATTATATATTGATTTCATGTGAAGTAGGTACATACATACATACATACATACATTGCATACAATTAGTTTCCTAAGTTATGAAAAATTGAAAACCAACAACCTCACAATCTTTGTTTTATTTCCTGTAATTCTAAAAAATTCTAATTTCTCCAAACTGTATTTAACTGTATTTGAATGATTTCCCTTGAGTACCAACAGCAACCAATAAGTTTATAAAGTTGCTAAACAAAATAAAATGTTTGAACTACTAGTTGAATATGAGCCATGCCATACGTCAAAAAACATTTTTTGACTTATTATACATAGTAGAATATACAATTATCAGCCACAAAAAGTCTTCTATATATAGATATATTCACCTAGACTGTCGAGACAGCTTACAGTACATTGTTCCATGGAATGCAGAGACATTCTTCAGTCATCCAGTGCTCAAAATGCCATTTCCGACATATGGCTCTGAAGACATCCTGTCTGGCAGAGTCAAATGAGTACACACATCTGCTCAGCCTTTGTGAAGTGCAGCAGAGATCTTGTACCAAAATCAACTGGATTTCTGGCTCCATCTACCAGTCTGACTAACCCACAGATAGAGAGACATCAAACCCGGGGCATGTGTGAGGCATGGTGCCAAGTCAGTCACAGAGAAAAACCGTTGTTCAGTGCAATTTACATTCATGTGTGCTGCACAGAAGCAAACAAAAATAACTCGGTAAATACCAGACCCTTGTTAGCCAGAAGGTTAGAAAGGCATGGTCCTTATAACCATCGAAACAAATGTCATTACAGACAAAGAATTGCTCTCAGGGCTCATTCTGCTGTCGGCTAATTAACCTTCTGGTGATATAGCGCGTCAGTCGTTTTCCTACTATTTTTGCCCTCCACAGAGTAACAGAGAAACCTTCTCTGAGACGATATTCACTCAGAGCTAGTCAAACAGAAACTGCTTTGAATCACATGGTTCCCAAGAAGTCCTGTTACCCTGGCAACAGGACTAAGATAAATTATTCCGTCTGTGCTAAACATTCTGCAGGTGCTCAGAGCTTTTTCTGTAAATTTGAAACAATTCCTGTTGCAACTAACTTGTTGGGCTCTGACAATCAAACTCTCACAAAGAAATGGCACATGTGTACGCTTTTAAGCATGGCATTATTCATTTATAGTATTTAATTAGAAATTGGAGGTTATTGTTGTTATTTTATACCTTTTATTTACTAAAAGCAACTGATAAAATGGACTGAGTATATAGGACACATAGAAAATTGTGCCATTTAATTTGAAGATATGCCACCAGACAAGGTGACATAGCAAATATTAAAATGAAATTAAATACAGGACATTTTCTTTTAAAATCAAACCTGGGTAACAAGACAACAAACAACCAAGACTTAACTAATTTCTGGTCCCATTAAAAAATATTATCGCATATAATATGGGGCAATACTTATGTTAAAGCTAATTATTCTCAAGAAGTTATTTTATTTACTGCTAATTTAATAATAGCTTGTGGCGTTCAAACAATGCTAAGACAAAATATAAATTTTACACCGTTTATATAAATGAATGAAATTAAACAGATTAACAAATTAGCGTCCACATAGCTGGAACATGAAGAAGCATTATTCAGTTATCTTCAGTAATGAAAACATAGTTCTATTTTTCTAAATGTGTTTGTTTTTGCATTATTCATATGTACTTCTCAGGACTCAGCAGGAACAGGCTGACAGAAGAAACTCAGTGTCTATAATGGATGTTGCTTAAAGAATTATTGCTCACATCACAGAGTCTCTTATTACCATTCGCATTACTCTTTCTATTGACAGCGACCAAGCTATGGAAAAGAAAAAAAAACAGATATCCAAATCTGACTTCAGGCTTCGTCTACTATTGATTACAGAGTGTTTATAACTAGGATGGGAAATAAAAGCAGTAGGTGGAAAAATAGCGAGTGGCTGCTTTTAATAAACAATGCAGTATAGCAGAGACTTGGCTTATTAATTCATAGACCATAAAGTGTAGCATGGAAAGGCTTTAAATCCTGACAAGGCCTTCACAGAGCAAACCCTCCTTAAACCTTCCTATCTGTTTTCAGCCTCTCTAGCTGTCATTTCAAACCTTTAATACATGAGTGTTACATATACATTTTCTTAAAAAGGAATGGATTTTGTGGAATGGATTTCATAAACTGAAACTAATGTCTGCAAAAGGGAAAACTACAGATCTGTATATGTGAGGCACATGGAGAAATAAAGTGTTGCACATCGTATTCCCCTCATCGCGTCAGGGCCACGGATTAGTGTTTCCAAAAATTCCAAAATCCCTATAATCAATCTTGATTCTGAACAATATTGCCTGTAGGTTTCTTTTTTTAAACAAAATGTTTACAGTGTGAGGAAATGCATGTTTTATATTTAAATATTATATTTTATTATATGTGTTTCAGGTCACCATACAGTTCTGTTGAATGCAATCAAAATGGTTAAGGTTCGGCCTGGGTAGGGGTTAAGGTCATCATGTTGAGTTTTCCCCATAGAAAGCAATGGGGAGTCCCCACAAAGATATAATTACAAACCCGTGAATGCCCACTGGTACTGGTACATGCAAGCGACTCAGCAGGCCAACGAGCAGAAGGTGAGCCTTTTAACAGCATCGCCAGAACAGTTTTCTCCAACAAGCGCTACACTCCCCATGCCAGCTCACTGTGGGCCTGTTGTGGTTTCTTAAGTGCAGTACATTACTGGCTCCAATATGGCCCTGTCCTAAACGCGGACTCCCCTGTCCCCATGGCCTACACATGCTTGCCAGAAAATGAAGGCTCCAGAAGTGTTTGCACTGACAGGGGTTTTACTCATAAAAAAAAAGCAGAAATGACGGATGAGGTCCAAACTCCTTTCCCCATGGGGCTTTGCTAATTCTTTGCTAATCACAGTGACACACATGTCAACAACAGTAATCTTTAGTTGTCGCCTCTGCAGGGCAGGGACGCTGTTGTCCTGGCAACCGTTCATTTGACAGCAGGAATTACACAATGCGATATGTGCTCTGCCAAGTCCGAAACTGCCTTTGCAAACTTCAGAAGCTCTAAACACCGACTCGAGAGGGAGAGTAGTTTTAAAAAAGCACAAAATGGTTACTTGTCACTTACAGGACATAACAATGTACAAAAAGATTAAGGGAAAGAGCAAGGGATTCTCTTATGAAATGAAGTCTATAAGATATACTTTTTTTCTTCAACCCCATTTTAAATCGCTAACAAGAGACAAAGTGCAGTAATTTTTTCCCAATAAATTGTAGTCTATTAAATCTCTATTCTGTCAGTCACACAATAAAAAAATACTAAAGACACAACTATTAAATGCAGCCTGCCTTATTATGCAAATTTTAAACATCGATAACCTTTGATATGCTGACAATACCATACAGGGTGGAAAATGAAGATGATTTGAAAGTTAAAGAAGGGAGAAAAGACGGGGTTACGTCTAAGTGTGAAAAAACAAAGGTTATGACCATGGGAACAATTGAGTGCAGATGAGGATAACATAATAAGGATCATAAGGATATAGATAGTTTTTCCCTGGTTGGAACAATCATCTAGAACAAAGGACCCAGCAGTCAAGAAACGTATAGCAAACTTTCACTAGGCAAAGCTGCGATGACACTGTGGTGTCATGAACTGCAAGGAAAAAGTGGATTCTCAAATCGAGCTTGAAGCACTAAGGATCACACTGCAGCAGTCTTATTTGGGGTATATTATGAGAAGACTCCAGTGCACTGGAGAAGACATAATGATTGAAAAAGTAAAAGGGGAAATGGATGACTAGAACCGAGGGAGGTGGACCTAATCTCACAACACTGAAGATGCCATTGAGAATTCTGAAGAAATGGAAAGACCTGGAGGAATCTGATCACCTGGTTTCAATGGTGCCTAATAATAATTACGCAGCACTTTCACTTAAAATTTACAAAGGAGGCTAGAACTATGGCTCTGTGGTGTGTGTCCCACCTCTGCTTTCTGTATGCAGTTTGCATGCTATCCCTCATGCTAGCTACCTCTGGGTAGAATAGTTTCTAGTTAATGCTAATTGTCTATGGATTCCCCACTGCATATGATTAAGGCCAGGGTGTACTGCTGCTTTGAGCTTATACCTGGGATAGATTCTAGCCCCACCCTTCTTAAATATGACGGATCATACATGGCTGAAATATGGGTGGATTCTCGAGCAATCAGATCAACTTGTTAGTATGTCCTGGGAAGTTAGCATGGCATAAATAGCTTTTATATTTTTTAGTATAATATTTTTCAAGAAACATAAAATATATCAATATAAAACTACAGAGCAGATGAGCATTACATAAAACAACTCAGTTGCTCCACTCAATGAGACAGTCAATAACATTAATTATGCTAACTGAAGCACAAAAGGAATCGAGGGATGGGCCATAAACTGCAAATCTGTTGTTCCATCTGCAAAACAATAACACCGAACGCTTCTGAGTAAAGATTATCATAGTCAACGGCTTTTGGCCATTTATGCACAAGAACTGTTGAAGCTACTGCTTAAAAATATCCATGGCACATGAACTTTCTCAATTGTCTTATTGTCAGTGCTGCATGTAACCTTGGCGGAAACATTTTATTTGCAGAACAGTATTAGTCATGTTTATTCTAGAATAATTTAGCATAATTGTTTATCCAGATGTAGAAGGGATTAATGGTAATATAAGATGATCTCCGGTTACTCTGGGGGAAAATAATCTAACAGTTAATCTGTATTTATGCTGAAAATAGAATTGGTATGTATTTTTAGAAGAACTAACTAAAGCCTCACGAGCATAATGCATATTCCTTTGGGCACAATTAAGTATGCAAAAATAAGAGTGTGATGAAAGCAACATTAAAATAATAAGTAAACTAGACAAATAAGAACATGGTGGGTGAAAATCACAAGAATCATGAAATCAACAGGAAGAACACAATGGATTTTACATTCAGTTTTAAAATTATTCACATTGACTTACCTGTTTTTGCCTGTTGGGTCAACTACACATGCATTATTATTATTATGTGCCTGCTGAAATAGAGCCAAAATTATAGCTGATTATCTTCATATAAAATGAAGATCTTTTGCCATTCATTCCGATTTCAAGCACAATGTGGCAAAATATTCTAATTTAGACCCCTGCATGTGTTAACAGTGGCGCTAATGCCCTGAGGGAGAATCAATAATTCAGGAAGAAATCATTACTATGACAAAGTCAAATATTTTTTAAAAAAAGGAAATGGGCTTTTTAACAGTCTTGAAATAGGAATAACACTTTCAACCCAGCGACTTCTCTCTATTTTCCAGTGTTGCTCAGTTCCTGGACACCAGGATGATGTACTTATTCTTGCACCCAACACCCACAAGTTATCCATGTTGACTAAGATCATCCAGGCTTGCGTTTCAAGAAAATATCCATGAAACCCATTCCAAACAACTAATCTCATCTGCTGAATTCAAACGTCATGTGGATCAAAAACTCATCACTTTGTCAAACATCTACTGTAAATGTAAATCTGACATGTGTGGACGGGTCCGCAGCATACAATAAGAGCGATAGCTGCAAACTCATCGATGTCCTCCTCATAATTTACAGAACTACATAATAAGAGTGGGAATTCTTTTCTGGCTGGTAACAAAAACAAGCTATTTTAGGTTCTTTGGCAACTGAAGACTTCCGCATGGATAAGCAGCGGAGCACCACAAAGGACACCGAGCAGGTTGTTGACAGGTCACATATTATGACATCAGATTGCTAGCTAATGGAAGAAGATTTAGAACAGGTAAAGTTACCAGTTATTTTAATCTATTAGATTCAGTAAGTATCCTCAGTTGAAATTGTCCTCATTTAACTTTTGAAATATAACACTTTGCCTACTGCAAAAGGAACATACATGGACCCACACTGAATTAAATTATGGATGGATGAGAGGCTTTGTTTAAATCTTTATTCTCAGAAGAGTAAGCGGCTTGTTACAGGTCATGTAAATCGCCAACCCTGCCACCATTAAACCTGTTAGCTTATTTGACAGACTACTTTAGTGGCTTACAAACCATGCAGACTTTCCCTGATTTTGCTGACAAATACAATAAAACTGAACTATGTCAACAGCAAGTAGAAATAAGATCATTTAGAGCAAAGGGGGATGATCAAGTAGCTGTGAAAGCAAGCTAATCATGACTAGTACATAGATTAGAAGCTGTCTAGTCACATCGATGTTCTCACCTCTGTATATTCTATATGATTTATGGTCTCTCTGGGGATATCACGACATGATTCATATCCTATTGTAAACGGTGCACGTCTGAATGTGGGAAACCTTTTTTTTCATCAGATTTTTAAAATCATACATGTGAATCCAGATTCTAACATGATCTAACATGAATAAATATTATCTTTTAAAGAAATAAAGCTATTTCTATCCGTGACTGCATTTGCACAGTGCATCGCCATGTTGGACAGGCCTTGATTGCATGAAACATGAACGCAGCCTGCTTTTGCATACATTCCACCTTTGTCCCTTTTTGAAAGCCAACAGGCTAGTGATCGTAGTTACTTGTAAACAGTTTAGACAGCGGTGTTATACTAATTTGCTTTTGCCACCACAGAAAATGTAATACAATTGTAAAAAGTGTTTTCTTTTACAAGAACATGTACATATACATACATAGACACACAAACACACATACACACACAACCACCAAATTTTCATTACGAGTGGATTTTACTTTTAGGCAAGTTGGTCTAAATATGTAGTATATCAGGGTTAGGGAACAATGGTCTTCAGGTCTCATCGCTGAAACTTGAAAAATAAAAAATTAAAAATTAAATTCCTTAAAATCCAATTCTTTGACTATATTTCAACAACCCTCATTGAGGATATAACCAGTTACATTTTATATACAGTACCAGTCAAAAGTTCAAGTTTTCTTTAAATTATGGTATGTAGTCAAGCTTTTGGTTGGACTGCGCAGGGACCTTTCAAGTTCTGCATGCCCAATCTGGTTATCCATGAGTGTCACAAACACGTGTACGCACTGCAAACAATCCCGCCAGGTGTCAGGGCACAGGGTCAGCTGGTCTGCAGTAGCTCCAGAGCAGTGGGGGTTAATGGAGATACGATTACTCTGTCACTGCGTCCTTAAACGCTGATCGTATGTATGTCACAGCAATCTGATTCTTCTCATGACTATAACCTGTCTAACACTGATACTTTCAACTGTCCACAAAAATAATTCCTGTGGTTTTTGTAGACAAAAAAATCATTTACAGTCTCGATCCTCTGGGAAGCAGGAATCCTCTTTGCACAAATGAGTAAAGGAAGTCTCTGTGCCATCTCACGGAGCCCCACGGAAACCAGTGTCCTCTTTGTAACACAACACAGAGAAATTCAAGGAGAGAGACTATTACAGGCTATTACTCTGAAAGCTTTTTTTCCCAGACTTAGCAGGGGAAAGAAACTAGGATGGTACCATCAGTCACACTGAATTGATGTTGACCAGCCATATGCACTAGGTTAGATGGAAGGCTGCAGATTTTGTGCAGGGACGGAAGCAAACGGAAAGAGAGACAGATAGCAGATTAGACAGAGGACTAGCACACACACAATGACACACACACACACACATACAAACACACATTTATATTCAAATCTTTATGGGCACCATCCAATCGAAACCCTAATCTCAGTCAGCCTTATCGTCAATCATAAGTAGCCAACATCTAGCAGTAGTAGTTTTTTTGATTGCATTACCTGATGTGTATAAAATTGAGGTTTAAAAAATAACAGGTTGAAAAGTAACGGGTTTTGCCACATGTGGTAAATGGGGGGGGGGGGGGGGGGGGGGGGGGGGGGGGGGGGGGGGGGGGGGGGGGGGGGGGGGGGGGGGGGGGGGGG
>JAODLD010000038.1:8634746-8648276 GCA_026781065.1 Mormyrops boulengeri
TAACGCGTTTTTCGACATGTGTTAAATACAACCCCCCCCCCCCCACACACACACACACACACACACACACACACACCCATATACAGGATACAGGTATGTACAAACAGGTATATACACGCAGAATGTAAATGTCAATGAAACTATTAACATAATAAATGTCAAGAACATGCAAACTTCATTATTCGTTTCTAAATGTTAACAAATAGGACTGTGTAAATACACTGAAAGTGAAAATCCACAATCAATTTTATTTTTTGTGAAACTGCCTTGTAATGGAGAAGTCCATCTCACTCTGTTGTTTATTGTGAAGAATGTACGTCTAAGGTTGACAATAGAAGGCTTCATCAGAAGATCAATAGCGCCAGCTACTTTAGCTCGCACTAAAGTCTGTGGTCTCTTTCCACCTTTCAGGGGTAGCTTCGCATGAATTATTCATGAGTAAGACATGCACAAGCGGGAAAATGAGGGCAGACTCTCCCATGGAAGAGTGATATTTTAGTGCAAGCTTTAATCCTTCTGTGTTACATTATGTAAGAGACCAGGCCATAGAACAGACATTCAGGCAGTGCATGAGTTTAGCATTACACCGGGAGAGGTCAGTGCTGTCCTGTAAGCAGGATTCGGTTTTAGGAGAGGTACATATAAAGGTCACATTCTTTGTCACCCCACCTCTCAAAAAACACACACACACGCACAAAAGTAATTAACTTGATACCATTTCTACATGGGTATATTTTGGAAGAGAATTCGAACTGTTTTGAGGTTAACTGGGTACATGCATTTTGGAACACTGCAGATCAGACATGATTTGACCAATTTAGATCACTTTAAAACCACTGCTTTTGCTAAATGAGATGCCATCGGAAGCTGGATGCTTACAGACGCCTGGCCATAGAGCGACTGCTAGAGAGAACACAGCCGCTCAGAGTCTGTAGCTGTTCGAGCCAGAAACCCCCTTTATCCTCCTACCTGACTGCCACCTGCGCTATGCCGCCTAGCTTCATTCTCATCGCAGACGCCACAGTTGGGATTCCACAGGAAAATAATGCCATTATACCAACACATTCTAAAAATTTCCTTTTGTTAAAAATGAGAGGTAGTGCTTTGTTACATATAAACCGATTAGTGAAGAAGTATTCCCACTGCTGTAACACATTTTAATGATCATTAAAACTTTATTACTTGGCTTTCTTAATAGCTACATTCCTGGTAGAAATACCAGCAACACTAAACTTGGATGCAACTTAATAATTCATTCTGTTATTCATATTTATTAGCTATAATTCTCCTTTTCTTCTTCCTTTCCCTCTCCCTCATGCGTTGCACTTGTTTATAGTCTCTGCACTTTATATACATATATACTGCACCGTGGTCATGGGAAACATTATTTCGTGCCACTGTATGCTGTGAAGTGTATATCGATGGTATAACAATAAAGGCCAACTTGACTTAACAGTCTTTTAATGTTAAACTAATTCCATGTATAAATGAAGTAAGTAATTAAGCACTAACCAAGAGAAAGCAATCAACATTCTGAGGATTTTGTTTTTACACATGATCACTATCCATCATCACGCCACTCCTGAATTACAGCTGAGCGCAGAGTACATTCTGTCAGTAACCTCAGTGAGCAAGCTTTACGCGCGATAAAACCGCAGCATGCGACCCGTGTGGTCAAAGACCCGGTTTGGGTGTGAATCTGGGGCGAGTATGAGGAGTATGCATGTTCACCCCATGTCACGCGAGTTTCCTCCTGCAGCCCAAAGTCATGTGAGTAAAAGAAAAGGTTAACATGTCTCTGAATTGCCCGTTGTGTGTATATGTGACCTGTGATGGTCTGGCATCCCACTGGGGGTGTAGCTCAGTCTGCCCTATGCTGCTCCACTGTGACCCTGGACGTGCAGCTGGAAGACGGATATTCGTGTGATATGCATATTTATATATGTATATGTCACTGCACTGAGCAAATCTGGTGCAAGTGCATGGCATGATGCAGGCAGAGAGGAAGGCGGACGACCCACTAGCGACTCACGAGACAGTGGGGGTTTATTCATGAAAACAGAAAACACTGGGAACACTACAAAAATAAAGGACCACGAGGGGTCAATACTAAAAGGGTATAAAATAACTAACAAAACAAAATGATTTACAAAGGGATAAACAAAGATTAAGTACAAATGGGGTAGGCAGGCAGGTAACATGAAGCAATCACAAACACAATCACAATCAACAGAACATTCACAATCAGCACAATCAACGAACCACTTGCGAACTAAACTGAGGAAGGGACTTAAAAACTGAAACTAAACTGGGTAACCAGACTAACACAGGGCAGGTGAGACTAATTAACAAAGACTGGGGAAAACAGGCCACAGATTAAACTAATTAACTCAAATGAACTAAACAGGGAAACTAAGAACTAACCAAGGAACAAGGAAACAGAATCACTGGAGAATTATAAACAGGTAAAAACACAAGCGAGGGCACAAGGAACGAAACCAAAACCAAATACAAATCAGACACAAGAACTAGAAAAACTCATACAAATGAAACAAAATATAAAAACAGAGGAGGTCGGATTCAAACAAGGGACAGAGGGGTTCACAGGCAACCATATGCTCAACAAGTTGAACCATGCAGCCCACAGGGAACAGGGGAAAACACAAAGACTGTCAACACGAGGGACGGGATGACCAGCAATGCCTGCTGGCCAAACGGGGAAGGGACAGAGAGTGGGACAACAGGGGCTGACCCTGACAGAGTATGTATATGTATATGCATAAACACACACACTGCACGCAAAAACATAATCCACTTGGTGCTTTTCTGCATCAGTTAATGCTGGACAATTTAGAGAAAGACAGATGTCTCATCTCAGGCATATTGATTTCAGGGAGTTTGCCTACCAGACAGAGGTAGGGGGCGCTGCCGGTAAAACCTGAGGGAGGGCACAGCGCTAAAATCCAGGAGAAGTGGGCTGTCTGAGTGTATGTCAATAAACAGCTGTGGTGTGTGTTTTAGTACAAGCCTACGCTAAAATACCACTGTGTAATTTAGAGCAGGGGTAGGCAACCCTGATCCTGGAGGATCAGTATCCACTAGGTTTTCTGTCCTAACTGATGACTTACTATCTGCCTGAGATCAGGTGTGGTTCGATAAGTTCATCAGGTAGGATGGATACCGACCCTCCAGGATCAGGGCTGCCTACCCCTGATTGAGAGTGAAGGATAACAATATCACCTTTAAAAGAATACTTTTTATATTTAAAGTTTGTGCCAGTTAAACACAGCAGTCCGGTACTTCATCATATTCAGCTGACACAACAATGCACATGCACGATATACAAAATGTCTATTCTGTAGCATTTCTGTGCATTACACTTCAATATGTTATACCGTTCATCTGGGTAGAGACAGGCTGCAAGGGAAGACAATCAAATCAATGATATTTCTAAACTTCAGTCTGCAGCTCTGTACAGACCACCACAAGTGATGCCATTGTTTTGTGCTGTGTATTTCAGCCAACAACTGATCATACTTTCTAAGTAAAACACTGAGATCATTAATGTTATAACTAAACACAGGGGAATGAAGAACACTGAGTTTTAGCAGTTATTACAGAGAAAAATCACATCAGGTGGACCAAAACTCTGGATACTGGCACAGGAATTTTTTCACCATGCAAAAATGAGTCATTGGTGGTATGTAATATCCCCACAGCATATGCAAGTGCTCCATCATACAGGAATCATGTTTTGCAAGTAAACTAAAATGAGTGAAATTCCTGTCTCATTCTGTTCCCAATGGAAGCCTTGCCATGCTGTAACAGGATTCAATAGTGACGAAGGTAAACTAAGTTGCCACGGTTACACTGAGGAGTCTTGCCTCAGGGACAGATAGAGAGCTATCTCACAGTGGAGTAATCCCACAGTGCACACACTCTTATCACTTTGAAGAGGAAATGTGGATTCAAATAAAGCCCTTTTTATGTGCGCCTATTTAGAAAAGAAGTACTGCCTTATAGTACAATTATAACAGGGTGCTTTCAAAAAAGAACAATCAAGTGCAATATACAGTAAATGCATAATGCATAATATAATGCATAAATGCTTTAATCATATCAGATACTACAGTGTCATTTCACAGGCATGATTTAAACTGAACACCCTACTGGATTTTGCTTCCGTAATTTTACACTCTTTAAATAATATATAGGATTTTCATGAGTGATCTCACTCGCTCTGATTACAGACTATGCAGCTGATTTCGCTAGAAATTTGTGAATGCATAATGACACCTCCAGGTCTGTGATGACCCTAGTAGCAGCCTCCGCGTTCACCTGATCAAGGTCGTGGAGATTTTAAGATGTAATATTTAAAACACACAGAGATTACAGAGTGACAATATCACCATGTCTGGTAATGCTGATAAGGAATCAAATGAGACGCCTGTTTCACTAAGCAATAGTTTTAGTGCTGCTATTTTTAGGCTAGTAGCTTATAAAAATAAACATTGTTTTACTGTAATAGACCATTTTTCCTGGTTGTCTACATAGGCACTTAAATTGCACAATTTGTTGGAAAACTATTTTCGACAGAATGAAGTGATGTAAAATATTATAAACAGCACACAGTTATTACTTGCAGACAGGACCAGTGAAACTGGCAATTCACACTGGCAAGTGATAGTAATGAAAAACTAGAATTGCAACATTTGTATTGATTTACAATACAGAATTTCACAGACAACTGCAAGAACAATTACTTCTAGTGAAGAGCAAATACTTGGAGGCTTTTACCCTGTTTTCCAGTAGAAAAGACAGCACTGGGCTAGCTGGCAGGATAATAAAGAACACTCTGGAAATGAGAGAGACGAGACAACTGAACATCAGTTTAGGTTTTCCATTATGTGACGGCAGGAAATTTCTGGAAGGTATCCTGCAGGATGCTGTTACGTGGAAAAAAAAAGTTCAGTAAATGAATGGCTCCATGTTTATTCGTTATAGCATCTTGCAGAGAAGTGTGTATTCAAACATGTTTTTTAATCAGGGGAAAACAGTAATTTGCTATTTGTCAGTATAGACTCTGAGATTTTTGGGTATTCTGCTCCTGTGGGTCCTGGAAGCTGAACAACACGGCACCCCACTGCGCAGGAAAAGCCAGGTAAAATATTGATCAGGCCTCGGAGTGCAGCTTTTCCACTTCCATGGGTTCTACATAAAAAGGAGGCCAGTCACTGCACTCTCACGGAGCAGCTCAGCCACTCTATCCCCACTAAAATACAGGGCTGTTTTTCCAGACTTCAGACACACTCAGAGTTTTACACCCCACGACCTGCCTTGGCAGTCTTCGGACACATCTCTGCACTTTCCTGGGCTCATAGCATGGTCTGTTTCCTAGTGAACAGAAAGCCCCATACAAATGTCCTTAATATCCCATCATGCCCTGCTTCCTCCAGCCTTTGCCTTCCTAAATAGGGTCCCATGAGATGCACACCGGCCCCCACAGGACCTTTCCAAACATAGTCACCCACTGTATTTATACTGCTATTGACTCTAAGTTCATTTGTACATACCCCAAACTGTTTGTACCCGTCATCTAGTTGTCTCACACTTATTGGCTCAAACTTGACCATCCAGCGGGATAGGACAGAAATTTAGGTTTTTGACTTTTAATATTGGGTTGATTTTAACAAAAAGTAAAGTGGTCTCAGATTATTGGTGCTGAGTTTGTGCTGAATAAAAGCACATGTAACACTTTAGGATAAATGTTTTTTAGATAGGTGAAATATTTAAAAATGTTAAGGCATGTCAGATTACCCCAAAAGTGGCTGAGAGGCCTCAGACTCCAGAGGGTTAAGTGGCTTAAATTGTGCAAAAGATTATCAAAGACTAAAGCAGTAAGGTATGTTGCAAGTTTCCATGTCTTTAGATATACAGGATATAACAGATTATTTTCCCCCTTATTATTCCTCAAAGTACATTAACAATATCCCTCTACGGAATGACTCAGACAGAGATGAAGTCATTAATGGCCACATGCACTAGCATAACATTTATAAAGTGGGTGGCACAGAAATTCACCGTACCTCTTAATATTACTTCGAGCCTTTACTTTAATTGGAGCAGATAGCATACTTAAGAATGAAGACGTCAGAATCAGCGATGTTTTTAGTGGTAATTACAGTGCATTCATCGCTAGGCCACAGAAAATGGAAGGATGGCGAACAACAGCTTCTCTGCCTTGACGTCTCTTTCTGAAGATGTATTGCTCCTCACATCATGGTCGTAACTGCCAGCTTTCATTTAAGGCTTAACTTC
The DNA here is from genome assembly GCA_026781065.1 of Mormyrops boulengeri. NCBI lineage: Eukaryota > Metazoa > Chordata > Actinopteri > Osteoglossiformes > Mormyridae > Mormyrops > Mormyrops boulengeri. The sequence continues at coordinate 8,641,065 of JAODLD010000038.1, forward strand.
ATGAAATTAGTTTCAATACAACCGGCTTTTTGACACATCACTTAATGAGAAAGATGTTCACTTCACATATTCCCTGTTTCTGAAGCTTTAAGATCCTGCTGTATCAAAATATGACAGATAGATAGATAGATAGATAGATAGATAGATAGATAGATAGATAGGATACTTACTCATTTGCTTAATTCCATAAGTATAACATTATGCAGCTGCCAAAAGACGGACCTTAAGCAGCGCCTCTGTGCACCTTCCTGATTCTTCATGCCAGAAATGAGCTACAGGATGTGTTCAGTGTTCACAAGGTTTATATCTCGTTTATCTGTAACTGCAGTGCATTGTTCATATCTGCATTTTTGGGTGAAAGCCTTCACCAAGCTAAAATGCCTACAAATTCAAGTTTCAAAGCCAGAAAAATAGATATATACGTTACATCTGGCAGACAAGTGCGTTCTGTGTATTTCTTCAGCTTGATCATATGGGACAAGCACCGAGATCTGTTTAAAGGCACCAGGGGGGGGGGTTGACAAAATGCATGTAGAACAGAAAACATCTCACTCTTCACGGCTTTTCAAAATCCGCAGCTGTAAACTACGCCTGTGACAAGGAGGCGGAATTGAAACCCAGTCATGTGTTTAGATATCAGTGTTCCTGTCACATGGCAGCAAAAACAATCGTTTCACTGCTTAAACCAAATACAGTAACCCAAATTGCACAAAAAAAGACATAGACTGAGACCTAATTTTAAAGGAAGCGACCAAATCTGCATTTCCTCCCATGACTGCGCTGCTTCCCAGTTCCGGTGACTAAAGATTGCTTTTCAGTTTTTCCATTCTGTTCGTTAGATGCATATAAATGAAGAAAAGAATACCCCAGGATGTTTCAATTATTATTCCTAGAATAAACTATATAAAAAAATCCTGCTGTTTCATTCTTTTAAGATGCATCAGTATAAAGCGCACACCCACTGGAGATTACAAAACTAATGCTGTGTTAGAAATAAGCAGGTTATCCCCTTTATGGGTATATGTATACATTACCTGATAGAATAAAGTATAGAAAGATGGGCTTTGCAGTTTTCAGAAAGGACGACTACTACATATTTGTTTGGCAAATGCAAACCGATTCTCCACAGTGGATAAAAGGCAAACTTAAAAAGCAAATCAGTTATTTAATTTTATTATTATTATTATTTTTCTGAGAAAGTATAACACAGCAACTGTCCCATTCCAGATTTTCCCCATTACTAGCAACCCTCATGGGGTTTCCCCATCATTTCCCTTAAATTTTAGATATATTTATTGAGGGAAAGGTCCAGACATTGCTGCTGATGAGAGCTGTCTGACAGAGGTGACAGTGATCTACTAGGCCGTGGAAACTACGTAGTGGATTATAAAGAAGCCTTTAAAGCTTATACTACATGTTATTTTATGCTACATGTTAAATAGTAAGCATGTTAACTATCTACTTGGCTGTGCTGACTACTAGGCAGATGTCAGGAAGCTTTTGAACCTTATGCTAGATGGTAAATAGCTAGTACAGTATGTTAACTATCTACTAGGCTGTGCTGACTACTAAGCAGATGTCAGGAAGCGTTTGAACCTTATGCTAGATGGTAAATAGCTAGCATGTAGCACTGCAGTACCACCTGCCTCAGCACATGTGAGACTCAAGATTACAGCAGAGAAATACCTGAAGGATTGTGATAATAATCCTCAGCTTTCAGTATATAAGTATATAACCCACACCATTCCCTAGGACAGGAGATGTAAGGAATGCTGAAACACCCTAGACTGAAAATAAATAAATAAATATAAAAGAAAAGTTGTCCCTAAATATAGTCACTAATCCCATGAGTTAGGTGAAAGCATGACTTCTGAGTCTTCGGAGGATAAAAGCCAATTAACTCCGTTGGAATATCCAGCAGCAGATTTACTTCCTGACATTAAGCACAGACATATGGTAAAGGTGCATTTAATTGGATTACCATGGTTAATACAGCTTGTCTGAACAGTGTATATTGTGTCATATAAATGACTCACACGAGTAAAGTCATACTGACTTCCACCATTTGAAGGACTACACAATATGTTTTAGGTCAAAGATTAAAAAATAGATTAAAGACAAAATGGTTTTCAGTTCAAGAAGCAATTATGTGGCAAAGAAATTTACAAAATTGAATAAGGCAAAGCTGTCATCTGCTACACTGCAGATAGTGAATTAAAGGACAAGAGCGGAATGGAGTCTAGCGGTATCACCTGGCACCACTGTGATTGGGGCTTTCAGTCCCATCTACGTTGTGCGTGTGAGGAGTTTGCATGTTCACCCCAGCCTACATGTAGTTTTTTCAAGAAACTCAGGCCTCCACCATCAATTCCACAACATGCATTTAGGAAAATTGACATCTTAAAATTGCACATTGTGTGTGAGTGCACTTTGCAATGGACCAGCAGACTCACCGTGAATCTGCACTCGATAAGTGGAATATCCGGCATATTTTACCTAAATAATACCGAGACTTGCATCCTTAATTCATTGAAGGTTGTAAAGATAGCATTTTCCCAATGTAATGTAAATAAAAGTTCATTCCTCCTAAATGAAGAAGAGAAAATGGATGAAAAGAACAGACATGTATGGTCCATCAGTCCAAAATATTCCCACTAGTGAAAAGAAGGATTATATTTTTTACTTCTATTTTATTGTCTTAATTTCAATCATAATAATAATTTAAAGATAACTTGTGCAAGCATTTTACCAAGTGACTTGTGTCTCCGAATAAAGTAAGATACCCCAAAGTTAACTACTCATCTCAGTCGAACATTGATTTATTTGAATGTAAACGCAGTTTTCCTGCTGAATCGCTGCATTTACAACCATTATAAACTGCAACTACCAAACAATATTGTACCTGAAATCTGATACATTATTACTGCACACTGCAGTCCAGTAAGGGTAGTACTGTTTCCTCATACCCCCAGCACTGGACGCCTGAATCCTTCATGTTCTCCCAGTGTCATGTGGGCTTCCTCTGCATACTCAGGTTTCCTCTCACAGTCCGAAGATATGCAGTTAGGTTAATTGGTGTCTCCATGTTGCCCAAAGCATACAAGAGTGTGCGTGTATGTGTGTTGCTCTGGACTGGCATCCCATCCAGGGTGTGCCCCTGCCTATGACCCCATGGTGCCAGGGAGAACCACCTGGTACCCTGAGGTAGAGAATTTATTGTTGTTATTATTATTAATTATTATTATTATTATTATTATTATTACTGTTGTTGTTGTTGTTGTTGAACATGTACATCACACAAAAACAGCAGGGAGGTTTAATAACCATATTTCTAAATTATGCATGAGCGTTGAGCCCTGCAATGGGCATCCTGCCCAGGATGTACTGCAGTCCTGTGCCCTACACTGCCAGAAACAGGCTCCAGCCAACCCTGGCCAGGAGAAGTGGTTAAAGGATGAATGGATTTTATTATTATTATTATTATTATTATTATTATTATTACTGTGGGTGTTGCAACACAGCACACCACACACACATACAGTGCAGGCTGTTTATTACACACGGTGTCCATTTCCCAGTGTTGTATCCTCTGCTGCCTGGGATAAGCTCCAGGAGACCCTAACTATAACATGTGGATGACCGACTGTCAGGACTGTCTGGTTGACTGACTGACTGACTGACTGATATTTTCATTATAGATATACAAATACAGATGGAAGCAATCTGTTTTGCAAATACTCTCGAAAGGGTATAGCTGTCTGGCAGACTGGCACAAAATTTTGTCATTTCTTAATCTGAAACTGGAAGGGGAATAACAGGTTCACAGTCTGAGATCTAAAAGTCACAGAGTCACAATAAATTATCAACAATTGTAAAAAGCTTTTTATTTTTTACATTAAATTTTCTACAACTGAAGTTAACCTCTCTCACTTGCATCAGTATTATTTTTTTTTAACAAAAACAGGTTCTCTCTAGGTTTAGTGCTATTTGCTTATTCATCACAGAAATAAAAGTGTATATTAAAGCATTGATTCACAGATTAAACTGAACTGTGCTATATTTATGGTTATCATAAAAATTCATTCACGGGTTAATGGTCATTTTGAATGAACCTAGCTTTATTTATTACACATTCAAGTTGTGCAGGCTTTATTTTAAAACTGATACATTTTTATTATTTTATTAAGAGTTTATGGTGTTGGACTTAATAAACCTCTTGTTTTTTATTTGAAAAAAAACAATCATTATTCTTATCATTGTCTGTGAAAGACTGATGGAGGTTGATGCAGTTTTTTAACCTTTCCTGAATACAGCCTTACAGATCCGCACTGCAAGCAGTGCCCCAGGACTTATTGATTTGCCATTAATGGGGGTCTGAAGAAATCATGACATTTATTTATTTAGGAGATGTTATTTTCCAAAGCAATATACAACTGAGAAAGCAGGTAATCCAGTCTCTAGAGCAATTGGTGTTAAAGTCCCCATGGTGAAGTAACTCTGCCGACTCAGGGATTTGAACCAGCAATCTGAGTAACTAACACATGCAGGGCATGATGTTCCTCAATCCACAACACTATTAAGCAATCTTGGCATAGTAGATACATTGAGGTGATTCTGAGGCTGGACCAAGCGTGGAGACATCCTGGATGAGACACCAATATCTATAAATATATTATTTCAAAATAATATAGTATTCTCAAAAATATATAAAATCTGTAATTCTCATTCACAATTCCTCAATCAGAAACTAAAATTATTGACAATGAATTAGCAAGAATTTTTAATAGTGGTTAGAGCAACTCCTGCGCAAGGACTGCAAAACACAACCTTAATACATCAGTTCCAGTTAGATCAGGTCCAAAATTGACTCTACTGCCATTCTTATTCACAGTATGTGTCTGTCCTCATTTAGTAAAAAAAAAAAAAGTACAGTGAACAATACTATCATTCTCTTTGACTCCTGGTCAATATGTGCTAATCAGCTCACAGGATCCATTCATAATTAAAAAAGCAAGAAAAACTCTTAAAATGACTCTAGAATACAGCTACGGATTGTGAAGGAGACGCGAAACCTCATCGTCCTCCCTGTCACGGAGGTTTGACCTTTCAATAATATGCTTGCATAAGAACTGGCGTTAATTGCGTGTGCCAACGAGTACCTCCCAATTTAAACAAGCCTCCCAAAGTTCAGCTAGCATAGCAAAAGAACATGGGTTCACTAGTCATTAATGTTCGATCCCATTAATATGTGACTGCTACTTGTAGTGAAATGAAGGAAGTAAAATAAATTACAAGAAGGGCCGCAAGCTATTGGCTGAAGGAATACAATCTACCTGCTTGGTCCTGACTGCACTTGTAACTAATTGTGTTTGTGGACAATTGACAGTGGCTTGTATGCGTTGACTTGGCCCCCATGAGTAGGTCATTGGGGAGCTTCCGAGATATGAAATAAACTGTTCGTATTGCAGAGTAACCTTAATATTCAATAATCAAGGTCACAGATGTGCAAAGAACGTTCACAGATCAACACACCAAACTGTCACATTGTCAGCACACCTTACCAGTAGCACTATGTATTGCATTACCCCCAATGGATGCGTACACAATCCATTGAGAAACATGCATTACATACAAAAGGACAATGATGAATATAGGACAGTGGACCTAAGATGATGTTTCAACAATATAAGGATCATGTCTGCCGAAGAATATTTTTCATGTTCAATGAACATTTCAATTTGATCTTTTCTCTTATCTGCAATGTAGTGAGGTCCTTTACCGGAAAGCATGACACTACAATTGCACTGGGCCGGAGAAAGATTCAAGCAGTCCACACAGTACCACCATTCCTCGGTGCAGTGGCATTTTAGCAGAACAGGTGCCATCTTGGGAACATTCAAGGTAACCGTGGGTCATATTACCGGAAAACTAAGCAGCTGGAAAGTCCAAACAAAACAGACTGATTGTTCAGAAGAGATATTATATGGGTGTTATGGTGTGAAGCATTAGCTTTTTAGTTAGGCCACATCTTCTCCGGCTCATGTGTGTAAGTTGAGCTTCTTGACAAACAGCGGTGCAGTGACAGGACAGGCAAGGCAGGCGACGGCCTGGGGCCCCAAGCTGGGAGGGGGCCCCCGAGGGCAGCCAATTAAATAGCACATTTCATCGACAAGTCTGATTTATTTGTGTATTCTGTTTTTAACAAAACTGAAATTAAGGTCTTGTGTTTATTAAATTGTGTTTAATAATTTACACATCAAGGTAAAATAAAGGAAAGAAATTTTACCATGCAGGGGGAGGGGGAGTTGAAGGGCCTGAAGGAGTTTTTTGCCTAGGGCCCCCAGAGTCTCTAGAATCGCCTGTACTGACAGAACTTTAATTTTGCCATGTGTCGTACTTTCTGCGTAAAGCATGTCAGTCCTAGGGCAAAGCATCAAGAAACCTTGATCATGTATAGCAGCCAAGATCCTATAAATGGCCAGGAACTGAAAAGCTAAAATCCATTCATTGTGACATGTTGGACTTGACAGCTAAGATCCGTCTATCGGTTTGAGCCCTTTGCCCATCACTGCACAGCATCTATTGTCTGGGAGCAAAATTTGTTCTGTGAAATGTCTGGATTGTGTTGGTCAGCTTGACAGGAGCAGCCCAGTTGGTTCCAGTGAAGATAATTCAAGGACTTTTGTGGTAAATTGCAAGAACATCAAATAAGAAAGGAACCACAAAAAATGTTGAAGTAATATTTGTCCCTGAGAAACCCTGGTTTCTGTATTCTCCGATTAATGAATAAACTGAATGCTAATAGCAGTTAAGTAAAATGTGTTTTAGTTGCAGTTTAACAAAGACTTCTCATATTACTTTCAACAAACATGACCCTTAAGTTTAAAGAACTCTTAATTATATGCTGCTTCATTAAATTATCAGAATAGCAATGTTTTCCAAAAACTTTCACAATCTGTTAAACACTGGCATAAGTTGCCTAAACTCCTAAACTGCATCATGTAATGTCGGAAATTAGCTACCTGAAGGTACCAGGCAGGTGATGAACACTGAGGTCTATTCCAAACGCTGTCTCTGTCCTAAAGAGTTTCAAGAGTCTCACTTCTATTTCTGAAAATGATTTAATTAACGACAAGGATTATATACAAGCCCGTAACCATGGAGTCAACATTGGGGGGGACCAAGGACATAATTATAATATATATTGGGGGG
>JAODLD010000038.1:8648376-8659903 GCA_026781065.1 Mormyrops boulengeri
CCCCCCCCCCCCCCCCCCCCCCCCCCCCCCCCCCCCCCCCCCCCCCCCCCCCCCCCCCCACATGCAAAAATATTATTATTTCGGCCTTGGTTATACATAAATGAACTAATACATAATAAGCTAGGAGACGCTATAAACAAAATCCACTCTGAAAATGTCAATGACAATGCAAAACATTTCAACTACAAAAATATTACAAATATTAATTAGTAAAATGACACAGCTTAAAGTTTGCATTCGTGAGTACATTACAAGCTCTTGAACATATTTCAACAATAGTTCTAATAAATTTGTTTCCGCAAAAAGTAAAACTGAAGACAATGTAATCATTGCAATGCAAGTAAACAAAACATAATCAGAAATATAACACAGTAAACGTTATTGTTAAAGGCTTCGACTTTTGTTGCCTGAAAAGCCTCAAGTTGAGGCTTCTTGTACGTTATTCAGTGAGCATATTTTAAATACCAGCTACACAGAATGACACTATATCATTTGTTTCTCAAGTGCCTCTTGTTGTTGCAACAATGTTGTATAATTTTGGTCCAAAGGCACTAGAATTCTTTTTTTGTCCAACAGCTTGCGAAGAGATGACAAGGCAACGGCTGGGAGCGCCACAAACAAGCCGTGCTACATTACAGAAAGCAAACAGACCAGGACCACAGAAACCGACCATGCCGTTCACAGCCCGTTCATTTCCTTCTTTTTGACAGGATAGTCAAGCGCATTTTAATTGGCCTTTCACACTCTGTTCTCCCACAGAAACACATGATAAGGAGACAGAGGCATCCATCTCTTCAGATGAATTACAGAAGCCGGCATTACCAACAGATCAGACGGCTGACAGCTTCTAAGACTCATTAACTGCTTTTTAATTTCAGGAACGTGGGTCTGAGCTGATCCAACCACACATTGCCCACATGTAGAACATCTTGTATTCAACAATGATTAAATAACATCCTTGGCTGCCAGCAGTTTTTTCTCACACTGAATGTCACTTACCTGGCAACCCTAAAAAGCATACAGTTAACATCACACACTTTTTATATCTAATAAAATTAATTGTCCTATTGTTACTAGAGGAGGATCATGAAATAATACTGGATACTGGATAAAAGGGATGTCTATTTCAATGTTTTTTTCTTTGTACCCCCATGGTATTTTTTAACTATCTTTGTGGAAATAAATGGCTGAAAATGCCCCCATAAAGAAAAACTTGTGATTATCACGTAGACATTGTGGCAACCAAACAAACACATTTTCACAACCACATGAGCTTTAAAAAAAACAAAAAAAAAACATATTCACAACATAGTGAGGGGGTCCCCCGACCCTTGGGGACCTCCAGAAGGCATATGGTTTTGCTTGCTCCAGGGCTGGGAGGGAGCAAAAATATGGACTGTCTGGGGTCCGACTAGAGGAACACTGGTTCAGGCTATTCAAATCTATATCTGAATTAACTTGGTTTGGGCGTATTGAAAATAAGAGCCAATCAAAAGTTCCCACAAGAGTAGGCGTACAAAAATTGTAGGTGTGTCTGTGTGCGAGTGTGTGAATGGATGTGACAATTCTGTTTTTATCAATGTTTCGCAGGTAAGTATATTTAGAAGCATGGTGAATGAGAAAAGAAAATAAAGAGTTGTTAGCTTACCTAACACTCCAAGTCGGTAATTCATGGTGATGACTATGACATTCCCATAGCTTGCCAAGATGCTCCCATCGAACATATTTCCAGTTCCTTCCATGTAAGATCCCCCGTGGATAAATACCATTACTGGTTTCGGGCTACCACTCTCACGGATGTCTGGAAAAGGAAAATAAATCATTCAATCTGCGGCAACTTCCAGATTAGGTTTGGTCACCTTACAGTCAAATAAATTACCCATAAGACAATTTTCTTTGTTGTTCATTTCCTAAGCAGCATGTATGTTATGTGTCTGGAGACTTCAAATTTAAAGATATATTATTGTCCTTAATATTGGAAAGCTAATTTAAACACTTTCTTGATATAAGGATTCCTCTTCACAGGAATTTTAAACTGAATTTGATTTATGTTTGCCACAAACCAGCCTGTTTTTCAACAAAAATGAAGTAACAAAAAAGGATTTATTCATATGCCCATTTTGAATAATTTGTTATTGATAGATTTTGAATGGAAGAAAATGAAACGATTCTTATTGATACCACTGTTTTTTTGTTTTGTTTTTTGGACACAAAATATGTAAAAAAAATTTGACTAAGGTCAACTCAATAGCAACTGTGAAAGAACTGAATCACAATAAAAGGGAGTTCATGTCAATTTCCTCGGTGATTGCAGTATATTTTTGGTTAAACCAAATAGCCGGGTTGGGTCGTGTTCGGGGGTGGGAGGCTGGGGAGGTGGGCCCAATGTGAAGCACAGAGGAACATGAAAGAGCCCCTCCCTGCTTTTAATCTCCACATCTCAGCAGCCAAAGCCATGCATTATTGCAAAGGACTGTACTGTGATGCAGAGACACAGGATGAACCTCTGCTGTAAGTGAGCAGGTTTTTGTCACTTGTGTCAGAAACCTCACACCTTTTATTAACTTTGATAAATTAAATGAATCACACTGGACCAGCTGAATCATACTGTATATAAGGCAGCAGGTCAGAGACGCAAGCCAGGTGATCACAAACAAAAATCTCTGAATCACTGGGGCTATATGCAGATAGATGTACAGTGATTAACTGAATAAGTGGTACTGCCAGGCCACATTTTGAGTGAAAACATTACGTAAGGAATTCTCTATAACGACAGAAGGATGAAATCTGCATACAAGGTGACTTTAGGCTGACATAAAGTTCCTTACTGATACAAAGCAGGAACAGGAGTCAAGCCTGTCAATGTCCATGGCTCTCTGTCTAGCCCTAGCAGATCACTCATTCACAGCTACACAACTGTAAATTTATTAGAGCTTTTCTGACCCACAGCAGTATGTTGCCGTAACTGCTTTAACACATCTTAACTTAAGTTGTATGCCGACTATTCACTGTGGATTCTTTTTAGTCTGACACAGTCAGATGGGATTCAAGAAATATAGCTAGTTTCAGCTGCACTAAGAGTGAGTATTTCCACTGTTTTATATTCACCCCTTTAACCAAGCAAAGCTGATTCCAAAGAATTCCACCCAAAGCTGGCAAAAGTGATACAAAGGAATACTTCCAAATGACTTCTGGGACGGTTTCTGGTCAGGAAAGTGTGTCGATTTCGTTACTGTGCTGAAGTCCAAAAGAGTGCAGATTCATCCCAGAGTAATCATTACACTGCTGGATCCTCAAGCAAGGTCTTTAACATCTTTAGGAACACTGGATGTCCTTTGACCCCAAGCTTTTCTCACTTTGTATGAGGCTTTGGATAAAAGCCCCTGCTAAATATTTAAATGTTTCAAAAAGATTGAAATGTAGTTTTTTTTTTGTAGAAACCACTAGCTGTTGAAAAGCATCCAAAATGAATATATACTGTGTAGATCTTGGCCCAGTCCACCTCCGCCACAGGATCCAGGGTTTCCACAGTTTCCGCAGCTGGAGAAAATCCTTATTTTTCTCAGAAAAGGCCCCGCTGAGGTCATGGTGTATGGTTTTCTAAGCATATTGTCTACAGTATTAAAGAGGATTATCCTACTAGCTCAAACTATTAAATTCTTTCTAGTAGCTCATAACGATTCCTCTGCTCACTTCTAATGCCTTAATCTCATGATGAACACATTCAGGGGGTACTGTATCGCCACAGATTAATTGAAGCCATAATAAAAGAGTAATCAGAGATTATTTCACAAGATCTGAAAAATACATCCGATATTAGAAACCATGTGGTTCCACTATTGTTTTAGCCATACCTGCTGATTAATTAACGAGAATTTTAGGCATGCATATTTTCCCAATTACCGCACAGTTGGGGGATTTGCTTAGGATTAATAAAAGAGTGGGCAGCTGCAGGCGGACTGTCAACGTATTTTGTAGCACCGTACACTACAGCTTTCAAATCCCATTGATATACTGTATCTATTGTAATTAAACTACCGGAACTATTGACAAGAATGCGCAAAAGTAGAGCGCATTACAAGCTCTGATGAGAGGCCTGGCCAAAGTGGTTAAGGTAGGTCATGTTATACATCACATTAAGGAACGCTGTTTACCACCGGCATGGCCTCTGGAAGAGCAATAGTATCAGCCTCGCTGCCAAAAATGCAGCGGTATTTGATGTACACATAGGAGTTTCTTCCAAGTGTTTCTTGTAGCGATAGAAACCTGGGTCAGCTTAACGAACGTTCCAGATGGCACCATTCCAGGTGCTCATTGAGGTCCCGATCCTTCGGTCTAATCACCAACTTTTGCCTCCTCCATTTTGGAAAGAATGCTGAAACGATAGCTGTCAACACACTTGTTTTCGTGAAACTTTTCCAGTCTCTCGGGGGTAACTATTTGTGGAGGAGGTGTCTTCGTACATCCTAGCCATGAACTATTTTCTTTACCAGCTTCAGTCCGTTCCCAGCTGTCTTCGGTTTTCTTTGGAAGCGTTACGGTTTCTCCCATGCACTTCTATTTCCAGTCTCTCTGGTATAACTGCTTGAGAAAGAGGTGTCCTAGTATAACCCAACCAGGAAGTATTTTCACCACCAGCTTCAGTCTATTCCCAGTTATCTTGAGACGTTTTCAAGGTGTGATAGGTGCTCCCATATAAGAGGTATCCTTGTACATGCTAGCCATCAGATTCCCAACTGTCTTGGCTTGTTTTAGGGGTGATACCGGTCCTCCCATGTACTTGTACAGACCATTTCACAAAACATACATTAGCACACTTGCGATTAAAACAGGCTTTGAAGACAATCTAAGCTTGTAGGCATTCTTGGTTGTATGTCACTAACAGTTTATCAGTCATCATCCTGTGAGGTTGCAGCTTCAGGCCTGGGGTCACCACCAGGGCAGATGTTCTCCACACACCAGCATGCTGGGATCTTCCCCAGGTTCCCCCGCTGCAGCAAACTGCAAGTGCTTAAAGAAGGACTCTTCCTAATATCTTCTGGGTTTATTTGTGCTTTCACGCATCTTTCCACTGGGTTTTCCCCTTAGGAATGTTGCAGACATACACATCCTGTATATCTTGCAGCATATACCCTAAATCTGGACAAATTGCAGACTAATAAGCCGACCCTGATCCCGAGAAAGTAGCAAACAGTCTTCTTTGATGTCAAAAGCTGATAGTGGGCACAGGGGTTTATAGTCTTATTGGAATATACCAGGCTGGTTTGCTGCTTTTAAACCATATTTTATATATCTACTGCTTTGTTCTGTGTGATATTCAGTTTATTTCATAATCGTTACATAGTTTAAAGGTTAAGTTAAAAAATAAAGTATTGCAGTAAATATAAGTAAATATTTATCCTGAATATTCAGGATGTATTCATGCCAATGCTCAAAGCTCAAATGTAAATGCATTACTTACGCTCGTGGCAATATGAATTGAAAGAACATACAGTGCTACACAGGAAATGTTTTAATGGTTTTTATGTTTTCAGTTGCTACACTGGACATTAGATGTAAAACTTCAGAGATTAGTATGTCTTACATATGACTGATTTTGATCTAAATACTGAGTGTTCAAACATTGCCTGAAAAAAACCACGGGGTTTGAAAACATGCACAAAAAACGTTTCTAAAAGGATTAATAGTCAGTATATGTATTCATTTTCGATGGGATGCAACATTTAAAAAAAACAAACTAAAAATATAATTCAAGCAAAAACATGTTATGTTTAGTAAAATGAGACATTCTAGAATAATTGGAAAACAAACAAACTCTAGAACAAGCAAAAAGGACAAAACATCCAGCAAAAATGGGAAGAAAAAATCTTCACTCAAAAAAACAAGAAATTTAAGAAAAATAAAGAAGAATATTGGAGGTTCCTGGTCATGCATAAAGTTTGCTGTCAAAAATACCTTCATCTTCTGTACCTTCATTATCACCTAAATCATCATTCTGTTTCTTTGTAAGGGGACCTAGGATCAAGAATGGAGAAAATGGAGGAAACAAGGCATTCAAGAACACACACATCAGAAAAATGTGTCTAAAAAGAAGATCAGAAATTTTTTGATTTTCCCCTTTGAAAACAATAGCTGTCACACAAAAAAGAGGTATAATACACACTTCACTTGTGACCCAAAATATTACAAAATCTTTTTTGAGACAACAAGAAACACAGGTCAAGAAACTATTTCAAATGCTTGAAAAGTGTACTCCGTTTTGAAAAATATTTTAAAAACATGTAGTTATAAAGGTGTGGGAATTTAAGGTGACAAACAGACAAGTCGTTTTTAGACAAAACAGCTAAATAAGACAAATGTGCGTGTGCGTGTGCATGCACACACACACACACACACACACACACACACACACAGAGTCAAATACACAACTCTTAAATACAATTCAAAAATCACGATTGATAAACACAGACATATTTTCATCGGAAAAAGCGCTGCTGTTCATCTAATGAACCTTTGACTATTCACTGCTTTATTATTTGCTTAAATATACCTATATTTAAAGGTATAATTTCAGAAAGACACAATTCAATGTATGATACAAACTTGAAAACTGTTTTCAAAAGGCATCTGCCTGGAGAATTTATGAACAAAATATAGAAATACTTAAAGTATGGGGAAGAATCTAAAAGTATTTTTTAATTACACAGAAAAAACTGCACGATTACAAAATATAGTTTAAAAAAGCAAGAAAAATGTGTAATCAGGCTGTAAGGTACCACAATGCATATAAAAAAATAGTGGTTTAAAATATGTGGTGAAAGGTTAATTGTTTCATGTGCTCCACATTAGTATTCTCATTTGCAAAACAAGAAAGCAGCAGGTAAGTCAAAGGCTATGGCAAAGGATTCCAAATGATTAAGGATTAATTCTAAGAAATGAAGCACAAACTGAACGTCATTCAGAAAGCAATACCAGTAAGGCAAGCAAAAAAAAAAGTAAACAACTACCGTGCATGGATTTATAAATCCATCGCCTCACCAGAGCATGGAAAAGCATGCAATAGGATGGTGGACGTTTTGATTGGATGAAAGGAGGTGTTTCCTTATTACTGACAACACTATGAAAATCATGCATCTTGAGGACAAGAAGATGGATACATATTAGATCTCACGAGACGGCGAATGAGAATGAAAATCCCCCAAAAGTTTGAAATCGTGCACTTGCATATTCATTTTGTTTCATTGTTGTTTACTGCTTCTCCTCAGTTGGCACTTAACTACAGACGGCATAACACCATACGGCATCAAGCAAAAGAAGAAAAGAAGGTTAGCGGAAACCGGCAATGACTCCTGTTATTTTTGACAAGGCATTTTCATAAATACATAAACAGAACTTTCTCTTACATTTTTCTGGGTTTAGCAAATTATATACTGCAGGAAAACAAAAATGTTGTAAATGAGACCTTAAGACTTGTGTTTAGTTGAAAGTATTCGGATTGATAGCAAAGTTACCAATAACCACTTCCCTGTTGTAGGTACATTGTAATATCATCCTACTTGTTACTCCAATCAAAACAAAAGTCAATGATAAAGTTAGTGTTTAATTAAAAAACACACACACACAAAAACAGCACACATGCTTTTCTAATACTTTAAAGACCAGAAGATCGGAAATTTTCCTAATTTGCAATTCAGTAAAAACTGGTTATTGTCCTGCAACAGCAGCGCAGGCAAAACAGATGCATACAAACAGGAGGCTATATGAAAGAAAGAACAGAGCCCAATTTGGTGTGCGGAGAATGTTATGCCACGGCCAATAAAACAAACCATTTATCATGATCATCAGCAAAGAATATCACATCGGAATATCACCTCATGGGCAAATAGAAAATATCTGCCGAAAATATGTGCTAAAAATCTGTTCAGGCAGTTCAATGGAAGCATAATAAATGCAAATTTAACTACTGCAGCAGTAAGCAGAAGGCGTGTCATTCTGCTGATGTCTACAATGTTCAATAAAATCGCACCCCGAGGGAGGGATGAAAAAAGCCTATTCCATTGTATTGTCATTCAGGTTATCACTGTGTTCACATACTATTGCTAATTCTATTGCAGAAACCGAAACATCATAATTGCATCGCAATGTCCCAACTTTGCTACTGTACCTTAATACCCTACCGTATAAAGGTTTGATGACATTACAGAGCTGCCCCAAAGAAAAGTGCAACTAAATCATCATGAAACAATGTTTGTTTTAAACATCTCGTTTTTTATCAATGCAGCGTTTTCCCCTGGCTGATCCAAAAAGCAGGTGACCAAACGCTTGGAATTATATCGCGTATATTTTTGTTCCGCCTGATCTAGCTGCCCCTTTCTCCTCCTTACTCCGTTACCCTTCGACGATGGGCGAAAAATGGCTGACTCGATAAGAAAAAATGTGATGTCCTCTGCTGAATACTAAACGCACCCTGCCTTTGAGTGTAACCCCACCAAAATGAAAGTCTACATACTACACAGCATATTACTTACTTTACATCAAGCTGCATGTTTATTGTATATTTCTTAGCTTGTGTAGAGTAAAGTGAATTGTATTGGTATAAGTGCTCAATGGGAAAATGCACATAATAAAAACATAAGCATTAGAAAATTGCTACTGCAGAATCATATCATCCATCCAATCGTCCATTTATCTTCCAACCGTTTATCCTGTACACAGAATGTGGGGACATGGTGCTCAAGGCTATAACACTAACCTGTTTGATACAATTTGTGTTTATGTCTAACCACTGAGCTCTGCAAGTATGCTAAAATTATCTAAATAAAACCTGCATGTGCACTAATTAACAACTTTTTAAAATGATCACATATCGCTACTGACCAGAGGTAGAAAGTTCTGGGTCAGAAAGTACAAATCCAGTCCAAGATTTTGTTTCAACTACCAGTTGAGTACTCTGAGTCTTCATACTCAACTACTTGGTAGAAGCAGAATCTTGGTCCGGATTTGTGCTATGCGAACCTGAACTTTCTACCTCTGCTATTGACATTCAAACATGCCGCCCGAAGTCAGACGCAGACACCAAAGCAGTGGTCGTTTTTTATTTTTTTTAAATCAGATTTTTAAAAGCAGTTACCATGAAACCAGTACTGTTCTACTGCAAGTGTAACAGGAATTTTATTGGTGTAAAGGTTCATGGCGCTTTCCTTCATGAATGTAGTGAGGCTTTCTGATCAGGGGCTCGCATCATTGGCTCCTTTTCCAGGCTTTGCTCTGACGGCAGCCATAGTTTCTGCTTCAGCCACATTCTTTAGACACAATAGCCCTGGTACTTTGACACCTGCTATGTCTTTTAATTAAAACAGTACTTCATTCAGTGTATTCAGAAAAATCCATTCATCCATTTTCCACATCTACTTGTCCTATGCAGAGTCACAGGGGCTTGGAGCCTATCCCGGAAGATACTGGTAGAAGGCAGAGAATAACCCAGGATGGGCCACCAACCCGTCACAGGGCATACACACCATTCGCACCTATGGGCAATTTGGTAACCCCAATTCACCTGCAGGAAACCCCACGATGACACGGGGAGAACATGCAAATTCCGTACATGGAGCCATGGCCGAAGTGTGAGGTAACAGTGCTAATCACTGCCCTGTTCAGCAAAGTATACTTAAAAAATATATACATACATTTAAGTGATGTGGGAAAACCAAAGTTATTATCTATCAGTTTTTTGTGGGTTAGTTCCTTTAATCTAGACAGTTTGCTGCCATAATCCAAAGCCAGGTTCCTTCCCAGGCCCGATAACATGAGTCTGCTACCCAGATTCAGAAACACAAACCTGTACCATCCTATTTTCGGAGCAGCTCAGCCTACAGACACATAACCGAGTTCACAGCTGAGCAAGGGGGCTTAATATCAGGCAGACGTTTGAACATCCCTCCGCTGCCTGGAGTTATGCTGTATCATTAAATCACCTACGATAAGCCATTCCACACCTCCCAAATTCACGCATCGTTTTATCCCCACTTCTGTCCACTGCAAACGCAGCACAAATTTCTTTAAAACTGTTTCTTTAAAATACAGATTCATAGATACTTTATTTGCATAGCGATCTCTTCTGGACTAAAAATACATACCTGCAATTAAAAGATATGCATGACACATATATATTACTTTTCCCCGAATTTACATTTTGGTTCTACCTTCCCAAATTGCATTCATTTTCAACAAGCATTCAACAAGCATTCTTGTTGCATTCAACAAGAAGCCATTTCATTCAGAATTTTCCTTAATGGCACAAAGCATGCAGGCATACAATCATTACCTAGCATTGACATGAACGTCTGAAAGCATTAATGTTTTTGTATAGTTCAGGTAGCCTATGCAAAGACACATCAGGGCTACGTAATTGTATGCATCCTGAATGTCACATCAGCAACAGAGGCAAAAGAACAACCACAAAAAAAGAGGAGTCGACCTGCACTGCCACATCAGTGCCTCCTTACAGATGGCATGGAAATACTATAAAACAGGATACTGCAAGTGCTACTAACATTAAATCGGGTAACAAAAGTACTCTAAGAGTATTTTATCTACTTCTCAGATGCCATAAAGCCGGGTCGGCCTTCACATTCTTGTCCTCTTAATAAATCTGCTTTTGTGACCGTTAACGCTGCATGTATTACTGCAAATGTTTATTAAATATTTATGAAAATTCCCTCGCAATTTATTGATCAATCTGTCAGGACACCTCTGCGAACTCCCAAGCAGGGTCCTGATTTAAACTATTACTTGACAAGTTTGACACGAAACAGGTTTTATTTATTTTGCTCATTTCTAATACAGTCATGGCTGTGAGGTGGCATCAAGGATTCCAGTGAATAATTTAATGACTGTGTGCCAGAAAATGACACATTGTGATGTCACCTGAATGCACTTCAGTGATTTTCTGTAATGACTCAAAGCGAACACTTCTGGCTCCTGTCTGTAGCATATTCTCGCACATACAAATTCATCAATATTTGATGCCCCTCACGCGGCTGACGTTCTTCGGCTTAAAAAGGGCCAGAAAATGAAACAATAAAGGGCCGTATGTCGC
Organism: Mormyrops boulengeri; assembly: GCA_026781065.1. NCBI lineage: Eukaryota > Metazoa > Chordata > Actinopteri > Osteoglossiformes > Mormyridae > Mormyrops > Mormyrops boulengeri. Next base: position 8,659,475 of record JAODLD010000038.1, read on the forward strand.
TTGCAAAATATCAATGATGAATGCCATAAAAGGCAGGCCATTTTTTGTGAGAGCACGTCGGGAGCAGGCACAGCCAAAATAGGCCTGAAATGTCAAGGCGGCCTGGGAGTGAGAGGAATCTGGTGCTCATTAGAGTAGCAAGTGACAGAATTCAGGACAGATGTTGTCACAGGGATTTCATTAGGAACTGCCGAACCCAGGTCAACACCTCACAACTGAATATCAAGACATAATCAAATGAACATCGTGGAAGCTCTTTCTTTGACAGTCTTCTACCTGTGCATGTTCTTCAGGTGGAATCCATTTCAAACCCTATGACTGCAGTAGGTGGCTTCAGTAGAGCTATGCTGATTTCCTCAGGAAAAATTTCCAGTTGTAAATGACCATCCATCTTACAATTGCTTATCTTGGTCATGGGGGAGGGGGGGG
>JAODLD010000038.1:8659913-8699972 GCA_026781065.1 Mormyrops boulengeri
CCCCCCCCCCCCCCCCCCCCCCCCCCCCCCCCCCCCCCCCCCCCCCCCCCCCCCCCCCACGCCAATCCATCATAGGGCACCTACACATCCAAGCATCCCGCCGATTACAAGGTTATGAAAAGCAAAGACACTACTGAATGTATATGATATACTGAAGAGGAAATATCTTCTAATTCTTATGAAACCTAAGGTCCACAAATGGTCTTTCAGCTTGGCTTCAGTTTTCAGGCATTTTTCCTAGTTACACTGATGCACATACTGTGTAGAGTATTCTCCCCTACATTTAGAAGACTGCAGCCTGATGTAACTGGTGATGAAGATAACAGGATGGAGAAGCAGTCAATGCACTATTGCAGCCCATGAGCCTTCGAGGCATACCCACACTCATTGAGGAGAGGAACCCTGTCAGTTATTCCCTGTAAATGGGCTTTTTTGTGAGGATCTCTTCATTTTTGAGAGCGAGAGGGGACACACTCTTCATCACCATTCACTTCTTTCACTCTTCCCACCTCCCATTATGCCAGGGCTCATGGGGCACTTCAGTTTTTCCTGAAGCTTTTCAGTCTCACCGTTGCGAAGAAGACGGCAGCGCGGCGGAGGTATTACTACAGCCCCCACAGGTGCTCAGACACCCCCCCGCATCGCTTCCCCATATCCAGACGAGTGCACAAAACAGGCAGTTTGTTTCCCACACAACGCTTTTCAACCACTGCCACCTGTAGACACCCTGGCACGCAAACCGGCGGAGGGGACAGAACTGAACGAGCGAACGGCATCACTAAACACAAGAAATCACTCACCCCACTCCACCCCCGATACCCCTGCACCAGTGTTAACAGCATAATTAACGGAAGAGGACAAAGCCTGGTAATTCTCGCCGGTTAAACTAAACACTCCAGTACGGGGGATTTGCAAGAAGCCACACATGCATCTGATTTCAACTCCCGATACAGCTGTTGAGCTCTGCTTCCTTCATTCTTAAAGGCCATCGCCATAGAGACTGATCAAGCATTCAATGAGCTTTGCGGCGTAAAAGGCAGTCTCTGGGCTCGTAACTGCTGCGGAAAACACTGTGGAAGGCATTGATTAATTCGAACATAATGCCGCTAAGAGGCTTATAGAAGCGAGTGCTGTGGTACGCAGACTGACACCCTGGGCCCTCTGAGGAAAAGCGAGAGGCACGCACAGAGAATACTCAGATCGGCAAGGTGAGAAACAAGCAAATCTGCCACCAAATTCCATTATCAAGCCATTAAGACTGGAAAGTGCCGCATTAATACGAAAAAGATGAGATGATACAGAGGGTTCCTGGCACTGACAGTCACTCCTCTCCACATTCAAGGCTCCAAGACGGAACCTTGTTCGAAAAAAAAATAACGCGTCAGCAAAAGCGGGCATCGTTCCCCAGTTGGGATCAATTCAAAATGACTTTTCTCAGAACTTGCGCAGAGTGTTCATAGCACCCTGGAAATTACAACGCTTGTTTTTAATCAATATTTAATTTATTTAACTATGAGTCCAGGACTAGCTGAAAGATTGGTGCTTAAAATGAGCTGCTGTGTTTTATGCGGCCAGGTTTTAAAAATACGTTTTATGATTTGCATTTTTCATGCCGTGTAGCAGTTATAAATGCGGCATGATGATGATTTACAGGATATTTAAAATAATCTAATTAGTGTCAACCATTACTAATGAATTAATGACCAAAATAATACATTTATAATAGCATAGATACAATAAACCACAAATCATGCCTGTTGATTATTTTCCGTGCACGGAGGCAACGAGAGGAAATGAGTCAAATGGGTTTTCCAGTTTTATTGTGACAAACACCACCCTGAAATCTATGCAGAAGTGGCATCTGCTGCCTTTTACCAAAGTCCCATTTTTCTTCATAATATAAACTTCCTATAGCATCTGGAACATATCAACATAATGAATTAAATTCTGCATTCACTTTGATTAAACCTCGAAAATGGTAGAATGCTTTCATATACTATATATTTCATATTAAAGTTAAAAAACATAATGAATTTTTTTTTATTACATTATGCATTTGACTGATTCACTTCAAGTCCAGCGGTTCACAGATCTGCCACAGTCTGCTCTCATAGTTACTGTATCCAGTGTTTCTATGACATTCTACTGTATGAGAACCATAGAATATGCATGTTAATATATAATAGCATTTATAGGGAATGCAAATGAGTTGCTAAATCACAGCAGAAATACTGCACACAATAAGAAACTATAATAGAATAGAATTATTCAAAAGCACCGACGTTACATCGATGACATATAAATCAGGCTCAGTTTAAAAAGTATAAAATAGCTCATTTTCTTTCACACCAAGCTGAAACTTCCCCTTCAAATCTCATTAAAATGACTTCACAGAAACAGACAATAACAAAAGAGTAAGATGCTGTATAGGTGTTTAACATTATGAACAAAAATTTTAAAATGAATCCGAACACCACAATACTGTATGCTTCCTTCCTCTGCTATGAGATGTGAATACTCTCATGTTCTATTCCCCAAATCTCATCTTTCCTCTGTTAATAGAAATCCCCCTAAAACTAGGTGTTTTGGCACCTCATCCTTCACAAGGTGAATACTGCATTTAGGCAATCAGCACCAGGCATCTCTAGAAATTTCTACGTCGGTGTATAGCTGGATTAGGGTGTTGCTTCCTATTTAGGTTCCTCAATGGAGGTATTTCAGATGATGCGAGAAGAGGGAGAATCCAGGAAGGAAATTAGGTTTTAATGTGCATGCATATTAAAATTTAATTTGTATAAATGTCTATAAATATAATTTAGAAATTCCTATTGTTCCGTCTATAAGTCCATTAATATTAATGATACATACCAGCATTATTACATTATTATTGCGGTTTACTGCAACAGGTGTAGCTTACGTTGTTAGGCATTAGCATATATAATAATGCTGACCAAAAAATACCCTCATACAACTTTTGTATAATAACAGGATATATCATACATTTTAAACCGAGGAAATGCAGCACACTTTTTAAGCAGTGGCATGGAGGTGCAACTTGCTTCAGATGAGGAAAAAAGGGTAGACATGCAATACTTTAACCTGGAATCTTTTTAAGGACATTAGGGTTTGAATGACAACGCCCACGTAGAAGCCAAATTGTAATGGTACAACGCCCAACTTGAATAATACATTAGTTCTCTGATTTAAAGAGTGATCTATGTGGATCTTCCAAGTTACTGCTGATTCTGCAATACTTCTACGTGTTACAGTCGACTGGGATCTAACATTTCATGCATCCAATATCCATGGAAAAAATGTGCAGTTATAGTCAGGCATAATCTGAGAACAGTCTGGAAAACTTGGACCAACATTTTAATATTAGCTGGCTGATAAAAAATTGTCTTAAAATACAGAGGTGTAAAATGTATTTGCTAAATATCTTAGTAAAACTGAAGTCACTGAGAATAATAATCGTACAATTGCTTTCTTAGGTTAGTGGTCATATTTAGAACTGAATACGAAAGAAGTCTTCTCAGCTCTAAATGTGCTCTGCCAACACACCAGACTGATAATTTCTCATGTGCTTTTCCTTGATTCAATTCACACGTTACTACCTATCTCAGTGGATCAAATGCAGTGCTGGGAAACGTACTAAATTTCCGTACTTGAGTAAAAGTACAGATACAACACCAAAATGTTATTCAAAGAGTACTAAAAAGAGCAACCTCGGGGCAGAATCCAAGAATCTAAATTCAGGACAATGTGGAATAAAATGTACAAAAGCACTACATTTTTCTTGCCACCGTCTTTTTTAGAAAAGTAATGCAAATGTATGGACATCACTGATTTATTATAATTACCAGTCTAGGGTTAATACCATTACTCTTGATAAAGAGCCAATCGTGCAGTGCCTTCCTTAAAAGACCTCAGGGAGAGATTTCAAACTGTATATTACACATCTCAGAAACACTTTTACTCGCATGAAACGCTGCTAAATCATTTGAACCGAAACTAAAATAGCAAACACGAGTGGGAAGACAATATCTTTAATTTGACAATAGCAAATATATAATAATCATCAAAATTGCCCGAGTTGTAGACATTATGAACAAATTTGCAATTCATAATATTCTCATACTCCTGATAGCATAAATGGCCAATAGGGAAAAAGCTACAGGAATCATATCGTTGTACTCGTGCCCAAGCCAAAAGCTTAAATTCAGATAAATATTTATAGCATCATTCTAAATATTAAATACATAATATTTATTCTATCATTTTAGTAGCAATAGTTGATCACAAAATAATTTGTGAAATCTAGTTACAGAAGAAAACTACATATATTATGTATAATCCTCAACCACCTTTTAATGTCAGCAAAAACATATGGCCTTGTATTACAAACGGGCTTTGTTGGAGGTTCACTAATCTTCTTTAATTCTTGCTCTTAAGAAATTTTACTGAGTACTTAATTCAACAAATGCTTTAATATCAGAAATAAACCTTCAGTGCTGACAAAACTCAGACAAGACATTAAAATATGAATAAATCCTTACTTTTAAGCATCTGCATATTTGTAAACCAGCCAATAAATATTATGTGAAATATGCAATGCTTCTTTCATAGACTGGCATGCCACCCATGGTATACCTAGGCTGTGTGCCCTGTGCAGCCTGGGACCAGCTGCCAGACCCCATGACCTTGACCAAAACAAGAGGTTGGAAGATGGATGGATGGATGGATGTTGCCCTGGAAGTGACTCTGCTCTAACAGTATCAACTTCAAGTTTTATACTGATCAAAAACAAGCAAAGAGAAGCAATCTTATGAGGCCTTGTATCACAAACAGGCTTTGTTGAAGGTTCACCAACGTTGATGACACACAGCAACGTGACAGGAAAATCCTGCACCTACTTTGCACAGATACACCGTGGAGTACACCCAAATGTACTATGGAACAAGGCATGGGGGTGGAGGGGGTGTCTGACTTTAATCTCACCTTTGGATATGAGGAAGTGACTACTACATTATAACCATACTATATTATTTAACTACATTTTGACAGCCAACAGTGTCTCCTGTCACCAAATGTCATCTTCATTATCACCATCATCATCAACCACAGCCAGAATACTTTTACAAGACTTTTCCACCTTTAATCTTTTGCAATATGACAAAGGGATTTCTTGGAAATGTATAAACATTGTATGTGTAAACACTGATTATATATCTGCTTGCTTTGTACACTGAGTCAAGCATGATGTTGAAAACTGAGCTCTTGATATTTAATACAATCATAACATTATGATTGCATTGGATTGGATACAGTGTTTAAATATGAAATTAAAAAGAGTTTCCAGATTTGGAGCATTTGGTGTTTGTCTTCAACTGAAATAAATATGTATTGTACTGGTGCAGCACCCACAAAGACACATTTTCAGCTCTGGGAAGGACGATAACAGGACGAACAAAAACACGGCACGGGACTACTCTGGACCGAGGATTATAAAATGTGCCCTTAAAAGCTGAGTGCCCCACACGATTTTGAGCATTATCTGGGTAAATGGCCACATGTTAAACACTCAAGGAAAAGGTAATGAGGTAATAAATTATTCTCAGATAGCTTTAATAAGTATCAACGCATGCCAAACTCAAGTCAAAAGCATTAATCTGTTTCTCTCCTGCTTTTTGATGACTTTGGAAGAGCAGGACAATAAAACACAAAAGGAAAATGGTCATGGATTTCCCCACACGAGTAACGACTACTGATGATTAAGTAGTTCATCACACAAAAATATAGAATTCTTCCCACAGAGGCATTGACCTGTCCTATAGATACATTTAAAAAGCTGGCAGGAAATCATTAAGCATACGCTGGGTTGTAGATTGGCCTCCAAGTCCATGAATGAAAAAGTCTTGCAACCACGCACTTCTTTGTAATAATCATGGGGAAAGACAGCACTAAACCGCAGTAATGGGATCCTATCATACAGACATACTTTGTGTTACATTTGCACTATGAAATATAAAATCTTTCTCGCATATGCCATGAAAAATCTAATGCTAAAATTAGTAATGCTAAAACATGGTAAAATAAGACGCGTATCATCATTAATCTTCATTTGTCAAATTCTGATCCCTCTTTTATGTGTCATTTGTTGCTGATGTCTCTTTGCCTCACTGTAACCTTACAGTTTCTGGTAAACCACATTCAGTTACCAAATCAAAAAACAAAAAGGTGCATTCAGCATACATTCCTAGATTAACATGTATAGAAGTCAGTAGGCTTTTAAAGGCCATTGCTTCTTGCCAGTGTAGACTCAATGATATAAAATGCTTTAAAAAATACAAGTTTTTCAAGTTCTATGACAATCATCCATTCATGTTCTGTAACAGCTTGTCCTAGTCAAGGTCGCAGGGTAAATCTCATTTATTATAAATTTTATATGTCAATATAATATTGTATAAACCTAATGAGATATGTATATATGCAAGTGTTATCATCCAAACTGATATCCAAGTTAACTTTCAGGATACTTTGGATAGTACTTAGCAAAGGCAAACATAGGTTTCTGAATTATCATTCACAAAGGCTCCTTCGGAAAAAGTGAAAATTACCAAAGCGACTGAATTGCAAAGATATTGATACTGTCATTGGACCAGTTACATACAAACAAATATTTTGACAGCAAAAAAAAGGTTCAAATCATACATGACATTTATCAAACACTGAACCACTAAGATAACAGTAATTTAAGCACTTTTAGATGGGCATATTGTGTTTTGGAGCTAGATTATTCGTGTGTGCAAATAACAAACTAAAATCATAAAATATACGAATAAAAAAGAGGTGGAAAATCCTTTTTTTCCCTACAAATTATCTCAGTGGATGTCATGCATCCCCTAGTGATCCCAAACACTCATTAATATCACACTTCCTACTCAGAGAACAGGTACGCCAAGGGTTTCCATGGTGCCCTCCCGCTAAAGCCCACACATTTTGCTGCTACACGAAAGAGGAAAAGAACTGCCAGATGGACACTGTGTTCTGCTGATGCTCAAAGTCTACCCTCTCCTTTATACCCCCAAATATTAACAAATGATGAGCAAATATTTTTATAGTGTACTAGCTGTAACCGTAATCTGACACGGATTACTGTAAATTAGGATCTTACATCGCCACAACAGAGGGTTTGGTTTTGTCCTAGTCTAGTTAATATAGCGTTACATCGTGTTTCTCCAGAAAATTAGAGGAACTTTCTAATCCATGATACGTAGTCTCCTTTCCCACACGTCTCCAAAAATACACACAATTCACAACATACAGACATTTTCCAAAGAACCTTAGTTTCATAAACTGTGTTAAAAGAAAATGCAATGTAAAAACTGACAATATTCTAATGCCCACTATTGGGATGTTTTACTCAAGTTACACAAGCTGTTTTAAAAGGTTTTATTTAGCAGTTTATTCTGTGACCTCGTTGTTGAACCGCAGCAACTCAATCTGAAGGATCTGCTACTGGGACACTGATGAAGTGTTCCTGCATTCAGCGTGCAGTAAGATATAGTTACGGTCACCCTGAGAAGCAAAGGGAGTAAGAGCGGACACAACATGACCCTGATGTCTGCCCATCTCAGGGCATTCATGCACACGCTCATCCGAAGGGCAATTCGGCATCACCAACAGCCCTGAACGGCATCTCTTTGGATTTTAAGGGGGAAGGATTTCTCCAAAGAGAATGAAACACATTTGAAATGGGCAGTGCTGGGTCCAGGGTCATGCAACATTGAGCCTGAACTGCAACAGCACTATTACTGACAACACCAGGGAATATGTCAATAGTATCAATAAGAATGTGTAATGTGGTGCTTGGTTATTGTCTTAAATTCCAATTTTCTCGCTTGGCTTATAGCAACAACCGCAGTATGTATACCTAATAGGAGAAATAACATTCCTCTTAGTCCCCTGCAGTATTAGAAATTAATCTTTGTCCACCGGAAAATCAATGTAGCGAAAATAACGTAAATAACTGATCTGATATTTGTCATCATTGGTTTCCATGACAGGTTCATGATTTCTGCAATCTCAAATTATTCGGAAAGACAGTATTCAGTATGCCTAGTGAACTTTAAAATACATTATAAAAACCAAGTCACAGAAATAGATCTCCCTCTTAATTAAGATCTCATAAATGCTTTGTGATCTAAATCTTCAGATTATGGATGCATGATAAGACAAGAGTTCAGCTCAGCCATGAGTAATGCAATCCCGACATGAGCAGAAGCGAATGCATGTTAAAACTGGACTCAAATTCCTATTATGGGCTGATCTCCCAGTCAATGGATGCTGCAATTCTGTTTAGGTTAAAAGAATAACATTACCACAACGTCAAAATGGATGCTCAAATATGAAAAGCTTTTACTGTATGACTTCAATCATGTAACAGAGTACCAGTTCCTTCTGAATAAAAGCAGCTTGACAGTATTGTGAGAACTTTTTACACTTTCCATTGCTTGCTTCACCGAAACATGCATATTCTCAAATGCATGAGCCTCAAGGCCTGCAGCTACATCAAGATGAGTCACTAGGTAACCTCATCTACAGGGTTTAAACTCTATGACTGCATGATAAATTAATAGGTGATTTGCATAAGAGGCTTCAAGACATTAGCAGGGCTCAGAATAAGGTGGGATGCCAGTTCCCTTGTTAACAAAAACTAACAGATGAAACATAATTATTAATAAAAATAGAGAAACACCAATTATAATGTTCTGTCATCGCTAGTGTGCTGTCTTTCTTCTTCAATGAAAATACTGTAGCAACCATTCTGCAATCCCTTTGAATTTAGGTGCTCTGACACTCTATATGCCTCCATCGATTGACTGTAAAGGTAGACTAAAGGCCGATTTATACTTTTACATAGAATCTTTGCCATCAGTACAGCGTAGGTACAGCATAGTCGCCTATCCTACACTGCAGCTTACACTGTAGCCTGATGCGCACCAGCCCAGAAATGTAACTACAGGCGTCAGCCTACGATGTAGGGCACGTGGCTGGCGTAGTGTCAATTTTACGCAGAAGCATAAATCAGCCTTTATTCATCACTTCAGTGAGGCGCCGGTCAATCCTACAGGTGACATAGATGACCGCCTAGGGCACCAACTTCTGAGGGGGCGCCGATTTGTCAACCAATTTCACTTTGTCTCAGATGGGGGGTGCTGGTCCCGATGCTCGCCTTGGGTGCTACATCAGACAGGACCAGTACTGCTTCTATACTTATTCAGTGATTACTGTTGACTCAGTGGAACCTTTTACATGAATGGGATTAACAGCTTGAAAGCACAGTTATAAAAATGTGTTTTATTACTATAGAAAGAATATTAGCACCAAAAAGGTCTAGACAACAACAAGCAAATGTTGAGCCGTCCTCCAAAGAACCCAGAGGAAATCTTGGTAAACACGAAGATAATGTGACAGGCGTCTTTTGGAGCTTAGACATTATTTAACTAGGTAGGCTGTCACATAGTAGTTGACGAAGATATAAATAATAATAAAGCTTGACAGACTTTATTAATTTATCACATAATGCGCACAATTTCATATTGTGATACAGTTAATTACACAACTGGCAAGTTCATTCAGCAAATTCTCCTGGCAAGAATAAATATGCACCTTTATCTGTGAGTAAGGAGGCTGCAAAAATGGGCAAAAAGTCAGACGACTTTTCTTTAATACTGCCATCTCTCTTAACCTTCCTGGGGAAAATAACAGAGCTTACCATAATATCTTTAGTAATTTACATAACCATGACGCAAACGAAACAGATAAGCAAGTTAAATTGTGTGGACTATTAGGCAGAGAAGGAAAATAGTACTCCAAATGATTAAGTCAGAACTGAAGTCCAGTCTTTCACATGAAGAAGGGTTTTTTGCCAAGCAGATGAAATGAATTGGTGCAAACCAAAGTGTTGTATCTTGTTTTTAGAATAGGACAGAAACAATGCTATTTAAGTTATTGCTATTTAAAAAAATCAGATAATGTATACCAAAGAATTATTGGCCTTCAAATTCTGAATTGTTTCTTCTGCAGCAAATGCTAAATGTTTAAATTAAATGGAGTTTTGCACGGCCAGAGTTATGGTTAATGAGCAGATGTTTTTTGGGCGTATTTAGTAATTCTTAACATGCAAAACAAATGACTGGATATATAATGATTAAGACCTGGAAAGCATCCAGCATCATGATTATTTGTGGTGTGAATAGTCCATAGTCAGATACATTACAGATAAATTTTGTAATCCGGACTAAGAAAGAGCAAGTAACAATTATAACACTTTTATATATGGCCACAAAAACTGCATACCAAAAAGATGAAAAAAAGCATTCATAATTTCGAAATTACTCCAAGAATACATAAAAAAATGGGAAAACACTGAGCTCAATCAGAGACTTGCAGCTGATTTACAAATGTTACATTAGCCCACTTTGACGGTTCTCCATCTTGACCAATGACCAGTGGACAACCTTCAGTGCAGATGCATCTTAAATACTTCCAGCAGGATTCATTTCCTCTTCTAAAGAGCTATTTTGAGGGTGATGAGGCATAAGATTTATTGTAACCCGCCTTCGAGCATTTATTTTACTATTTATTTACTTTAGTCTCTTACAAGAATGTAGTACTTATCCTTCACCAGGACTACAAATAAACTTCTACTAATGAGACTACCTCGGTCACTAAAAGTAACCATTAATTATTCTGGTTTTGTCTAGAGGCACTTTCTTCCGTTATGTGCTAATGTGGTAATTTAATGCATTTCGCTTAGTGAATATAAGTTACAGGAAAAACCATGAATCCTGTACTGGAATAGACTGGCCTGTTTCTAGCTATTGATAAAATCTAGGCTAAGTCAAATGTACCTGGGGCTTGACTTTTTCTTTTTTTTTTGACAGAAGACAGGCATCGGGGCTAAAATACTCAGGCTGATTGGACCTAACGACATCCATGGAAAGGGAAATTGACCAATAAGCAAGCACAATATATTTATTAGTATTTTCCTTCTACCAAAAGTTGAGCATTCCCATTATTCTCATCTTATACATTCATTTCCCACCTGCACCTTGTAGTTAGTGTGATTTTTAAACAAGAAATCCTGGCACAACAATTAACTGCAAATAAATACGTTGCAAAAAAAATAATCCTCAATATTCAAAGTTGCTATTCTTTTAAGATCAGGAACAACGGATTCCAACGGAATATTTCCCCATATCTAAATTTGCATGTTTTTTTCCCCTTTTTCCTAGATTAAAACTGGTGTTGCTCTTTTCCTAACATTAGTAAACATGTGAGCATCAGGGTTTCACAGCTGTGCTTACAGTCGGAGTCAGCATGCTGTAGGTAACATGGTAAATATTAACGTTGCTTCCATCTTTTCATCAGAAGAGTCCTTTTGGACCATGCAGCATGTCACTGCCAAGATGAGCTTGTTTTAGCATCATGTCCGTATGTCAAGCATTTTCTAAAAACTTGTTACTAACGTTAGCATTTCTAAAATATTGCTGAGTGCTACTTTTAATTTTTCCTTCCTCTGCAATCCTTTGTGGTGAAGCGCTTCAGTGTACTTACTAATATGAACTTCCAGCACTTAAAAAAGTAGCATGTACTTTTAGGGCATCGGTTATCTCAATGTGTTGCATTTGCGGCATGTTTCCGAATCTGTGCATGTTCTCTAAATTGACAGCTGTCCCACTTATCCCTCAGTGTTCAAAAACAGAGACCAAGCAAATGAAGACTATGTGATATTCAGTTGGGATATTAGTTCTGCAGTTGCTACAAAACCAAAACCAGTGCATTTGCAGTTTACGGGAGCACTTGAGAGAGACGAGAGCATTCTCAACCACCCTCTTAACTAAACAAACCAACAAGGGTACATCAGCCACTACTACAGCCATGTTCTGCTCTCATATTTGCCTCCTCACTTTCACCTGTGTTAGCTGCTTTGAATGCCAAGGCACCACATCCACCAAATCACCCTACAGCAAAGGACTCCCTAATGTCATAGGAGAGATGATTTGCCATGGTTTTATTCCTTACTCTGTAATGGAGAACAAATGTTTCCATAGGCTGCTTAGTGTAGCTCCTCTACACTGCAAGATGCCTACACAGTTATACAGTACTCCCTCTTTACCTCAGCTTTACCAGCCCATTAAAGAAAATGTCAAGGAATCCCTTTCAAGCACAGAAAGGAATTTTGCACATCGCACACCAGATATTTGGACAAGTAGTCCTCAAACACATTCCACTTCCGCGCTGGCCATTGGATAGAGGGAGTGCACAAATAAAGCACAATGGGTTCAGTGAGTCATAGGCACCTGACAGCTGTTCTTAACATAGACGTGTTAAATGCTGATCACACTGCAGCATCTTCAGAACCTTTTGAGAGACAGGAAAAGGGAAAGTGAGAGGAAGCTTGGTGTTGAATTATTTTTTGTGGCAGACTAAGCTTCTGACAAGGTGAGGGGAACATTAGGCAGTGGTCATGCACACATCAGATTCATGGCTCACTCCTGCCATTTGGTAGTCATGGGGTCGTTGGAGTGCCAGGAAATATCTAAAGCCATTACAGTGGCTCACAAAATCAGTGTGTCAAAATCAGCTGCTCAAACAAAGCTACTGTTAGACCCTATAACATCCTATGAATAAAGATTCCTGTGAATGCTTTGGTGCATCATTTTTCTGCCAGATGAAATTTCAGCACATGCTAGAGTAAAACTAAGGTATGACTACAACAGAAATGGACTTTTTTTTGGTTGGGGAGGGGGGAGGCGGCACTACCACATCACCGTCACACCACAAGTTCCGCCAGAGCCTCATAAACTTGTAACAAACTTCAGTATGTTGCCAGTTTCAGACAGTCTTTGATGACCCATATAGCCACCAATTCAAAGCCATCCTCTTGAATCCAAGACTTAAGAGCTTACCACAGTTGCTTCTTGGTCCATCTGATATTGATAGAAGTGGTTTCGGAGTTATTTCATCAGTGATGTAAGGAAACTGCAGTCGAGGAGGCCAGACGGAATCAAAAAGCCTCTTTTGGGGTGCCATGCATAGCCTGGCAGTTATAACGACAGTTCTGGAAACCAGCCAGCCAATTCTGACCTGCGCCATCTTGGAGAACTCCCTGATGGAATCCAGTAGAAGATCACCCCCCTCAGATCCTTGACTGAACTAAACAAAGCTATATATATTCCAGATGGGCCCATAATAGTCTAATACATTTGATCTTCCCCTCAAAGTATGTTTCAAGTGAGCAACTTTTTAGCACAGCAAGGAATGTTCCATCTCTCCATTATTCTGGACTGTGTCCATCTCATGCACAGAAACATGTTATTATAAAACACAACATGACTTCTAGTCAGTAACAATACCCACTTCTGACATACCACAGACATTTCTGGTTTAAGCCACGCCCACTACTGGTTTATATGGAAATAAATGTGCATGCATCCACCACATACACATATTAGGCCTGTACAATGTGAGGAAAATCTGCAATTACTGATAACATTGTTCAATTCTGCTATGACGATATGACTTGCGATAAACAAATGTGTGCATATTGGTGTCTTTCTGCTTTAATAGGTACACTGTTACACTGAACTGAATATAGATCTAGATATAGATCTTTTGGGGCAGTTTACCCCAAAACTGAAAAAAAGATATGCTATAGAGGGGTTTTGGTGCTATCTTTCTAGCGAGGTTGTTCTGCAGGACCTTTGGCGATATGGGCCGCAGAAATGTCTGGCTTCACTTGAATATAACAGGATCGAATGACATTCTTTTCGTGGTGTTCAAAGCACCAAAAAATGCATTTGTAAAATCCAAAAACAATTTTTCTTAGCAGAAATCATGACCTGGGCCCGGTTTCTGAAAACCTTCTTAACGCTATATCGTTCGCAAATTCTACATCAAAAGATAGGACTTATGAACAATGTAGCGTTAAGTTTTTCGAGAAACCGGGCCCTGGTTATTGAAGATAATCCACAGATTTCGTAGTGAGCAGTTTAATGTAGGTACTATTTTCTACAGAACTCTATACACCAATCATATCACTTGCAAAAGATATTGCCGGGGTGCTTGTATCTTTTACGCAGTGATATGATTGGTGTGTGGAGTGCGGTAGAAGGGAATAGTTGCAACATTAAACTGCTCACTACAAAGTCTGTGGATTAGCATGAGTAACCATGTGTACAGATGCCCAATGGGAAAACCACTCTGCCGATGTTGGGATTCAAGCAAAGCATCCTAATCCATTGGGCACACCTTATTCCAGCAGTTCCATATTCAGTGCACTGTGCTTTTTGTACATGAACGTTAAGGTGTCATTTGTTTCCAGTATTCGGTAACACTTTCTATGAAACCCATATACTTAAACCCTGATAACTGTTCTTATAATTCATTGCAACACATTCACAAAGTATTATTAACATGGCTATAAATATTTAGAAACAGGTATAACGCATTATAGCCATGTTTCTCATGCAGTATGAATGCTCCATGAAGCTCTCATCTGTAATACACTATAAATACCTTCATAATGCATTATAATGGTCACTGTAAGAATTAAGGATGATTTGTACTGCATTATGAAGGTATCTATAGCACATTATGGATGAGACCTTCATAGAGCATTCATGCCTTTTCATAAAGTTATAGGCGGTGTTTATAATACTTATTGAATGCATTATAATGCATTATGAAGGTATGTGGACTGCAATGCAGTTTAATGACTGCTTTAAGTAAAGTGTTACCAAGATACTTCCTGTTACTTATCAGTCATTATATTTATTATTATTCTCTTGTATTCATCTGGCACAGTTAGTTCTATAGGAAGTACAATTAGATTCTTACTTGTGTGCTATGTACACATAAACCAACAGCAGTAATATCTTTGAACACTGCTATGTATGCTAGATAGCTGGCTTACCCTCTTGACTGAAACATAGGTCCCAGTTGAATAAAGAAAGTCACTGTCCATTATTCAGAATTAAGTCGATCTGTAGACTAACAGAGTGTAGTAAAAGCTGACAGCCTGGTTCCTGCTTAATTTTTCCAGGTGCACATACAGTCTGCACATGATTGTTGCATAAAAAACATTTGTCTGTGGACACAAATGGTCGCAGTCGGCGCATGCATACAGCAATGCTATTCCATGAGACCAACAGAGGGCAGATGTATTACAACCAACAGAAATGCAAGCAGTGTAGTGAAATGGCTGAACCTTTCTGAACAGTTATAAAGCTGACACTTGGCTTGGGTAGTATTAGGGAGACACAGCATACCACGGTATTTTGAAATCCTTGCAGATCCCCCTTTTGTCAAGATTTCAAAAAGCCAGAATAGTGCTGTCTTTGAAAATACAGTCGACCCTTCTGAGACTTTCCCCATCACAGTTTCGGCATAAGGAACTGAATGGGAATTTTTTTGGTCAATGTTGCGGCCAGCAGACACACAAAAAAAACTCACAAATACACAAAACACATGTAACAGTGTTGAGTTGGAGGATGCTAAAGGTGTTTACAGTAGCCTCTCATGTGATATCTCACATTTCTCCTATGTTTTCACTTCGCTCACCAAGGGGACCCAAAAATTTTACACGGTTTTTCCATATCATGCCGGGGTTGTGCCCTTAACCCCCCGGCATATTGAAGGGTTGACTGTACCATATACCGTATTATAATGCCTGGACATCATGAAAATTTAAATACGTAGGTACCTCCTCATACAGCTGCCCACCATAATGACAAGCACAACAACTATTTTTGCTCTTCTCTGTCTTCGTCGACCTCTGCTCTGTGAAGGTCAGTCCTGCCATCTGCAACAACCATCTAGTTCAAATTCTTGCACGTATGCAGTCGACGCATACGGATGTGCATAATGTCTGGTTGACATAAAGGCTGTATTCAAATTCAGGGGCAGCATCCTTTAAAGGACCTGTTATAGACAACGTCCAAAAAGAATAAAATATTTGTTAAAATATAAGTTGAACGGAAGGCGTTGTCAAATGGGGCTGTCTGGCCTGCGGATAATTTCCTATTTGCATCGCCCGCTGTTCCCGCCCTTACCCTTGAGTCAGGAAGCGCTGCTCCCCTCACCTAGCCTGGACACACCCACTTTACCTCTGCGCAATGAATCTTGGGATATGTTGGGCTGCAAAGGATCCATCGGGTGGATCCATTGTGACTCCGCAAAAGAAGGATGCATTTCTAGACAACATCTGAGGAAGCCCTTGAAATGGGACAGCCTTGTCACACCTCTGTGACTTATTCGGTCTTCGAATGCAGTCTTAGAAGGATGCGGCCCCTGAATTCGGACACAGCCAAAACTCTGGGCTACACACGCTCTGTCCAGCACACAACGCAAATAACAAAAATTACATCACTCACACTGTTCACGGACCGAAAGCATGTGTATGAATTAGTATGAATTGGTTTTAATATCAGCTCTCTTAGTTCACACAAACTCTCCAAAGTGGCCTTGCTTACATCTTATCAGGGCGATCAGTCTGATCAGAGTCACCTGGCTTTCATTACCTAAAGCATTTTCTTACAATGGGTGGTGCTTAATTACTATTATGACGCAAAATATCACCTGGGGGTGTTCCACAAAGCAGGATTTCTGGTTTAGCTGGATAACTTAGGTAGTCCGAGCTATCTATATGTAAGTGGATGAAGATAAAGTCCATTTAGCCCAGGCTACCTTAAATCCAATAAGTTTTCTGGCTAGGCGAGAATTCCTACTTCTTGGAACTCACCCCCCACCCCAGTCCCAGCCTCTTTCTGCTGAAATTCACCCCTATCCCCTCTGCTAGCCTACAACGTTAATTTGTCTTGTAACTTGTAACATAATGAATGTTCAGTGGTTTGGAGAAGCATATTTAGAAATGAGATATGATCGACTTCATGTTCATTCATCAGCAAGTACTTCTGAAATTATTACGACCATGGCTAAAGTGATAAAATCTGATAAATTCTCCTTTTTGCACCAGCACTACTGTCCCCACTACCACACAAAACCAGGACTATACCTTGCTAGTCTAGATTTATTTGTTGTCCCATAGCAATCAGAAACTTGGAGCCAGACTATGAAATGTTCACAACTCTAAGAAAGTATCTGTCATAGGCAAACCTATTTAAAAATATTAATGGCTACAGCACAAACAAAGCATATGGTACAGCGTTTAGACACTGGCAGATAACAGCAGCATCATACAAAAAAAGAACTCACCAGGTACATATAAAACGATAAAGTAAATTAAATGTAGTTTGTCCTGTCAATTTTATGTGCTTTCCTGGATTTTAACTGGATTAGTTTGCTAGTTATATGATTCAGGGTTTCCAACTCTCACACATCTGGCGTGACACTCATGCTTTCAGACTCTCATGCTCACGCAAGAAATCTTTCAGCAAATCTATATTATTCCATTACAAACATAAAATTAGCTACCAAAGCTGGCAATGCTAAGTAGGTATAGAGCTGTTTAATATTAAGAGCTGTATACTGCAAACACAAAAACACTTTATTTCTAAGATCTTTAGGCCTCACGGAAGGGACCTCGGCTGAAACATGTAAACAGAGCATGTGTACTAACTGAATTATTAGGAAAAAAATATTTTATTCCTTTTGGAAGTTGTCTAGAAGCACCTCAAAGGAATTCCTATCAGTATATACACATGCTGTATACCTATCCATAGGCTTTGTATAGCATGGTATAGTCATAAAATTTAATTGTGGAAAAAGTATGTGGAAAATGTTAATTTGTTCGCTAGCTATTATCACTCAAAGACCCATATTTTAATTTATAATTAAAATGTAATTAGTATTTGTTTATAAAGTTTGCTTTGATGTGAAAGTTATGTAAATATTTGAATGCAAATAATCCAACTTTATTATTATTCACAATAGATTAAATGAGGAGGGGTTGCTTCCTGAATGACGCCCACGGGTGCACAGTGAAACAAATCCTGAAATGATTAAGTGCACAATTTTTATACTCTCTCCATCTCCTATAATCTGAAATATGACAAAAAGACTGTTTCAGACTAACGGTAGGCCAGAAAATCATTTTATTCATGTCCCCCCCTCCAAAACATCTCGAGAATATATATGAAATTCATCCAATTATGACCAAAAGCCATTCACAACTAATTTATAGTTATTATTAATTTGTTGTATTTCTTTTTTAATTCCCATGTCTACACTAAGCTTAAAATTGTGAGCTGTGCACCTGGGTATAACCTCAGATCCACAGCAATAAATGATGCCGCTGACTGCATTGTATGACTGTAAAAGACATGAATGAAATTTTAGAATCTTTTCACTTTCCCTAATTGTTTTAATACTTAAACAGCAGACTGTTCATGCGGTGAAATGTAGTGCGGTAGACCCAAGGCTTGTTCTCAGTTTATATGTCAACACCATACACACGGCAATGAAGAAGGTAACGGAATGTCCCAAAAAAGTTATTCAGTGGTAACTGGACTTGTTTAGTTCCTTGAAGACGTCTCCCCCTTCTATCCAAAGGGCTTCTCTCCTCTATGGTGAAGGATCCCTGTGTGAACGAGTCTGACCCACTGCCCTGGAAGGAGCCAGGTGTTCAGAAAACATCCACCCTGCAAATTTCAATGATCCGGAACATCTCAGCTGACCAGAATCAAGTTAACTACTCATTTGTGACAGCATGTCTCTGGATCAGCCACAGGCAAGGTTTTGAACAGGACTGCTACTGTGACTACAAAAAGCCTGAACTTTTAGGGAACTTCTCCTAAAACCCACAACATGCTTTGTGGCACAACAAGGCTCTGATAAGACAATGAAAAGCCACTCAACTAACAAATAGCTCTGCCTTGACCCCAGAAAAACCTTAATTTAGTCTCTGCGCTTTTTATTTAGAGCTATTAGTTTCCTCAAAGCTTCACATCCATTTGTTGTGTTACACGCAAGTTTCATTTCTGCTGTTTTTTTTTTTTATATGTATTTCGTATTATTCAAGGCAAAGAAATAACGAAGTCTCAGTTTCACAGCTTTTAGCATTTTGGTCATTTGCTGCTTTGCTTTACATTAATGACAGCTGGGCTGGAGGCCTTTTTAAATGTTGCCCTCTATATTGGATATCAAGGACAAAACTGGTTGATTCATGACAATAAATGTGTAGATTTCAAAGCACTGCAAGATTTTAGTAAAGGGACCTGATCACCCACTAATGTCCAAAAAAATGCTGGACCAAATCTATCTAACTTTTCTATATACCATAGTGACTACTGCACTACATTTAATGTGTATATGATATAGCCCTCACATCACATTCCTAAAACGATAAAATGATCCTACTGGTGATTTAGAGTACCGTGATTGTCAGCTGAAGTGCTGACTATGCAGTGCATAAGATGCAGAGTAACACTTTACTTGAAGGGGGCACAAATACTGTAGTAGTACAATCTTACTTGATGTATTAATTAACCAGAAATTAAGTGTTAGTTATGTACTGATCACATGTTCATTCATCATTAATCAGTCATAACGGTTCACGTACTTCATGTAGTTACTATATTTATTCATGATTTGTACTTGAGTAGTCACTGAGTTACTAAGCTACTTGCATTCCCTCGAGTAAAGTGATACCAGATGTAGTTCTTTTATTATACTAAAGCGATTAACATTTAACTCAACTACCTGGTGATAATGTTAAAATCTTTAGTAGGAAAATAAAAATCAGTGAATGGACATGACCTTACAACTTAAAGGTTCAGTCACTATTATGCTGTGTGATAGCTTCAATAAACGGTATTATACCTAAACAAAATTGTAAATACTGTGAGGCTGTATCAGGCAGAAATGTTCACATATAATAAAAACTAACCTTTGTGTTATTGATTTATATCTATTCTTTCACCCAAAAATCTTCCAAGGCTGCTTATCCAACACATGGCTATGCAGAGTCTGGAGCCTCTCCGAGGATGTACAGGAGAGACAGGAGCCCTAGGGCATCCTGGATGGGACACCACAGTCATTGGGGTTCAATATTTTATTCCTGTTCGCATGTTTGTTTGACCTGTTTGTGACCTGTTCTTGGGCGTCTATAAAATAACAGTCACTCCCCTTACGTTTGCCTAACTCAGCCATGTGTGCAACTTCATTACCATTTGTTCCACTGAACGTGAAATGCTTTGTTGGCAAAGTCTCAGCGTCAAGTACTGGATAAATCAACACTCAAAGCTGAAAAGCTAATACATATTTACAACGTGTACAGCAAGACTGACCTCAAAGAGATTTTTATTTTTCCCTAGAACTGTCAAGTTTATCAAGCTATTTTGCACTGTACTTTTTACAGACATGTTTTTAGGAAGCTTTTTTCCAAAACAATAGATCTGACAAAGTAGCTATTTCATTCAAATTAGTCAATAAATTATATTTAAACACTAATTAGTCTTACAGATCTGGTTTAGGCTGTAATAGAAAACAGTACTTGTATTCACTGGAAAAGTGAGATCGATTCAAAATAAGACAGGGAGTTGTAATTAATTTGTCACCTATATTGATAGCACCAATAATAAAAAAGGTTCAAAAAAAGTTGCATATCTGCATTTACAGCTCAGGTTCCTACTGAGGACTGTAAGCTACAGCAGATAGACATTTCGCTAATTATATTAACAGGTGACACAAGCTGTGAGTGATGCAATTATAGTTTTATTTATTTCAATTAATGTAAATTTGTCTGGGTAAATGGCGTATGTCCGACAAATTATGTGAGTTTTATAGATTCCAACTGTTTAAATGAGACAATCTATCCATCTCTCTATCCATCTATCCATGCCTCTCTACATATACATCCATCTTTCTGAAAAAAGCAGGGGGCATCACTGCAATCTTAATCGGAATGACCAGAACAGCATTAAAAATACATGACAATCTGGGTTTATCAAAACATATTTTGAAGAAAAGCTTCAATACCACTTGTTTATTTGTTGTGAATAATTGAATAATTGCATGGAATACATTAATGGAAATTAGATCTCTTTTGCATGGTACAGCATTTATTGTTTTTGATAAAAGTTCAAGGGGGATAAGGAAAAGCCAGCTGGTAATGCTATGAGAACTGGCATAAAAGCATTCGTTTGAGTAAGGCCATAAAACCTAATTATACCTCACAAAACAACCTGGTCCACTTAAAATAAAACAAATCCAGTGCAATAAATACCACGCCATTAACAATTAGTCTCCTCTGAATTTAATTATACTGTAGAGATAAAGAACACAGGTTCTAAATCTAATGCCTCAACCCACACATCTTCTAAAACTCAATATCCTGTGCTAATAACGCAGACCTTCTGCTTCAAATGCGAGCTCAACATTCAATTCCCATCGAGACAATTTGGTCAATTTTGCCTCTCCAGTTAATAAAAATATACTGTCAATCATTAAGTCGACAAAGCTTACAGGGCCACAAAAGTCAAGCAATAGCAGCTAACCTTGAAAGAACTGAACAACGTACAATATTCTGCTTTCCATATAAAGTTTGTATGGATATTTGGAAATATGCAGTAGAAGCTTATTAACGGTTCCAAATTTGAAATGCTTCAATTTTCTTTAAATGTACATCATATCTGTCGAAGAATATTTACAGATTACCCTTTGGCTATAACTATACCTTTTTACATCCATGGCTCTCTTTAAAAACACATTTTTGAAATTTTATTTTGGTGATTATGGTACCCTGGTGTGTTATTACCGAGGGGAACAGATTTTCTTCACTTAACTTATTCCAGTAGTACCGGGTGATTTGGGATTTCTTTTGCCAAGCAAAAAAACGCCACTGCTCTGCAGTGCACAGCCACTGCCGTAACATTTGGGTAGCTCCTCTCTGTTCCCCGCTGCCGTCTCCAGTAAGGTAGCATCCGTCAGGGCAATCAAATGCCACATGCTACGTTTTTCCCACCACCGGCATATGCCTGAAGACTGCAGCTCTCATTTAATTTCCGTAGGACACAAATCACAGTGGCAAACTTCCATTTAAACATACACTCAGCCAGCCTTAGTAGCTTGGAATGTGTTTACACTTAACTGTCCTCTATGCAACTTGATCTAACACCTGATTTGCACAAAGGACAAAAAGGCAGTTTCAAGCAAATAATGTTCAAATGACTGCTGGTTTTTCCCCAGCATATAGGTAGAGATACATGTAAAACATAATTCTGAAAAGGCTTCTATTCATAACAATTTGTCAAATAGGTTTTAAGATTGAGAGTTTTAGTTTTTTTTTCCTAAACATTAACATTCTGCATAAGATGTCAGACTGAGAAAGGAAAATCCTGTGGGGGGGTGCAGTGAAAAGCGGTTTGTACCGAAGCCATTTTATTTGACCTATGCGACACTGATATAGGTAATATTTATTTTTGTCTATTTTGAGACTTCTGTTTGGAATAAATAAATTCCTACGCTGAATATAATGACTATAAAATCTTTTGCATTGGTACCGGTATGGTATTGGTACCGGTATGGTATTGTAACATGACTGTAAATGTGATTAATTTACAAGGTGTTTGATTAATTGATTAATTAATTTTTAAAACGAATCCTTTGACAGCCTCACATAATACAATTCCCTCTCTCTTATTGGCATTTTATCATAAAGCCTTTTTTAAAGTACTGAAATTCAGCTTGTACGTGTTTGCAAGTAGTATTTTTATAGGAAATGAATAACCTGTACGTCACAAGTTGAATTTAAGCTGCTAAACATTTATTAACATATATTTCCTTTGTGTTAACTCCACATTTATTTGGGGATTCAGTGTGTTATGATGTTTTAATTTTAGGTGTGATTAATCGTGATTAGTCAGAGAAAACCATGGAATTAATTAGGAATTTAATTAGTAATGTGTAAAATTGATTCACAGCCCTTGTATATACATATATAAATAAATATATAACATTTATATATTCCATAATGTATTATATATTCATACATGTAGATATTAGGTTGAAGTAAAACTACTTTGTTAATGTTTCCTGCACTGCTATTTTGCACTGTTCCAAAATTACTGTGCATGTCTAATATTTATTTGTATATTGTGTATTCTACGTCTATCCATATGTGTTTCTATCTTTATTGTCCTTGCCTACATGTATTGTATATGCTGTACTGCTGGTATTTCGCTGCTCTACGTACAATGACGACAAAGAGTCTTATCATATTGCCAGTTTCAGGGGACAACAGTTACAGCACGACCTCAAAATGTTCCAAAACCCCCCTCCTGGAAGGGTTCCGTTCAGCAACACTATTCCATCCATCTGATTTCTGTACCCACTTGCTCTTTGCAGGGTCAGAGGAATCCGGAGCCTATCCCAGAAGCTACGGTCGCAAGGCAGGGAAAAACCCAGGATAGGGAACAAACCAATTGCAGGGCACACACGCTAATGTTTATTTTTTTTTGTAAATAATGACCTTATTTCCACCTTCTCTCTAAAATGAAATAATGTAAACTTTAATTCAGGCAAATACTTGTGCAAAAACATGAAGCTTATGCAAAGACTTAACAATAGAACAAAACTGTGATAGTTTATTCATCCCCATAGGGAAATAAAACTTAAGTAGCAATAATTACCGTGGTACTGGAGACTTTTCATTACAGTACTGAACATAAAGCACAAGCTCACTAGCTCTCCTCGCATATTTCCCCTCCTGCTAAGTATTTTATGCAAAACAGACCTACATTTTTTTTTGTCAGATTTACCTTCACCGGGGAGTGGATCGATAACAAAAATCAAATCTCTCAATACGATCTCACAGATGGGTTTCACTGCCTTTCTTCAATACACATGTAAAAGAAACATAAACAGAGTGTAAATGCAAGGACTAAAATGTCTATGGGATTAAGTAAAAACGTATTTTGAAATAATATGAAAACAGGTTACGAGGTTATGATTATGATAAAAGCTACCAGTAGCAAAAAACTTAATACAGATCTGATGCTACATAGCTGCTTAAACGAAGTTTCTGGAATGCCACAGAAATAAAAGACACTCTGGTCCCCAAGCTTCGCTTCAGAAGGAGCAGCAATTAATAACTGACAGGTACTACTTGTTATCTCACTACTTTGTCACACTGGCAAAATAAATTTCTGACTCGGGTTATATTGAATTTTAATGTCAGCATGCTGAAAGTCAGTCAGCTGTCAAAGCTGATGTTAATGAACTGACAACAATGTCACTGCTATTGGCATTCATGAATAGATTATTTTGGTGGGTACAACAGTAAACAGTTAGGCCATACATCAGAATGATGTTTGTGATACTGTCAAAATAAATTTGGAATGTTAAACTATTAACCAGAAAAAAATCTTATTATAACTCATTGCAAAAAGATTTTTATAGTATAGTTTACTATACATTCGCATAGCACATACTTTCAAAATTACTTTATATTAGGCCTGTCACAATTATTTCAGACTCGCCTGATCACGATTATTTGATCCGACCGCGATTATATTTTGCATAATCGTATGTAAAAAATCATCTGGTAAAAATGGCTGGATGAAACAGAACCGGCACATTTCTATCACTATTTCCACATCGTTTTCTGCCGTGTAATGTTTGGACCTGCGCTCCTTTAATGATACCATCTAGTTGTACTTCTGAACCGACCCATACCACCTGCTCTATTTGTACCTCGCACGTCTGCACATGCGCAGCATTACTCTTCACGACGGTGCCCGATTTGTTCATTTCATAACCAGGGGCGGATCTAGAGAAATTTTCTTAGGGTGGCATGAGGGTGGCATGGAAATCAGTTGGGGTGGCAAAATCAAAGCCGTTTCTTTATACATCTGCAGGTGTTACATTCTCTAATATGTACCATATATGGTTAAAATACATCAAATGCAGCAAGTATACACGTTTCATATAAACATAGTCTATAACTTAATTATTGGCATTACCCGAAATAATTAAACAGTTGTTAGATAAAAACAAATGATATGCATTTTGATTTTATGTACTGTGTAGCCTATATAACAAATAAGCATACAGTCCAATAAGTATAAAATCCAGAACATGAGGTGGATCAATTAAAAATACAAGTCCAGCATAAGGAATCACATTCCTGTTAATACTAAAACTAAAATTCAATAATTGGTGTACACAAATTAAAGTTTGTCTTACGATTACCGCATTTTGTTTTTGATAACCGCAGGTTTCAGCCTATACTATAGTACAAAACAACACTAAATCATACATATTAACTGATAGTCTCCCTGCACTCCACCTCGTTTTTCATTATTTATTGGGCTAATAACGCTTACCTTGAGGCCCTTGAGTGTAACTATGGGTGTGTTTGACTTCATGCAGCCGCTTACAGCGCTGGCTTAAAGCAATGCATTCTGGTCCTGACCACCACGCGTCACCATGTCACATGGTACAAAAACCTAAGACAGATCATGCAGCACCTCTCAGCCGACTGCACAAACTGGAACCGCCTCCAACTTTGCCCTTATTGGCTGAAGAGTTTAGTTACACGCATGACGTTTGCACCCCAGGCAGTTCCGATCCGTTATCTGCTATTTATCCCGAACATCACGTAAAGCAGTGAGAATTGGTTTTCAGTTAATTTACCTGGTAAAATAAAGTTTAAATAAATGACAAAAATGCTCTAATAGTACACGTACTGTAAGTGGTTTATTTATTGTTAGCTACTGTAATGTTGCACTGCTTTATTTGTTTAATCGTCCAGTCTGTGAAGACGGCATTCAAGTAAGAATTGCATTGTACTCTGTACATGACAATAAAAATTTTGAATCCTTTAAATACAAGTATTTGATCTTTTTCCTTATCTTTTTACACAGGGCCACTATACACAATAGCTTGTTTTTTCACTGCTAACAGTTTGGATCAGGAGTTTGTTATTGTAAAATAAGTAATGTGCATGCAGGTGAAATTTGTATGGCTTTAATTATCTACACGCTTCTGGAAGTGCTGCCATTGGAGTCAGATCTCGCATACCAGGAGGAGTAGAAGTTGTCCAACTTGGCTGCAGTCAGTTTATACTCCACCCCTGCAGCTGCCGGCAGATCTCGCTCCACGTCACGCCAGCTCCAGACAGGCCCCTTTTCCACTCCACTGGTGCCAGTGCTGGCACTGGGGCTGGTGCTTGGCCGGTGCTGAAGTTGGGAACCAGCAAGAGCCGGCCTGCATTTCCATGGACTTGAGAGCCCACTGAGAACCAGGTGACAACACTCTGCCCACCTCTCATGACGACATGGGTGCTTCGTTCAGATCAGCAGGTTCGGTGCCGGTTTGGAGCCGATTTTGCGGCACCGGTGCCATTTTTTTTTCTGTGGAAAAAACGTGGCACTGGTTCCAAATTGGGGATCGTCAACGGCACCGGCACCTTTGCAGTGGAAAAGGGATCACAGACAAGTCGAACGCGCCCATAATTTTGAGGGGATACTATGGGCTGAACCATTTTTCGAGGAAGGGGGGGTAACGTTATGCAATATATTTAGTTTTAGAATTCATGTTAAATGTTAATTGTAGTAGACTTGCTCAAAACGTTAATGCTAGCTTATTTTAATAAACAACATAGTCATATGCAAAATTAGGGTGGCAGTAGGGGTGGCAAGACATTATGTTAGGGTAGCACATGCCACCACAGTAGATCTGCCCCTCTTCATAACACTTTCATGACCAGCCTGATGCCTCTAATGCTTCTTTTCACTACTTCAGGTTCATTTTACAGGCTGCTTCTGAACGACCCCCACCAGCCCAGCCCTATCTCCACCATCCCAGAATATCAGCCAGATATTCCGATTTTGGACACTTTGTGTTCTCTGCTTAATGAAATTTCTGCATGGCACATGCACTTGTGTCTGAGTGCGCGTTTGTGTCTCGTTACAGTGGGATGATTGTATATGTTCCTGATGGCTGTCAATATTATGCTGCAGCAAAGCCAGTATATTATGCCAACAGGACAACGAACTAGAGAAATGTATGTTATTTTGTCTATTTATTTCTGTTTTGGAGTGATACAAACAGGCGCACAATGGCACGCAAGTACGCATTCGCCATAAATAAACGTAAACTAAAGGAGTACATATTTTATGTGCATTCGCACTGTTTTGGCAAGAAATACCTGTGCATTTTAACGTGATTTGTAATTCTTTTGTGGTATAAAGGGTAAAATGCAGTGATTTTTATAACAGTGCGAATGCACATGAATACGTTTTTGCATATACGGCCTGCTAGTTATGCGCATCCCTCTATATAAAAATGGCTGAAACAAACACAAATAATATACAACTTAATATTTCAGTTTAGAGTGAACCAAAGCTATAAGAATACCAAAGTACCATGTCGTTGGATAGCGGCTATTTCAACTGATGGAAATATAAAGTAACATTTCAGATGTGGGATATTTAAGTAATAGTGCTGATCCAAAAGCTGGAAATAGATGAACGGAGTGAACACTTAAGCAAAGAAATTTGATTGTTTTGTAAGTCAACGGATTCATTAACACCGGGGGCCTGTGTAATGTTCCACAAAGCCGGATTACTTGCTTAGCCCGATAAGTTAACACAAGTAAGGTAAACCAGTTTAAATGAATTTTATCTTGGTTCTCTTATATTTACCCAGACTACCTTAATTCCAATAAGTTATCCAGCTTAGTTTGCTGTAAATGTAGGCGATATCATTTGCAGTAAAATGGCAGGATAAGCGGATTGAGCGGTGTAGATGTGCAACACCAACTATCTCGAGGCGTTTGAAACCAGAGCTCTTATTTGATAATGTCACATCAGACCTCTACAATTTTTGTTTACAAAACGTAAAAGGCAAATGCAAATTTTATGTACATGTTCAAATAGTCAGTTCTTCATAAGATGTATATGTAATATTAAACTATAATTAGGCTAACTCCAGGCTGGTAATATTATAAAATGAAGAGAAAAAGACAATTGAATCGTTAATCGCAATTATTTGTATGACAATTAATCGTCAGATAAAATTTCATGAATGTGACAGCCCTACTTGATATTAAACAATATAAATAAAATAAAATATTTTTGAATGAATAATCAGATAAAAATGTAGGTGGCCTCTCTCTCTCTCTCTATATATATATATATATATATATACACACACACACACACACACACACACACACATATACATACACACACGCATATATATACACATACAAATACGTACAGATATGTACACACATAGCACATATGTACATACACCCACGTTTTCTTAGCAAAATCTAAAACAGAAGCAAATCCTTTAAAGATCCAGTCATCTAATTCAATCAGTCTGTTCCATTTGGTTCATTCTAAGCTTTTAATTCCTTGTAAACATGCACCATGAGGTTTAATACATGAGTCCCTCACACTACTCAATTTAATTGCCCTTTCATCATGCAATAATAATCACAATAAATGCACAACTACTGCAGATGATGCTGCAACAAAGACAGCATTATAAGCGACGTAACTCAGCTTTAGTCTAAACCACCGTTATTTCAGAGCTTGGCCTAAAGCTGTCGCTTCATACAAAATGGACGTGCTCTAGGTAAACAGATTCTTTCCCTGCTGCTAAATCATCTCTGTTTGGATTTAGCGGAAACACGTATTTGAACTTCTCCAAAATGGATGAAATGCCAACCAAGAGAACAAAAGCATGCCAGGAATGAACTGAGCTCTTTTTTCCTCCAATGTTTACCCACAGCAAAGATGCGACAAGCCCATGATAAACACATAAATATAATGGATAATTTTAGCAATAAACAGCCGGTATTGCTGAAACCTCCTGTGGATACAGTATATCATTTAAAAAGACACTCAGGTACTGGCTTTGCACATTTCCTCTGGCACTTTACCGCAACTGGCTACAGCCAATAGAGAGAAAAGGTTAAAAGTCAATAACAACGCATCACGACATCAATCTCTCTCAAACTCTCCACTCAAGTCTTAAATACCTAACATCTTTTAAAATTGCTCTTCCAGAAGCTGTGCTAGTGCAAACCTGTGTGGCAAATTGTACTTTCTGTAGGCAATTGTACTTTTCAACGAGACAGAGAGGAAAGGCAAAGTATTATTTTACATGACAGATTTTATTGATTAGCAAATGGTAAAGCCTTCCCTATTGTTCAGGTGAACACTACAGAGTTGTCAGGTAACGGTAAGCATCACTCAACTTTAATACTAGAGGAACCTACCAATAATAATTTGCTGCTGAATAATTATGAGGTGAATCGCATTTAGATAAATGCCAGAATTCACAAGGACCCACAGCAACAGGTGTAAAGAACTGCATTTCTGGACTACTATTTGTCATCATTAGCATCATTATCATCATTCAGACTACTTTAAAGACCTAAAACTTTTTTTTCTAGCTTCTAGCTTTGCACCTGCAAAACATCTTCCATAGCCACCTCTTAAGCAGAGTGAGCCTGAAACGTACCCCGGAAAGCTCATGGCACTAGGGGACACCACGGATGGGAATGGCACACACTCACACAAAATGGGCATTTTAGAGACACTGAGTCATCTAACTGCATGGGCTGTGGAAAGAAAAAAGAGCAACCAGAGGATTCCTATACAAACACATAGAGGATAACCCCCCCCCCCCCACACACACACACACACACACACACACACCCTCAATGTTACACATAAGAGCCACTGTAACAGATTGTTGAAGCCGTATTCTATTGCTCAAAAACAAACAATAAAAAACAATAATTGCTGTATGATAGTATCCACAGAGAACTTACTGGCAATCAAAACACTGCAGGCCTATAGCATAAGCAGGAGGCTGGGACAGACATCTGAAACAAGCAGTCATATTATAATTAACCACCCATATGACTCCATACACTTTTTTCAACCTTATACACCAAGGTCTGTCTATTTTTTCCCTTCCCAACATCTTGTCCTTCAAAACATCAGTGCTCCCATTAATCACTCCTCCCTCCACTTTACTGGATAATTAGTGAAATACAAATGATTTATTGCCTCGCATTTTATTGTGTCAAAAGCATAATTCCTTTGATGGCGAAGGGGTGGAGGCAGTCAGTCATTAAGTCTGTCAAATTGTCATTACGCCTCCTACGGCTTTTTCATACTGAGTGCAAAATACGAAAATAAATACACTTTTTAAAAAAGAGAAGCTACTATTGCAAGATGGTGCCAACGCATGATTCGTGAGGCTTCGTCACAAAAACTGAGCAGACTGCTTGCTTTCCACGAGCGGCGATGAAATGTAGGCCTGATCGACGATCGGGAGAGTCGCGGAGGCTCACAGACGCTCACATTTTTATGCTTTATTATTTCAAGTTCCGAGGCGGCGCAGTGCCATAAATTGAAAGGACCTAAGAACGTAGCGAGATAATGATTCAAAACAGACTGCGGTTCTGTCTTGAACTGGAGATATATTTCTTTGTATCCTTTTCTTACCTGCCAAGCTCAAAGATACCCTTTGAAAATAAGAGCTACTACAATCTCCCTTTGTGAAACGAATGCTTTACTCGCTAGACCCCAAACCCACTACATCACAAAAGTACAAACTGCCCTTGATTTAAGACTTACGAGTTCACAGGGACTACCATAGTCTCTTTGTGCTGTCAGTGCAATCGTTTCATGAGTCTATGCAGTCATATCTATTGGACAGTCATCTATGGGGTCAACTAGCTACTAATCAACGAATGGCTAAGAATTGACAGGATGTTTGGGGAATGGTCAAACGGTAACAGCCTGGAAGTGTACAGAGACTTCAGGGACATATCCCACAGCTTGAGTCCCTGCTGAGTGACATGATCCGTCTGAGGAAAGAGGAACCATGGAATTGAAACCGGCACACTGGGTAGGTTATAGAGCATTACTGCACTCACTCATATTGCTATAGAGCGACATCTAAGACTGGATGCCTACAGAGAATGGTTCATTCACAACTACTGTATGAAGAAACTTTACTTGGCAAAGAATATGTCTAAGAATGCCTAATGACCAACTTGGATCTCTTAAGCTAGTTAGAGGAGTCAGCTGGTTAGCTAGTCTGCTGGTTAGCTAGCCAGCTGGTTAGCAGAATATGCTGCTTCAGCATCTTCTACATCTCCTATATAAGGAATGCATAATGTAGTGACTGTCTGTAGCCTAGACTTCGACCAAAAGCTAAACCAGTACTGGGTCTTTGGGGGTGGCCGGGTGGGGGGGAGGACAGAGAAAAGGACTGTGGTGGTGATGGGATTTGAACCCCCTCAGAAATGTGAAGTAACTGTTACACTCTAATCTGCCCACAGTAAATCGTCCCGAAAAGGAAAATGCATGCCTTTTACAGGACAGCCAAATATACACAAGTTTACACATTTGTTTCTAGATTTTGATATGGTCAAAAGCTTTAGATCATTCTGCCTGTTTTTTTTGCATTTTCAGTTAAACATGTTGCCAAAGCATCCTCCTAAAATGGGTAGAAAACTATTAGATGAACTTTAGTGATCTCAGAGGGAAATTCTTTATAGTCTGATGTCTTCTTTACTTACACATATAAAAAGTAATTCCAAAACACTGGTCAAATCCCACGACACCCTGTGCATGCTTCATTGCCAGCACTTTCCTGCGGGGGGCGCCAGCGATGACGCTTGTCTGGTGATGGTGGCGATGAAGGTTTTGGGCGATGGGTAGTGCCGGAGCTTTGCAGAGTCTGCGTTTCTTTAGAAGATGCCGCCCTGGGCAATTGCCCATTTTGCCCATCTTGCCCATCTTGCCCATCTTGCCCTTGCCAGGATGCACCCATGCGAAACGCTCTGAGATCTATTTCCAACGAGCAGCTTTAGCTATTTGCCTAAAGTATGCGTTTTTTTACTTATACAGCAATTTTATATTCAGTCCTCCAACTTGCCATGTTTTTAGTTTAATATCAGTGTTTCCCCTACCATTATATTACGGGGGGCGCCCCACACTCCCAACGGCACTCCCCGCCCCCCCTTAAAGGTCAAGTTAATTTTATTTAATTTTATTTTCCATATAGCGCCAGATCACAACAGAAGTCATGTAAGGTTACCTTTCCTATAGAACAGGTCTCTACATTGTCCTTTTATTAAACAAACTAAATAGCCTTATGTTATTTATCTTATTTACACAACAATCATTTTTGTCTCTACACGGTCGTCCGTTTACAAATCTCCTCTGCTCTCTGTATCGCGCATGGCAGAGTTCCGCCCCGATGTGCACGCCCACCAGCGGACAGAGAGCGCGCGTCAGAAAATATGTCGCCCCCCTCAAAGCTGTAAACCTAGGGAAACACTGAATATGATATATTATTTATTTGCAACACGTGTTTCCATGAACACCTGTGGGTGATCACACTTTAATTCTCAATCTCTGATTGGCTAACTCATTCCCAACAGAACTAGAGACGAGAGAGCAATAGAATCAAACTAAAAGCCACTCAAATCAGTCTCCTGTGGCCCCAACTTCAACCACAGCTAATTATATTCTCCAGTCCGGAAGATGGAGGCAATACCGCATGTGCCTTTTCTCATGAACCTCTATAAATGAGTCATAGGATGACCAACTAAACATGGCAGAACTTCATCTGCTTATATCCACAGGCTGTTTGTTTTGTTACATAACTGCCAGGCTGAAGATCTGAGGAACAGATTATTTTCATACAAAATATTTAATTTCAGAATATCTGTGTATACTGTAATACAAAAACGAATATTTTGCGTGGCACAGAATTTCATTGTATGCACAAACCTCCAAGTTATATTATATATAAGCCAACTTTTATAACAATATATAAAATATCTTTTACATATTAAGAAAGACAGTGACGTTTCTCCATATTATGTAGAACCAGTTGCGATGAACCCACTGTATCCTGATGTTATCAGGGGCCTCTGTGGTCTAATCCACACTCAAGACGGGTGTGTAATGTAATCTAAAGCCTATGCATTATCTACCACACTATTCATATGGAATTAACACAAAACTCAGGGGTAGACCTGATTCATTCCCTTTTCACCAAAGCTCTACTCATTAAAACCACTATAATAATAATTATTCTGCATCATACCGTATCATCCTTTTTTCCTGTTCGCAAAGCAAGATTCCAAGTTAGCAATGCATCATGCACAAATCCACAAAAAATCTATCTTCAATGCCCTCTTTCCAGCATACTTCCTTGACTGTGTAATCACTGACACAGACGTACTTGAGCTGAATGGATGTTATCATCTACAGCGTAGTACAACTGCCCCTGCTATTTAATTCAGAAGAATAAATTTATTAAATGTTTCATCTCGACCCAGCTAAAATATCAGATGAATGGAGTGTGTTTTACTTTTGGATTTCTTTCAGAGGCCAACATAAATCCACTCTAATAAACCCTTCTTCTCAGGCTGCATTAACATGATTGCAAAGTATTATACTGTAGCAGATAAAGCACACTGAGAGGCTTTTCATTTCTTAAGAAAAGGACGATGCACGGAAATTAGCAAACTAAATAACAGAAGCTAAAACTGCTTTCTTGCCAGGATTCTCTTCTCTCCTTCACGGCTCAAAGTTTCCTCAAATAATTTTGCATTTTACAGTTTTTTAATATATGCCTTTTCTTTTCATCGTTCACTACAAATTCACTGCTTACTACTAGTTAATATGTATCACTTGCCCTAACATTCTTCATTTTCATCAGATACATTCTCTTCATTATTTACTACCAATTTACTATTTAGCATGTCACTTGCCCTGACTTTCTTTGCTTTCATCATGTCCTGATGGGTAAGCACCTGTGAGAAGTACAGCTCTGGAAAAAAAAGTTAAGAGACCACTGCAAAATGTTTATGAACCTGCATTGTTAAATCTTGGTTTAATCCTGGTTCTGCTGGCAGAAGGCTACACTCAGCGGTAGGTTGTTTCCAAGGCAGTAGTACGCAAGAACAACATGAAGCAGGAGACACTGGGACCGAAGTAAAACCAGCCAGGTAAAGGGCAAAAGCGACTTTCTAATGCCAGTGATGACCGTCAACTTATCCAACAGTGCTTCATGAAATGGATGGATGACATCAAGTGACCTTCAAAAGGAACGGGAAACATTCAGCGCAGGAGTGAAGTGTACTGCTGGGACGGTTCGTATCAGGCAGCTAGAAGCAGGACTGAAGTCCCATAAACCAAGGAAGAAGCCCTTCATCAAAGAAAGGCAGGGAAGAGCCAGGCTGGAGTTTGCAAAAAAATTAAAAATGGACATTTTTCACAGAAGCATACCCATAAACTGAGAAATGAGTGTAACTAAAAATTCTGCGGTGGTCTCTTAATTTTTTCCAGAACTGTATAACTGCCTACAAGCAACTAAGGGTAGCTTGGACTCCGAACTAGCAATGCCAATATGTTTAACGATGAGAATGATGAGTTATTGATTGTACTCATCAACAGTAATTAGCGACACAAAGGTGTCTATCGCTGCTTCCGTGGTGACACAGAAAGGGGTATCGATCTTGCTTGAGTGCAGGAGCATAGAAACCGGGCTGGACAGAGGTTATGTGTAATTTTGATTCAGTCGCCCCCCAATAAATTACTCTTTATATTAAAATTATTATGTTGCCCCCCCACAATATCAAGCTCTCTTCAATGTTGCTGCTTTGGTCAAAGAAAAAGGAAATAGGAAACAAATTTTATGAAAGGCTAAAGATTGCAATTTATTTGCCATGAGGAAACCTTAAGTCCTAATGACTAAAAATGTTTCAGATAAACTAATTAAGTCTTTTAACTAAGAACCAATAATGAAATGTTTAGCTGAATGTGCAAGGTTTGTTGAGAGCAGTGGATCACCATAGCCTTAACTTTGATGGAGGAAAACATTTATAAAGGTATGAATACTATATCAAACCAGACCGATGATTATTGCCCATGTTGTTAAAGCAAGGTAACAACGTGCGAATGAAGTCCTCCATTGATCGCACATAAAGCAATCATCTTGTAGTGTTGTATCATTTGCAATCAAACGTGTGTTGTCCTGAGAAGCATGGAAGCTTGGCGCTGAGGATCGTTAAGAAGTAACTGACAGCGAACTGATTAGGAGACGTGTACCGAGCGACAAACACACCTCCATTACCATCGCAAGGTGAGACCTATACAGTATCTGTTCGGGTTCTTCAAAACAGCCAGCAACTGCTGCGATGCGTAGCTCTGCTTTCTGGTATTTTCATCTCTCCTCCGCGTTTATAATTTGTCTTTTATTTCACGGGAAGAAGCCTGCACTCGCCTGGGAATGGCGCCAGGTATAGTGTGCCAGTATGGTAAATCCGCCAGTGTCCTATGCAGTATAAACCCTAATTAAAATACCGCGGAAGACAAATTGAAGAAAAAAAGGCCATATTCTAGTCACCCATACAGAGACAGACAAGAGGAGTCTCCATACATTAATTTTAACATAATATTTTAATTAAACATACATTTTAATTGAATATATTAACCACTGGGTGAAGGATAAGAGCCACCAATTAAATCACCAGGCATGTAAATGCTGGAGAACAAAAAAACAGCCAAAAATCCCATGTAACAGTCAGGGACCCGAGTGAATCATAGCATTATATGTATTCCAAATTGTATTATTAATGGAAACAAACACCTACACAAATATGAAACCAGATAAGGGACCGCAAGCCTTACTTTAAGACAAAGGGCAATTAGAGCTTTACCATTAGCTGTAGACATGACTAACACGGATCTGCAGTAAGATCCATAGGAAACCAAAATGCAAACCTGTTTCACGCCCTATAAGCATATGGGAAATGACATACATTTCAGTATTGTTATGAACATTCGGTTGTCTTCCAGAAGCCCCCACTGTTCCCGTTTTTAGATATTTATTTCAGTCTCTGAAAAATATTTACAGTTCAAATATCTACAGAAACATCTTCATAGTGAAACAGGCTATTTCTAAAGGTCATTATCAAAGGACAAAATCAAAATCTTGTACCAACATGAATGATGGACTGTATTTCTAACCAGAACCAGGGCGGCTGCAGAAAGATTCATGCAAGATAGATGTTTTTAGAGCTATCTAAACCTTTACCAGACCCCTATAAGATGTCTGCTGTAGGACTGGCATGAACCATTAAACTAGGGCACAGTCCCCATATATAGATGTGCTACCAGCTTATTGACTGTCCTTTCACAATCTTTTTATTTACCAGTTATTTTCTCTAGCCAGATTTTTCCTGTTTTACATAATAATTCCTGTAAACCTGCATGCAGAGTACACCTCCTTAGAAAACTATAACAGTGACCAAACGTATGATTCACAAAGAATTCCTCTTGGTTTAAATTCATGAAGCAGGAAAGGAAATGGTGCCAATGGGCCCAAATGCACAATGCAACAGTAACGCTTTATTAATGCTGCATTAATGCAAAACTCAGTTTTTACTGACCATTTAAATTTCTCTTTCAATGTCTGCATCTTAGAAAAATTGCACTTTCTTTATAAAAGTGCAATGCCCTTACTGACTACAAAGCTAAAAGAACGCATCTGCAAATATCAAGAGTTTTGCAAACTAGCATGTGACAACAGCGGCACTCTGCACTGCAACGCAGCATATTTTCTGCTAGCAAATTCAGTTGTGAAGGCAAATATTTATACATTAAAAAACTACAAATCTCAGTGCTCAGTCTTATGCCTCTACAAAACATTCATTGTTTAGATCTCCTACTTTACCAAGAAATGTCTACCATATGTTCATTTAACAAAAGTGTTAAACGTTGAGTAGAACTATAGCATAACTGGCCATTATACTAGGCCGTAAACCAGAAAATGCAAAATATATGTGTCTAATTTCAGATTTCCAATACTTCTGGAAAAAAAAAATCAACCAAAATAGCAAGGTTAACGACAAGAATTACTGCCCTTCTAATTAAATCTGTCGAATGTATGTTCATAGGGAAAAAATCTAAATCTAATTTGAAAAATCTTTAGCAAGAACCACTGCATTTCGTTTAGAATTTAAAACACTTTTTCCTTTTGCTTCTGTAGCAATTTCCCTAATATGTTTTGTCTTTCACAGTAGGGATAATTCTGTTGGCTGATGGGATATCCCAGGCCAGGAGAAGACAAAATGCTGCACATCTAAGCAAGAGCAGACGAGAAGATAATGCAGATGGTTTCAGTTTGACAGCTTCATGACACCCACTAATTAAAATAATTACCGCAGACATTGATGCCTATTTGTTTAACGGAGTAGCTAAGAAAACAAAGACGGCACCACTGATAACAGCAGAGGAGACGGTCACATTAGGTCAGAAACAGAAAATGTCATGTCATGAGTTAAGAAGATGAGGCATTTTGACTGGCTGCACCAAAGATGCAGTAAGATCTGTTACTTTCACCAAGTTCATTGGCCTGCTATCTACCCCAGTCAAACCCATGCCATTAACAGCTTGCCCCTTATCAAAGGAGCTGTCATCGTGCTACCAAGGCATCTTCCTGGACGGCTGGGGTCCTGCACACTGCCGCCCAGGGTAAGACATTATCTTGATGAAGTCCTGATCAATAGCGCCCGGTGTAAGCCAATGAAACAGAGCTACGACCCCCTTTTTAATTGAAGTTAAGACTCTGCAAGTTCAATGCCCTCCCAACTGATTTAAAGTCCTTACTTGTCTGGACAGCTCCTTGTAGACGTCATCAATTAAGAGCAAATTCTCTGACCTGTGATCCACCCAGTATGTCAGTGTCTTGCCTCTGCAAGAGGGCCGCACAAAGCCCCCCTGTGACATTGCGTTTGTGTTATATTTCCAGCAGATAC
The DNA here is from genome assembly GCA_026781065.1 of Mormyrops boulengeri. NCBI lineage: Eukaryota > Metazoa > Chordata > Actinopteri > Osteoglossiformes > Mormyridae > Mormyrops > Mormyrops boulengeri. The sequence continues at coordinate 8,697,754 of JAODLD010000038.1, forward strand.
ATACCTCCTTTCCTACATATTTTCTTGCCCGGTTTCCTGGCACATTCCTTGGATATTCTTTTTACTGCAAAATGAATAGAAGACTAAAAAATAACATGGACCTCCATTACAGAACAGTAGGCGCATGCAGTACCACAACCTGACTGAGGAACACAGAGATTATAACAGACCGAGTCCATGTCTTAATTATGTCCTCGTTATCAGCAGTTAAAATCAATCATCATCATTACTTTACAACAGATACCATTATATTAGCCCGACTCATTGTGCCTGCACACAACAATGGACAGATGATGGACCTCTGGCAGTCAAGTGTGAGAAGGAAAGGCAAGGAGGAGTCATTTTCACCTGGATGGGCGTGCTGTGGTGGACAGGAAGATGTGCGTGAACGGAAGATTAGGAGACGAATGCACAACCGTGCCCACACGCAGACAGACACACCAGGAGAAGCAGCAGCATGCATTTGGGAAGGTCACAAGTGGACATGCAGAGTACATGCTATTCCCTTCAATATCCAGCACAAACAAAAGAAAATTAAATCTGTTTTTCTCTGTTTTTCCTATTCTAAACTCACCATCCTCAGTGGGAACGTATATGTTTAGGAAAAGGCAGTCCTCGCTTTGGTCCTGAACATAGGATGAGACGACCTCCAAGCTGTTCGTAAACCAAACAGGGAGCATGACTTCAGGAAGTCTCCCCTCTGTGATGGTCTGTGGACACACAGATGCGAACTGGGTAGTGTTTCGGGTGTCCGACCATGGGATTGGTGGTTCCGGTGGCTGGAAGCGTCTCTCTCCTGTAGGGGGCGCCGCATATGGTACACCCAGAAACTGGATAACAGGTCCCAGGATCTCATTGTTCAACTCCTTCTTGTAACCGCGCACCTTGCCGTAGGCGGTGCTCACCACAGGGTCTGTCTCGTCCAGCTTCTGCGAGGCAACGCTGAGGGCCTGCAACACCAGGCCAAGCATCCACAGAAAGTGAGCCACTTCTGCACCCACGAGAAGGTGTGGCCGCATCCCGCTCCAGCTGGGCTGCCAAGGCCTTCGCAGGGGCATGATGTGCCCTCAAAACAAGAAACCCGTACCCCAGCAAACGATGTAGCTCTTAATTATATCCACGCACAAGCCAGAGTGAGAAAAATATCAAAACTCTTAGAGATGAGGCTCTCCAAACATTCATTAGCTTTTCGCATTGCAAGGATCTCCGAAAGATTTCGCACTTATGGCCAAGACATCGCCGCCCGCTCACTCCTCGTTCTTCAGCCTCTCATGTCCTACTAACAATTTGGTTTTCCATTCCCGCCATATGCAAAGTGCAGCCATTTGGCGCAATCTGTCACCCAGTGAATCAGATCCAGTTCAGATGTTGGTTTATATCCTGTGGAAAGTGGAAAAAGAAAATCATTAGCGTGGCTCAGGGACACAGTATCGGCAGAATAAGGTCTCTGTAGCCTTTCTGGTTTTACTTTGCTGCTATCAACCGGAACATACCGAAGCCACAGCCCCACGTCGGAACCCTATAAATCTTCTCCCTCTGACATAAATGTTCAGATACTTCTTAAGAATGCCAGTTTTTCTGGTTTTTCCACTCTCGTTGAAAAAATTGGAGGAGCGCATTTTAGAACGCCGAGACTATTCATAATTTTCATATTTAGTCAGCTAGAATAAGAACGTTTTTGGATGTGTCTATTTTAAAAAAGAGAGAGAGAAAGGCAGATATCATGACCTGTCTAAAATGTCCTGTGAATTTCATGTTCCACTTGAAAATCTGAATTTAGAAGCTTTTTTTTTTTTTTAAACTTCCCAGTGGGAACAATGACAAACTTCAGATCGAGCATTCATTTAATGCAGTAAATTAATAAACTAAAAAAAAAAGGCCCAGTGGGAACAGGAAGGGGTTTGTGTTGAGGCATAATGGGACACTTGTCCTGAATATTTCTGCAATGCTGTAGTCTGATACACAATCAGCAGCAGAATGAGAGACAGACTGAAGTACGTGAAAAGTACCATTATTTCTGAATGAAACGTGCGTGTGAACAAGTATCCAGGAAACGTATCCCAATCAGACAGTAAAGCTTCCACAAATGGGGCATTTTATCAAACACCCTGCAGGTTAATACTGTAGAGATTTAACTTTTGTGTGTCTCTTGCCCAGTGTCTCCCTTGCATATAAGTTAGTGGTCGGCAATCAAACAATAATTTATCTTGACCTAGGGG
>JAODLD010000038.1:8700072-8710444 GCA_026781065.1 Mormyrops boulengeri
CCCCCCCCCCCCCCCCCCCCCCCCCCCCCCCCCCCCCCCCCCCCCCCCCCCCCCCCCCCCCCCCCCCCCAGATCGTCTCGAGTAGTCGTTGCAAATTTTGCATGACCGCCTGTTATCAAAATGGGACCTCAGTGAAAATTGCAAGCCAGGCAAATTTTCAATTTTGCAGTGGCCCCCCAGCCATGATAGCCATCCTGACCGGCTGCGAATGTACCCACGATAAACATTTCAGTTATCGCAAGAATCACAATAAAGCACTACATGGACTTCTGTCTAAACATACGCGTCACACAAATAAGCATATTACAAACAGACATGCTGAATGTCTGAGGCATAAGTCTAGCTAGGCTGAGCTTCCAGTGAATGATCAGCTATAAGTGCACTACTTGACACTATTATAATGGCAGAATAAACTGGCGAGAGCCTGTCACATTGGTTTCTTTTATATGCAATATTTTACGTACCTAAATAATTTTATTATTATAATGCCAAGGATAAGGACAGAATAAGGATACAATTGCTTTTTAAGTGGATAATTCGTTAATTAACATCACTACACACAATTTGGTAGAAACAAAAAAAATCGTTTCGTATATTGTGGATTGTGAAATCAAAAATATAGTTATATGATATTTGGTCATTTCGCCTACAACTAATATAAATATTAAATTAAGTATTATTATCAACAATAATAATGTTTCTACTGCATCACGATTCAGCATATATAATACTGTATTCATAATAATCTATCGATTCATCTTTCCTCCAACCACTTATACTGGCCAGGTTTGCAGGGTTATTCTGGAGCCTATCGCAGGCAGCACAGGGCAGAAGGCTGGGGTACGCTCTGAATGGGAACCCAGTCCATTGTAGGGCATTCTTACAATCTCTCTCTCACACACACAGACACACACACACACACAAGTCGGGTCTACCTATCCATATGGGGACTGCTCATTCAGTTCTATGGGGAAAATGCTAACGCTAACTATGACAACCTTAACCCCTACCCAGCCCTAACCATAACCATAAGTAACCAAACTAAATACAAGAGTTTTTGCATTTTTAGTTTAGTTTTACTTTTGCATTTTTAGAGCAGCGACCGATTTTTATAAGATAGAGTTTTCCCTTATGGGGACCAGGAAACCCGTCCCCATAAGGGAAAAAAAATGGATATTTATCATGTTATGGGGACATTATGTCCACATAAGGATAGGTACAGTATACCCGCTCACACACACACACACACACACACACACACACACACGCATGCACACACACACAAGCGGCAATTTAGAGATGCTAATTAGCTTAACTACATGTCTGTGGACTACAGGAGGAAACTCACACACTCCCCCACTCCACACAGAGAATGCACGCGGGATTTAAACCCCCTACTCTGCTGTGAGGAAACAGTGCAAACCACTCACTCACCATGCTGGTGAATAATACTACTAGTGCTACAATAACAATTACAATAATAAAAAAAATCTGTAGTTATTCAGTAATCGTCTTAAAAAATTGGCCGGTAGTTAACCGTTAATATAAAAATTATGTATACCAGTAATTACTGTTAATATGAAAAATTATTACATTTCAGGTAATACTGTTTTTACATAAATGTCAGATATCAGCCTTTGAGTTCAGTGATAACACTACGTGTATTGAGTAGGTGCGGTGTTCACAAATAGGTACTGTCTAGGCTATATTAATATACGGTTTTACAGTAAGGCTATAAGCTGCTTATGACATGAACATCACCATGAACACCTAAAATAAAGTCTCTCCCTGGACATCTGCTGGTCCATTCTGTTGCCATTCTATCAGCAATCCGTACAAAATATCTGAAAACCTCCACCAATCAAATCAGCACATCAGAGAATGACCATCCTCATAACACCAACCCTACTTACAATTCAGTATAACTTCCTCACATGAGTAGGGATACTGAAGGGAAAACCCTGGAACAGCACTGCATGAATGCGCGATATCAGAAATGGCTCAAAAAAAGAAAGAGAAGTGGTGCTTTTAGGTCACAGTTTAAACACCCAATTCAAATCTGAAAATGGAGATGGGGGGTAAAAAAACTTCATTGAAGGTTTTAGATGTAAAGAGCTGCATGTTTACCAGACACCGCTTAAGCATACAAACAAATGGTGCAAATAAAAATGAAAAGAAAATAGGAATTAATGATGACCCCCCCCCACCACCACCACCACCACCACCACGAAAGGCAGTAGGAACGTTTTGGAACTACATAAACAACACTGCAGAAAACTAACTGCCTATTATTTTAGTTGACTCTGTCAAGGCCCGAGTATATAAAAGTACAAAGCAGAATTATTATTGCAGTCAGTCAAAAGCCTAAACATTCCATCACCACATAGTTTTTACCCCAATGCAATTGCTCAGTGACCTTAATGGGAAATTTACAGCGCAGGGCGCATGACTATTTCAGACAGTGTGGCTTAGCCTGCTGGATTGCACCAGCGTGAAGAAAACTCCAAAAACATTCGTATTCGAGAGCTTCACATCAGCCCAAATCAGAGCAGGAGTTTGATACTGGTACCTGAGGAATTATTAAGCGCCATTTTAATTAATGATAAATGCATGTCATATTGCCTTTCGGTCTTTCGTATAAAAACGGTGTTCATGCCTCTGTATGAGCCTTCTGAATCACACCCCTTGGTCTTTCCCACTGAATCCCTGACCATAGCAATCAACACATAGAGATCAACTTCAGGATTCATTATGAACATTGGTATTGCATAATAATGTGATACTTTTCGATATACAGACTATACAAAAATGGGATATAGAAAAGGTATAGTAGAAAAGGTATAGTAGAAAATGTACAGGTATAGTAGTAATGAACTGTAACAGCAAATACATTTCATTTGGTTGATGACGTGCTAAATGGGTAATTTGCCATGGCAAAAGCATTAAAAAAGGTTGTTTGGTACATAACACTAATCGATCTTGAATCCTGAAGTAGTATTAACACTAGGTCATCTGAATGGATGCGTGTGGTGTCCAAATGCTACACATTTCAGCTCTCTGACGTGATTCTAGAGGCCACGTTTGCCGCATGTATACTATATGCACTGTGGCACAACTGGCCTTTTTCTTCCTCTTGTTGTGACAATTCGTTACAAGCATCCACTTCACAGACCATCATTTTTCTGGGCCCTTATATCTCAGCCCGTTACCGCTTTACTCTACGGTCTCTCTCTTCCAGCTGTTTGGAGGAGAATGTCTCTTAATTGCCAGGCTCGGTTTCCCTTCTGGGTCCAGCAATGAGAGGTTTTCAGAGACAACGCATGAGCCTGAAAGGAATCCCCCAAACGAGCCCGGCTCCCAGTTTCTGTCCATCACGCTGTCTGATAAAAGCACTCTGATTCCCACTCACTGGAGGGCATTAAGATAAGCTTGATCGGGGGATTCCTGAGAAATTCATTATCATGCGTTCCGGAACTGATGAATTTGCGTATTAGATCGGTGTTTCTCAAACCAGTCCTCGGGGACCCCCAGAGAGCAAGAACATGAACCTGTCTGAAGGTCCCCAAGGACTGGCTTGAGAAACACTGTATTAGATTACAATCACACTACAGCAGCTGAGCAGCATCTCACATGCCCTGTTGTCTAATATCAACTCTGTCTGTCCACTACTTTGAAAGAGAGGCTAGTTTGAGTAAGTGGTCAGGAGTCACATAAATGTGCAAATACTAAATACTACAGCAGCAAGATGGCACTCTCCAGAAGTGTCAGGGTCAGCTCCTGTTGTCTCAGTCTTTCGTGTCCCTTCCCCGTTTGGCCAGCAGGCGTCACTGGCCATCCTGCCCCTCCTGTCAGCCTTGTGTTTTCCCCTGCTCCCCGTCAACCGCATGGCTCTACGAGTTGAGCATGCGGCTGCCTGTGAACCCCTCAGTCTTGCGTTCGAATCTGTTTTTGTATTTTGTTCCCAGTGTTTCATTTGGATCGGTTTAGTCCTGTGATTTGTATTCAGTTTTGGTTTCTTGCTTTGTGCCTTAGTTAGTGTTTTACCGGTCTTTGTTATACCCAGTGTTAGATTCTGTTTTCCTTGTCTCTTTGCCAGTTCTTAGTTTCCCTGTTTAGTTCCTTGAGTTAATTATTAGTGTCACCTGTTGCCTGTTTTACGAGTCCTTGTTAATTTTTTTCACCTGCCCTGCGTTATGCTTGTTAGGCTGTTGTATTTAAGTTCCTTATCCCATTCTGTTCCTTCTGGAGTCATTGATGTTGTATGATGTATGTGATGGTTGTTGTGTGATCTGCCTGCCTGCCTGCCTGTCCGCCCCATTTGTAGATAGTCTTTGTTGAACCCCTTTTACTTTTGACCCCTCGTGGTCTGTTTTTGTTTTGTAAGTGTTTCTAGTGTTTTTTCTGTTTGTTAATAAATCCCCGTTTGTCCTCTGAGCCGCCAGTGGGTCGTCCACTTTCTGTTCCGCACCTGCATGATGCCATGGCCCCGTGCCGAAACCCCCCAAATCCGTGACAAGAAGTCATTAAGATCATATGCATTAGCAAGACCGGTGCCTCTTCAAACTCAAAGGCTGATATCTGATCACTAACCTAGGATAATGCACTAATAATATGTACAAATAAAAATAAGACAGAAATTATTCGCACTGAATAACTGAAAGTTATAGCTACAGCAGTTTCTTGTGTCTCTTTTGCCTTCGCTCCTGTTTGATAGTGTTGCACTTTGTTATTATATAAGCTTCTTAATATGTTTGTAGGTGTTGTGTAGCTCCTGCTCCAATACTGCTTACTTTTGTAACTCAGAATTCATTTGAAGCTTAGCCTAGCCGATCTTAAGTCTAGTTGACTCCATTAAGTCGTACACTTGTCATGTGTTATTTGCAAAACTAGCACGTCGTTTTGGACGAAGCATCTGCTAAATAAAGTAAAATACTTTAAAATACATCGGCAGATGCTTTGCTGCGTTATCCAGTGCTACATGGTGGTTGATGTTTGTGCACAATTAACTGTCAGAAATACACGTACAGACACATTGAGTAAATACAGTCATCAGTGAATAAGAAGAAGCGGCAGCGCATAGCATCTAGCCGAAGGATCACAGCTGATTGGCCAAGTACTTTGTGTGCATCTTGCAATGAAGTAACCGATTCACCAGTGTCTCAAGGTGGGAGGCAGGCATGCGGATGTAAAGGAACCAGCTTACACTCCCAGACAAATGGACGACCATTAAAGGTGTTGGCTCCTATCAGGCATCCTTTGTCCCACTGCACACCGTTTCACATTCTTGTTTCTGTCTGCTTCGGTCTATCACCGCAGACAACTTGCCCCGGAGATGGAGAAGAGGGGTGGGGGCAGCGGCTCAATCCCAGAGCGCGGCTGAAGGTCAACTCATCGGATTGCCGCTCGGATTGCTCATTAAACCGCGTGCTAAAAGCTGTCCTTCAATGCACTAGTGTCATCCTGCTGCACTCCAGGCCGGCGCTGAGAGTACACAGCACCGACGCTTCCCCATGAATGGCTCCTCTAAGCGATCTCAAACGAATCAGATGCTGGAGGACTCATGGCCAACTCTACACTGCTGAAATTCATGCACTTACCAAGTGACATTCAAAACATCCCACAAAACATTTATCATGCCGATACCATACAGCAACTATCAAGTGAATAACTTAATATTGCCATTTCTATCTTTGATAATCTAAAGAGAATAAAGTCTTTTTAAAATGTCAAAGTGAAATGCTATCGAAGTATAAAAGTATAATCCAGAATTAATGTATTTCTAAGAAGAATATATACATAAAAGGAAGACATCAAGTTAACATTAATTGCTATCCAAGGAAATTTAATTATATACATTAATTATCAAGGGTCACTTGTACCATTTCTTTAAAATCTGGGGCATTTATTTGCAGCAGTTGTAAAACCTGAAATGATGTAAAATCTCCACTGACACAAGATGCAAAGATTCACTCATTCATTCGCTCATTCATTCATTCAAAATTATCAGTGGAGGTAAAAGCTATTGTTTATGAGCTAGCTCCCTCCCCCGGACAGATGCGATAATTTGGCGGGAGTCTGAATGGCAACAAGAATTGATTAATTGATTATTTGACTATAACTTGTGAACTGAATTATGTTAAAAATATGAGGAGGAATATCATGGGTTAATATTCTGCTTCTAGTCCCATAAAACAAAGAACTGCAGAAAGTAGTTTGCATTTTTAAAAGCCTGTCTATACTAATCAATTTTATTCCTGGTGGGGGTGGCCGGGTGGTCTGAATCCAATCCCAGGCAGCATTATGGCAGAAAGCTGGGGTACATCCTGGACACGTCCATCACAGGACGTGCAAACACACCGGCAAACATGCAACCCCACACATACACACAATGCAGAGGTGAGAGTTCAACCCCAATCCTGGAGGTGCGGGGCAACAATGCTATCCACCGACCTCCTGACATCCTAATAAACGCATATCGTTTCAAAGTTTGTCAGTAATTCCACATTCAACTAGCAAAAAATACTTCGTATAAAATAAAGGATTCACTTATGAAGACATCAATACCGCGTATGCTAGAAAAAAAGTATCTCTGGATCGCTGAACGTTAAGTAACACTTCCCCGCTCGTCCCACCGAGAACACATTTATTTCGCGTTTCATGTAAATGACACCGATTGAAATAACGTTTCACAGCAACATTTCAAAAATGCAAAAAATCACATTAATGCCTAATACCGTTTACTGCACATGTCCCCGTTCCTTGCGCAGCGAGAGCATAAATCTGCCGCTGGCATTACTCTTCGTCGTATTTACAAGCAAAATCCAAACATGAAAAGCGTGATATAAAGGCCACTTTCCCTATTATCAGAGCTATCGACCTACAGTGCTGCCCCTGATGAGTAGTAACCTTCACGCCACAGAATGCGCACTTACTAAATAGTAAAACAGTACACTTTGGCCATCCTTATAAGCTCCTTATTCTCATTAGAAGCCAAAATAATTAAGAATGCTGGAAAATGATATCAGTCAAAAGTAAAAACTGTCTTCTCAAATATTTATTTATTCTTTTTTAATCATTCAGCGCTTTAAAGCTCTTTAAAAAGCGGCAGGTGGCATCGTATAGCTGTTGATTTCGGATATATGTTTTCCAATTGCAAAGAGACCGTACAAACGAATAATAATAATAATAATAATAATAATAAAAAAACACACTCAAGACTCGGGCATGTTTTATACGTACTTGTACAATGTACACTAATTTTGATCTTTAAAGGACTCACTATACATGCGCTTTATATTTTGAATTTAAAATCAATGCAACGTGTACTTACATGTCTGACTTAAAGACAGTCTTCCTCAGAAATCGACAGACGTGTACTTTACGAATTAAGCACACGTTAAGCCTCTGCCCCCTTGGTCCAGTATTTACCCACAATTTTCAATGTTTGACTTGCAGTCCTACGGATAAAGTACCAAGACAAAAATATATTTCCCGTGTGACGCTGTATATTTCAAGCATGGATACAGAATGGTAAAAACTTTGGTTATGATCCATATCTACCAGCAATGGTTGCATAAAAAAAACAAGAAAAAATGAAAACGCTGTAAGTTAAGTCTCTTCTGTGCGATGTCATCCGTCACCTGTGTTATGACCTGCATTAAAAGTATGAATTTTTCATGAACGACTCATGGAAAAGTATATCCGAACACAAAGATTAAGGCTTTTATGGAAAAAGGGGGAAACGAGGACTTTTTAGTTACCTAAAGATTAATACAGTTCGTCATGATTTCGGATCCAGCGATCTTGCAGAAGGTAAAATAAACTGACGACACTCTTTTTATTGTACATGCAAAACAATCCGCGGAGATTATTCCAGCAGGTTTCTGTCCACTAGACACGGCATGGAGTTCACCTTGGTCCAGATGACCCGCTGATACACCCGTGCAGTGTAAGGTACAATGCTGATTTTCTTTTTCCCCCCTTCCTTTTTTTTTCCATCGGCTCCTCACATCCTCACGATTCTCGGTGCATTGCTTGGTGAGATGCCGAGCTTCTCCTCATGTCCCTGATACGGAGGATGGACCATCAAAAATGGAGCAAAGGTGCGCCTAGTGGATTTCAGAGGAACTTCGACGCTGAGCATCTTTTAAAGGGACATGCCTTCACCTGCTCGTACAACGTTAGCAGAAAAATTAATTCTGATTTAATTACATTTCCACAATCTGATTAGCGTGGATGAGAATTTATCAGTGAAATACACCAATTCCAAAATAAAAAAAATGTATATCAACAACCATATTGAAATGGAGTCGTATTAAAATGTTACAAAAATAGTATGGCTGGCTATGTGTGTGAATTATTTGGGAGGAAGGTGAAGATGTTAAATCTGACCCTCGCCCCCCCCCCAAAAAGAAAAAAATTGGCACGTTGGGTTATTTCACAGACGGTTGGGAACCCTCTGAGATGCATTTTGGAGTCCTACTGTACCACTTCCGTGGTTATTTATGGTAAGGAAGTATAGAAAGCTCGGGAGGACTGGAATCCGATTGGTAACTACAAAGAAATAAAAAAAAACGAAGTTGTATAACACGCCACCGTGCAAACATTGAAGACTCACTAAGTAATTATGACCCCGCAAATTAAATCATCCCCACTTTAGCACCCAAGAATACGCCACCTTAAGCTTAATTTGCCAGTAATTGCCTTGTACAACTTATATTAAATTCTAAATTTAACTAGAAAAGTATTCTCCTCTGGGAAATAGTCGTATCAAACATATATGTATAAACATATATTCTGGTGGGAAGTTTTCATATGAGTTACGGACATGCTAGCTTGTTATTATAATTTGTATGTGCAAAAATACATTACATCAGAGGCAGTGGAAGCCCACGTGGCGTCCGCTACCATAAAACCATTTTTTTTTTGAGAATGTTACCATGCAACTGAAAAGTACATTGAGATGCCGTTTATGGTTCACAACACCATCATCATCAGCTCCCACACTTCTCACGACTTTCATTTTACATTTGATCAAACCAATTTCTTAAGTTTCAATTTCTCTTTGGACGGGAAAGGTCACCTAAATAGCAATAGCTTCCATGTTGAATGACACCGTGTTTTGTATCATTTCATGATGATACATGTTTTAATTGGCATCTTTCATTTTACTGCGTACAGTCAGGTAGCCCATGGGAAATGTTAATGCACTTTTCATATAATGCACTGAGGTCATCAACAGGAGAATGCTGGCCTGTCCTTTTCTTTGATTCATTCCTCCCACTGAGTCTAAAAGCTACATTTAGCCAGCAAATACAGTAATGAAAGCTTTACATTCATCCATTCAGTGTGGTTTTAATTCCTGTCGAGAATTGTGAACAATGTCAATTATACCCTCTGGGGCCGTAGCTCTATACTTTCTTACAAAATCATGATGCACTCCAATGTGTTTCACGTTTTAAAAGAGATTCACACGCATTCCAAGCATTAGGAGCTTTGTAATAACAACTTACTCCACCCCCCCCCGATCCTCAAATCATTATTATTACAAAGCAGATGAAAAGTACAATGACACACACAATAAATGTAATCCAGATTCTCTGATGACAAAATAATCTTTCCAAAAGTGCTTCAAAAAGCCATTACTAATGTTGCAATCGCATTAGATCCTCATCCGTGTGCAAGTTTGCTCTTGTAATTAACATGAACAGTAAGACACCCCACTGCTTCCATGAGAAGAAAACCTCTCTGGCTACAGAGCTAAATAAATGGATATGAGCACAAGCTCCGCCCAATTACACCTCTTTTTAAGGATCAGGTATAAGACACACATCAATCGCTTTCGGTGACTATGTAGGGAAAAGGCACAAGCAGGTGTATAGGACACTGAGCTTGAACCTTGATGGTGACATCACACAGAACCTGGGGTCGAGCAGCCTGTACCCAGCAGAGGTTGGTGGAATAGGCACCCTCGTTCCAAGGTTCACGCCAGTTACTGTGGTAGCCTACGCCCAGTGCTCCGCCTCCACCTATCCCCAGTTCATTCCGGCAAGACCCACTGATGGATAACCTGCATCACATATGCATTAGAAATCGGTTGCCAGGGCGTCCTGTACACGGTGCCATCTTGAGAAAACAGCGTTAATCAAGCTCTATGAGTAGCGGCCTTCCAAAGACAACGGGAGGTTCCGATATATCATGCTCATCAGATACAACGATCCAAGTTCACTTTAATCCGGGAAAAAAATGGATGTAACAGTAGAAAATTACATGTAAATGTTTCTCCTTCACTTTGGCTTCAAATTCTTTTGAAGACTTTTATCATAATTGAATCCAGTGTTGCGCTTACAAGGTGTGCCTTTGGTGTATATAT
>JAODLD010000038.1:8713832-8728709 GCA_026781065.1 Mormyrops boulengeri
GTGAGTTCTGTGATACGCAAGTGTCCTTTTTGGGGTTTGTTCCTGCCCTGTGCTGCCTGGGATAAGCTCCAGCCCCCGTACCCCCCCCCTCCACCATGACCCTTACAAAGATAGCCGGAAGGAAGTATGAAGTAGAATGTTGTAGAAAGTAACTGTTTTTACGAATAAACCAAAATTATTCCCTGTAAAATGTTACTTGAAGTGGAAAAAAATGTTCCCTGAAAAGTATATTTTAAACCTGAGAAGAGTGGGCTCAGTTGGCAGAGGAAATGTTATAAAGTGAGGAATTCACTACACTTGTTATGAGAGTCCAAGGCATTGCCTTGCTTCCATAAAATCAGTAAATCACATGCCAGTTTTCCTACTTAACAGCGAGACAGACTTTTTATCATGAGAAAGTTTCCAGTGAAGAAAAATGACTGCATGCTGTGCATTTTTTACATACCACATAGATATAATGTATATCCATAAAATCTACAATAACTTTTTTAACATCGCATGGCATTTGTACTATGTGGTGTATGATTATTAATGTATTTGGGTTCAAACATATCATTCATCAGTCTGTGCACAGAAAAAGTTTGTATATTTGCATGTCTTAGTGTAACAGCAGTTTCCTTTAAGGGATCTGAACCAATAACCTTCTGAGAAATGTAACACATTGGCTGCTGCTTGGCGTCACTGTCGCACACGAACATAATCGCTGCTGCAGTGAAAATGAGATTTTGCAGTTGCAATGACACGTATTTTAATATATATTTTTTCTTAAAATGTTCTGTACTTTTGCCTCAGGAACAACACCCACAAAACACTACACTGGTAAATGTATTCCTGTCACTGACACTTAAGTTTTCAGTCCAATGGATGACAAACATTTATGACAGTAACATTAACCCATTATCGTGGTGGAAATTATCACTGGGTGCTTTATGCAGTCAGTTACATGCATTTAATTGAAATTTCCTTAGACAAAAATCTGTTTTTGGGAGAGAAAGACTCGTCAAATAAAGCGAAATCCCTGCCAAAATATAAATGGCAATGACACATTTCAAAGGACAATTAAAGAATGATAATTTTACAGGCCATCCTTTTGTTTTATTTTAGCCTGACAGCCGCTTATACAATGAAGGATTATGGCAAACCTGGAGGCCGTCCCAGAAAGCACATGGCACAAGGCAGGGGGACACCCTGGACAGGATGCCAGTCCATCGCAGGGCACACACACTCAGGCATGCAACGGGAAATTCAGAGACACCAATTCACAGAAACCACATGTGTTTGGCGCAAGGCAGAAAAATCAGTGCGCACAGAGGGGACTTGCACACGGCACATATCGCAGGAGCCAGGCCAGGAACCGAACTCACACCCCTAGTGGTGTGAAGCCACAGCGATGCCCACTGAGATACCATGCCATCCTGCATGACTGCTCCAGAATTAAAATCCTCCTCTATATCTATAATAAGCACTCTAATTATTAAAATATGACATTCTCCTTTAAGAATTTATCAACAACGTTAGATGTAGTGTTTCAAATGACACACTTGAGAGGTCTAATTAGTATCCATAGGCATGACACTAGTCCAGTAAAGCTGGGTCCTTACATTCTAATGGGGAAAAATAGGTTTTTCCAAAATGCTCTTTGTCGGATTCATGGACAGGAACTGTCTGGCACTCTAAAAAGAAATGTTCTCATTTAGACCACTAATCCTGTGCTGTGACATGAAACCAAGTGAAAATCACCATCCCTTTATAAAATCAGTATTAATCAGTTCATGGACCAGCAGTTAGTACACAAAGCCTCAAAGAGGGCTAAACCAAGTTAATCTCAATGTGTGAAAATTTGTACTCGATGTTCGAAATATAAATTATGTCACCAGTATGACTGAATAGCTCATACTGCACAGACATCAATATGTCTATCAAAAAAGATACTAACAGCTACTTTTGAGCATAGTATGGAAATAATAAACATCCCTGATAGTCACATCCCTGATAGTCACATCCCTGACTGTTGGGTAAAAATTTATCTATAATCCACACCTCATATTGACACTTTGAAAGACTGCCAATATTTCTTCAGGAGCAAACTGCTGCGATGACTTAAAGATGTTTTGCATTATTAATGTTTTCTAATGCAAGATGAGACTGAGGCCTAGCCAGAAGTTCACAGGTTAAATAAAGGTTAAATCACTGCTAGCAGAATTCCCACAATGCCCAGATGAAGCTTGAGTTTTATTAAGGTAGATTATAAGGGCGGTTTCTCCCCCCATCACTGTACGATGACGTCGACTGTGAGTTCAGCGTCCATGGGGCCGTAGGCGGAACTGAGCAAATGTACCCCACCTTCAAAGTGCGTTTCGCTGCTCAATGAAGCCCATAGGCGTTTAAAATGACCAGGGGGCTGAGTGAAAGTACACAGCGCACTAGAAGAGGTGTATGCTAATTCTGACCCCCCCCCCCCCACACACACACACGCATACCTTGTTGACCTGACATGTTGTCAATCATTGAAGGGATGAGCTCTGACGGGATTCCGTAATGTGAAAAAAAAGGTGAAAAAAGGAACAGGACAGTATTAATACAGCATGCAAGAAGGGCTGTTTTTTCATTTTTAACAGCAAAATGTTTGTATGTGGAAAGCAGAACTGAGAATGACTAATTAAACTGATGTCAGCAGCTTAAGAGAAAATCTTTCCCTCATGCGATGGTCCAACTACTAAATAACACACAGAAAATCGTTAAGTTTTGGGATAAGAAATCAGGCCTCGGTGCCGAGAACGTGTGGACCAACTAATTCCTGGGATGAAAAGTTGCTTCTCTGCGAGATAATAATAGTTTCCAGCAGACACTTCTTCTTCCACCTCCAATGTCAAGCTGAAATCTAAGCAACGACATGACAGTACAGAAACAGGAGGGAGTCATCACCCCACCCCGACGTAGAAGTATGTCTGTTGAGACGTCCAAGTCATTTTAACAGGCCGGCACGGAGCTCACAGTCATGTCAGCCTGTGTACCATCACGTCCGGCGAGACATGAGCAGACGGTAAGAGAGCCGCTTACATCAGACACGTCAGACGCAACGAGCGGCTTCAAGCTGTGCGCCACCCTCCACTGCTGTTGTTGCCATTCCAGCTACATCAACTCTGCCTTTAATCCATAGTTCCTGCCGTAATCATGGCAATCAGGAGCGACACTTCACAAAAAGAATGCTAACTGGAGAAGGAAAACAATCTCTCTGATTAAATGCAAAGAAACTGAAATCACGCATGTTTGATTACTGTTCTGCCTGCATGTTATGCATGTGTAAGGCAACAATTTCAAATGACTGTTTTAAATAGCATAACGCATGTCGGTTTCTTGAACGTAGTGTCATGGATACATGTGCTTGCATTTAATTTCAAAATTCAGCAGTGTAATCATCATGCTTTAATGTTTACGTTAATATCAGGTCACGCTTCATTATCAGTCTTATGACATGTTCTCCCAGGGTTAAAGGTTTCTGCCCATCAAAATCCCAAAATGCAATTCTGCGGCCATTATACTATGAACAAGCTCAACCTCCTTAAGCCTTTTAATGTTCACATTAAGTGAAGCATCACCCCTGTTATCCTGGGACACCTACTCCCCCTCTCAGTTTTAGGACAATCACCCTTCAGTGATTACAGGGGCCCATTAATATCATCCAGAACACTATAGAGGGACCGTGCATAAGAGAGCAAAGAAGCATACAGTTTAATTTCATGTCCCTAATCACCTACACAGACCATCACGTCCTTTGTAACAGGGAAGTGCTTAGTCAGCAGAAGCTACGATGAAATATTTTTCTCCGGCCCAAAGGCACGGAGTAAATATTAAATGCTATTCAAGGAGCAGGGATTACCGGTGCCATATATAAATAGCATCATTGATCCAGAATGACAAAATTCATAGCTGATTACACAGACATAAACATTTTAGAGCACTCTGTCATTGTCTCTATAGTGTCAAAATAAATATAGATTACACAAAGATTCTGATATCCAGGCCACAATTTTAAACAGGACTGCACCAGAAGACACATGCAAGGGGAAGAACTATGAATGTTTATATATAAATTTTCCCATTGGGTTCTGTATGATGACAGCAGAGAATCCTGTTATAACACACAATATAAGAGCACAAAACCCACAAGAGAATAAGCTATGATATATGACAAGAGGAAACTGTTCGGATAATCAGCTTATTATTTATATGGGTGACTACACTGTCACAACCTTTATGGATCGGAGGCTGCTAATCCAATCCGTAGGTCACTTCCTGTGTTCCTGTTCACATCACTTCACACGTACGCGGCACATCAGCTTCCTGGCGAAAGGTTAAACCACATCTGCTCCTGTACCCTCGTCTTTGCTTATTAGTGAAACTCTCCTGGGTTCCTAAATTCCTTATCAGCCTCTCGTGCCCCAGGGTTGAACTGCTAGGGTTCTGTACTAATTACCAGAGGAGGTACTCTGGTTCCTCATCATATTAATAACATTAGTTTACGCATTAATGCTTTGGCTCAAATCAGCCACCGCCAAAGAAGTATGATGTCAATTACTGCCAAAGGGGGAAAAAGATGCAGAACAAGCTCAGCACTATAGACAGCAGCTTCTGGATGTCAGTGCAAAAATTCATCACAAATTGTGATTTTTTTTTTTCACACCTCTCCCAACAGAGAGGCGTATTGAAACACATTTTTCCCCGACTGCTATCTACCATAGAACATTAGCAGTAGTGGCGATGGCCGCCACTGCAAAAAAAATGCTTTATAACGTTGTCTGCAATGTGTCCCCTCTGCCACCCGTGGTGAAATCCAGCCGCCGATGCCCACGAAGCGTCTTGATCACCTTCCTCAGAAGCCCCACATGGAAGTCAAGCGGCTGGCACATGTCTATATTTCAACATCTTTGGGGGGAGCCTCCAATTGTGTGCTCCCTCACTGCTGGACAAATCCTAGGGCCCGCAGCGTGATCCTTCAAGTCACGGCTGCCTTTTTGAGAACCGAGCTCCATGAGATTTTCAGTTTTCCTGAGCGGTTACATCCTCGACCACCTCCAGGCTGCTGGGTCCCCTTTGGGAGGTGTAAATCTGCAGTGTGTGATGGTTACCCTACCATTATATTCAGAGGCCTGTCAATTCAGACCCAGCTCCTGCTACAAGCCTGCTGCCACAGTCACGCAGAGCCCCTGTCCGGGAGAGAGAGCCCATTTGCCCGGACCCCTCTGAAACACACCGTTAGATGTTATTAAAACCTCCCATCTTCCATCAGACTCTAAGCTATTCCCAGGTGACCGGAGTGACATTTCCAAATGGAGCCGCTGAAGGGTTTATATATTTGTGAGTTCAAGCAGTAATGCCTCACAATCCCCTTTCAATCAGAACAGCATCAACTTAGCTGACTGAGTCAGGTGGCCTTTTTATGGCCTGTCCTGTGGTTCTTTTTTTTTTACTCAGGCACTGGATGTGACTGCTAACATTAGGGTCCCCAAGAAAATGATTCTTAACAGTGGAACAAATTTTATACAACAGGTTATTTGTAGAGTGTTTGTAGCTTCTCTAATGCTTCACTGCATGCGTATTGTATGCTTCTCTTGACATTTTAAAATGCTTAACATTTTTCATAAAATTACCAGCACGGTCGGTATGATGGAATGATATAAAGTACTTTCATCATAGTGCTGCTATGTCCTGCTTTTCCCATCTCTCAGATAATCTTCGGAGTATTTTATCAGTCATCCTGCTGCACAACTAACACTTAATGTCTCAGGGCCCTTTTCATCATTTTTATTTTTTTTCACTGCTTTTAAAAAGAAGATTCAAAGATTTTAATATCTGAACACGCCATTAGATTAAGGGATTCCAAAAGCGAACGAAGAATTTTTTATGTATTTTACAGCTTCTGTCTTCACATCAGGGTATAACTATGAATTCTAAATTGTCCATTAACCTTGACCAGGTGCATTTCAACTTGTTAATTCTTGAATTTCCAATTTTCTGCTTCAGATTCCAGCTGCTACACTCTGTAGCTGTCAGTCAGCAATCACGTCACAAATTACATGGTGCTTCAAAGGAGTGCTTAGCAGTGATAGAAGAGCAGCAGATCAGTAACTGACACTAATACTAACTGTACAGTAATACTACTACTACTACTAATAATAATAATAATTATTATTATTATTATTATTATTATTATTATTATTATTATAGGTATCCAGGGTGGTCATAATGTTATATTCTGCTTATATCTTCATTAAAATCTTTCTGAACTTTTAAACGGTAACATTTAAAATGCAAAATCTCTTTTAAACATTGGTATTATAAATATTATAAAGTCCAACTCTGTGCCTTATAATAAATTCATATGATGCCACTTACAGTAGTGTGTAATTTGAAAGTAACAAGCACTCTAATTTGTCTAAAATAAGTACAAGCAAGATTAAACTTGCTATTGTGACTTTAGTTTACCCAACTGATCATCATCTGGACTATTTTAGCACTTTCTTCCCTTAAATATAGAGCATGTAATTAGCAAATGTCCCTGTGGGAGTGCAAAGTGACGGCTTTGCCTCTGGTATTTTAACTCTTTGATAAACACAAGGCAGAGAAGCACCGTGAACAGGATGCCTGTCCGTCACAGGGCACAGACACAAAACCTCTGAACAAACTGAGAAATGACCTCAGTTCACCTAACCACATGTTTTTGGACAGCAGGAGGAAACTGAAAAACCTAGAGGAAACCAGCACAATACAGGAAGGACAATGACGACCACATGCGCGCGCGCGCACACACACACACACACACACACACACGCACACACACACACACACACACGTGTAATTATATCTTTGTGGGGACTATCCATTCATTTCTATGGGCAAAACCCTAATCCCAGCAATGACAACCTTAACCCCTACCCAGCCCTAACCTTAACCATAAGTAACCAACACAAAATAAAAGTCTTTTTGTATTTTTTATTTTTTTTATTGCAGTCACTGTTTTTTATAAAAATTTTACTTCCCATTAAGCTACTCTGCCATCCTATCAGAGAAATTGATTTTGGGATTTGCACCCTGGGTCAGGCAGAACATTAATTTAACGACAAATGGATCATATTAATTGAAGAGGGTTTTGGGAAACTGTTTTACATTCATGTAGGTGTACTGTGGATTTTACACAGCTTTTAGCACTACAGCGCTGTTTAGAAAACACTGAAAATACTACCAGTCTAGCTGTAGGTTTTCAACTGCAAAATTTGAAAATAATATTATAGAAACATTCACTATACATTATGTTACACGTCATCCACACAACATCTCACTCATGTTTGAAAGGAGATTAACCCATTAGCACGAGTCAGAGATTTTAAGCCAGACTGAAAAGGAATACGAGTCCATCATTTTTTCTCTGTACCCAGCTCCAGCCGCCCATGACAATGCCGTGGTTACCTTTTGAGGTGCCTTTAGCTAAGATTTGTCACCGAGACGCAGAGACGTTTGTACAGCCACGGGGGATCAGCATGACACTGGCAACACACCAGAGAAGGGGCTGATATCAGCCTCTAAATCCTCGCCAATAATACATGATGCATGGACTCCTCACATGAACTTCTCCTTACTGATCCTGTCAGCAGATGGGTATTTGATTTATAACCCTGGGATTGGTAATACCTTCTGCTTAAATGTATTGTCATTTGCACAGATAATCTCACTTTTATTCTTCAAACAATGGTGGCCATTTTATCTCTGTTATTTCTTATCTAGTCTGAAAATGCACTCTCAAGTGGTCATTACACTGCTTTTGACTTTTTTTGCTTGTCCCCAGGGACAGCACAAGGTCAAAGACCATTTTCTTCACATGGAAAGCCTTCTAAGGCAGCATCTGGAGAGCCACATGCGAGACGCCCGTATCCAGCTGTGAAGGATGTGTGAGGCTCTTCAGTACAGATGTTCACTTCACCTGTCTTATTTCCTTCACAACTTTTGCCATCTTTTGATTCTATTTCCAGCAGCTGTACCTCAGCCAGTTGAAAATTCAGTTAACCTGCCAAGAGCTCCTTATAAAAATGTAAATTCGTATATACATTCACCAATGGATGTGGTTTCAGGAAAATCATAAGCTTATTATCTCCCATAGACTAAATACAGCCACAGTGATCTGGCTTCAATGGTACTTGGTGCCAATACAACAATATTACAATATGCCAGAATGTAGTGTCATATGTAAATTAAAGCAATAACCTGGCACTCTGCTGTGATTTTTTTGATATTTTCTTTTTCCTTTAAATCTTAGACATGAGGAATATGCTTCCTGAATGTGAGAATGTGAAATTATAGACGTTATAGTAAATTTATACCCAAAGACTGCACACATTAATCAGCTTGTAGGGTCTCTCATGTTCAATAAGGAAAGCGCCGTGAAAAATTCGCTGACGATGTCCGGTTGCCCACTCCCGTCAATCATGTCGGACCACAAACGGCTGCATTATTAGAGTCTCCGGGTCGCTCGGCACTAGAACATTCTCCAGCAGATGTTAGCTTTCCAGAAGCCCCAGAGATAAGAGAAGCCTGCACTGTCTTGGTGAGTCACTGTGGCCCCGAGGCTGCTGGCAGTGCCGTCTGGCACGCTCTCTGTGCTCCCTGGCAGAGAACCACATGAGGAAGGCCTCCATATGAAAGACTGGCTCCAGGAACAGTACAGTGCGTTCATTCTTCAGCTCCCCATGCAAACAAGAAAGAGAAATGCCCTGCAGAACAGAAGGCCGCATGGGTATAACCAATTTACAATAGACCCAGAAGGAGCTGAAGGAAGACAACCCTAGAGTACACTGACCCCTGCTGGGCAGGTCATGCGCTGGCTTCACACTACCTAGTAAGAAAATGAACCACTGCGTAACCCTTCAGCCCCCACGTTCAAGCTTCAAAAAAAGCCTTTTATGCACCACATACAGCATATTTTAGCACTTTCGCTATTCTTATTCTCCTCACATATTGTTGGCGGGTCATCAGTGTCGCGAGCCTATCGCTACATCAGGCTCATTCCGCACTGAAACCTCAGAGACTTACATAGGTGAGGCCGATGAGTGCCTTACAGGCACCTTACAATAAATTCATTATAACAGTGGAAATTATGTGGTCCCACTGCCATATCTGATAGAGATAACGCACGTTTAACCTGAAGGTTGCTGCATCCGGAACCCCCGCCCCCCCAAGGAAGGCAACTTAACACGAATTTCTCCATTACAATACCCAGCTGTGTAAATGAAATTGCTAATCATATTAGATAAGTGAAAGCTATGACATATAATAATAAATCAAAAATCAACTATGAAAAGTAATATTCCAGGGTTTTCTTGTTGCTGGTTCTGCTTAGTGAAAAACTGCAGAGGCCAGTCGAAGTGGCCAGTGCATACCCGCATTTTATAACATCCTATTAAGGTGCAAATGTTAGCGGTGATAGCCATGAATGTAAATGAATAACGTATTTGATTTTCTGTCACTGGAACTAGGAATGACCCAAATAGCCGGGTCTTGATGCATTAGGACCTCGACAAGAGCCGTAGGTGGAACCCATGACTGAAACAGGACGCATTTCAGCTTCTCTGTGCCCTGTAACTCACCCATTTCACATTTGCCACAGATTAAATGTAAAATAGCACAAAAACGTTAGCGCACTTCCAGTGACACTTAACAACTGGGTTCCACCACATTCCACAGTATCGCACGCACTAATCTTGACCATCCTAAAACTTCAAATTCAATTCCATTGTTTTAATGACATGGTAAAGTTGATTTGTATTCACTGGCTGGCTGGCTAATTCACTGTCACTTCTGGAATAGCAAACAGCTGCTTGCCACATGCTGCACTGCTGCATGGTCGTCTTATGCTGGAGGGGACTACCTGTGGGGCACTACATTATTACTTCTATAATCCAATCCTCAATGGGTCTTATTGCCGAAGAACGCCTGTCAGCACATTCTAACAGTGTTCCTGGGTCAAGTATGCATGCAGGCTTTTGCCCAGGCCCTTGGCTCCGGTCCAGGGTAATTTTTGTAAGGACAAGTAAACTATGGGGCAGCATTGAACAGTGAGCACTTCAGATGATACCATCAAGAACATGAGCATGACTGCGGACACAGCATACCAATATGTCCGTAAAGCGCACTTGGATGTCAGTTAATGGGAATTTTCTGAAGAGCTTGCTATTTTCATGCCATTTGGGTATGTCTGAGAGTCCGATTGCTACGTGCAGGAGGACAATGTGGCCTAGCACTCAGAAGTCAAAGTGACGCTAAAAGAACCTGGCTGTTCAGAAATCCCAACAGCCCATTTCGGAACTCTTTAGATGATTCCGGCATTCTGCAAAATAAGCAGTTACTTACAGAGGTGCTGCAAATCCACTCTCTACATACAGTACACACAAACCCATTCATTTTTGCATACTACTGTATACTGAACATGTGTCAACATAATTTTGACTATGTAGAAGCTCCTATTAGAATTTCAGAGACTTATACGCAATTCATGACACAAAGTGTTGAAACACACATCTCCTAAGAAGCACATTAACCAGTCGATAGGATTCATAGACAAACAGTAAATTGTTTGTTCCACAGTTTCACAGGGGAGCATTTCTGTGCCAAGAACTCATCTGCACGTAGCTATATATAGCGGCTAATCTACTGATGCCCTGTACCACGTCTTTGCCCAGTCAACTGAACATCACACCTATCAGTTAAACGTTTTGGAACTGTTCAATTTTCAGTCATATCACAGACAAACTCAGGACTGCAACCGGCTTTCAAAAGTGTCCTAAGAATGGGAGTTCCTATCGACTCACAGTTCTATCTTTCTCTGCCTTAAGCTAAGACACTACGCAGAAAAGACTTCCCAAAACAAGGCAAACACTTTTCTTTTTTATTTGTAGCACAGTTAAGCTCAATAAATGTTAAATGCCTCCTGCCTCATAAAGTGCCCTGGGAGCAGCCATTGAATCTGGTGTCAAACATCGGCTTACGCAAGTGTGCCTGGATTCAAAAGAGCAGGGAGGATGAAACCAAAACAGTTACGGATAAAGGGGTGCGATGACTGCATTGGGGAGCAAAGATTAATTTGAGCGCTAGCTATATACTTTAGAGTAGAACTACAAAATAAACAATTCGAATTACTGTTCCCACAATGAGCCAGTTTCTCAATGCAACAGATAAACCTAATCACTGAATGCCACCTTATTAGCACACATTTTCAACATTGAGATTACAGGGTTCTTCTGCGTTTTCATTATAATAAATAAAGGAACTAAAGCCTCAGATTAGCAAAAATAATAATGAAAATAATCATTGTTCCTCATGTTGTATACCGAGGTTTTAAATATCGAAAATATGAACACTCGTTGATCACAAACACAAGGGTGCACAGAGCTTAAGCTCGCACTAACCAATAGAGAGCGTGCTGAGCAGCTGTGGGGAACTGGAAAGGGCCGTGTTACTTTTGTGACTGGTGTGTTGGTGGCCCTGGGTGAAACTGGAAATGTACTTGTGCCTGTCACACAGTACACATTACCAATATCCTCTTTGGAGAACCAATCTCAGTCCAGCGTTCTTCAAAACCATTGAGCACTTGCACAAGAAAATCATATAATAATACATACACCCCCCCCCCCCGACCCCAGAATGCCATTTGTGCTATAGTTCTGTGTTTGGACCAAAATACAATTTAAAGTGCACTTAACATTTTTAAGACCTTATCGTCAAGGACCCCACGCTTGGTACATTATTTTAAAAAAATAGTAGGAGCCCTCTGACAACTCAAACTGCTCAGGGACCTCCATCCATCCATCCATCCATCCATCCATCTATTTTCTGAAACCACTTATCCTATTCAGGGTTGCAGGGGTTCTCGAGCCTATCATGAAGGCTGGGGGCACAAGGCAGGGGACAACTCAGGATGAAGTGCCAACAACCCTTCACAGGGCACACTCACACACTATTCACTCACACACACACACACACACACACACACAAACACACACACACACACACCTATGAGCAATTTGCCAACTCCAATTAACCTCAGCATATTTTTGGACTGTGGGGGGAATCTAGAGTACCCAGAGGAAACCCCATGATGACACAGGGAGAACATGCAAACTCCACAAGCAGAGCCAGGCTGGAGACCTGAGCCCTGGTCCCAGAGGTGTGAGGCAACAGTGCTAACCAATGCAGCAGCATGCTGCCCCCCAGGGTCCTCTGACCTTGTAAAAGCACCTCTGGAGATACGTTTTGGTGACTGTTCCAGGGCAGCTGAACTTCACAATTTTAAATGCAGCTGACAATGCAGTCTTTCATCTGTGAGAAAACCAAAAAAAATCACTGGCTAAACTTTCACACTGTCTCAAAGGTAACTATGTTCCAACAAAAGACAGCTCACGGTTTGCTGTATTAAAAGGGCTTGAGAAGATCAAAACACTATTATTCAAGAGGGCCAACAGCTGCATCCCAGTGAATTTCATTTGCTATAAAGCTTAAAAACGAAAACTGAAACACAAATGTAAACATGACACACTGATTAGTGATTACTGTAAATTCATTCACCATAATGACTATGTCAGTAAAGAAATTTGCACGCAGGCTCCATTCTAATTCAGCACGTTCTTCACATTTCCTCACAGTTTCTGTCAGGTTGTGCTTCATAATTTGCTATTAATGTGCAAATGTTGGCAGTAATAACCATAAATTCAAATGAATGAACTACCTGTGATTTTATGAGTAATTAAATAAATCAATTGCTTTAAAAGTAGCCCTGAGCTCTGCTTTTAATACTTTATTGCATTGTTCCTTTTAATTTTGCTGCAAAAATGTGGAACTTCATAAAATATTCCACTTTATTTTCTCAAGAAATCCAATAAGTGTTCTGTATGAATAGCTGTTAGAAAAATATTACAAATGACCTAGGTTGTATACTTATAAGCTGTTTTTTCTCTTGGGAAAATTTTAACAGCAAAAAATAACTGTTATTCCTCCTGCAATCAGGTTAAAGCACATCTTCACTTTTACCCCTCAATTTTCCCCTGAATTGCACTGTTTTTTTTTAGTTTCAAGTCTGCTTTACCACCACCATCCCTGCTTTTTTCACCTGGATGAGTGGGTTCACTTTCATCCTACCAGCTCCCTGCCAGGTCTACGGCTACTGGCACATCTCCTGCAGGCCTACAGTTAGACTCTCACCAGCTGAGACACCCACCCCTCCCACAAGCCAGTGAAATGGTACCACATCCTTTATGCTGTTGGTCAAGACCAGCTTGAAATCACCCAGACAGGAGAGCAATATAAAATACTTTTAAAAGTGTATTTACGAGTGGAACTGAAAAATCCGAATGGCAAAACTATGACACTTTCTAATAACTAAGATTATTCAAATACTCATAGGTACAAACAATAGGAATGGCATAGGTTCATGCTGAGTGCATGTTTGACCTGTTTATGGAAATAATCAGCGAGGCTCAAAAGCAAAACTTTACATGCATATATCCCCCCTGGATTCATTCCCGCTAGATTCATTCATGTAATCAAACACAAATGACACCAGAATGGGGACTGAAAGGTTAAAGATCATACAGTTTAAACATTCCTCTTCATCCTTTTAAAATCTTCTTCCAATTAAAGCAAGTGTGTTATAAATCGTCTGTCCTTGATGTAACATGTGATGTAATTCCAGCGTTTAGAAAGATCATTCAACTGATGTTAGAGCACTGTGAGCATTAGCAGGAGACAAACACAACAAATGGCCAATAACCAAGGGACCACTTTTAAGAGCAACCTACAGACAAAAATAAACAAATGACCAATAACCCAGGGGGGCTCTTTTAAGGGCAACCGACGAACGAAATGAACAAATTACCAATATCCAAGGGACCAATTTTCAAAACAACGTTCAATTCGTTTGAATAGACAAAAAAAAATAAACAACCAGCTGGTCATTATTTGCAGTAACTGACAATTACAAAACTGTGAAGCATGACTTATCTCACATAATGTCAGTTGCCCTAAAATAACAGTTTACAGTTTACCAAAGTAACAATTTATCTTTCCAAATTACAGGCTAAAAACTATAGCTCAGTTAAATGATGTGTGCGCTGAGCTATTGCAGTTCTCATTTGCCTAAAGAAATTTCTGAGATATATTATTCACATCATAACTACAGTACATTGTGTAAAGAAAAAGTGATTCAAAACTGTAATGATTGATGCTTCATCACCTGAATTTGGAATGAAAGTGGTGCAATTTCTGCAAAGGCCGATGATTACCAACATATTCACAAATAGTAAGCATTTATTGCCAAGCAAAGCAGACTGCAGAACGTAACACTTATCCTGCAATCTTTCCTCTGAAATTTATCGTAAGAATTTCGAAATCTATTTACATGTATGAATTGCACACTACATCAGTATTGTGAAGAAATTAATTATGGCGGTGTTTAGACATGTTTGTATAACCTCAGCCACACAGGAATCTTAAATTATTGAACAGTGCATAGTGATGTTTTGTGTGGTTGACTTTTGTATACACATATATACTTGAATCAAACAGTCAATTCATATCATACCCTGATTTTACTTTCTAGTTACAAAAATTACTTATATAATTATGTGTTTGTTATTGAAATTAATTACGTTCATTCAACCAGAAATACTAGATAAACTAGGGTGACCAGATAATCCATATCAAGGAGGACACTTCGAGCTACTTCGAGTTTTCCAAACTACTTTCAAACTGAAACGGTTCCTGTGCTCGGCTAAATAGTTCAGCTCTTCTTGCGCTTTGACTGGTTCGTTTCCTTGATTGAAAGACTCATCCAGC
>JAODLD010000038.1:8730350-8758897 GCA_026781065.1 Mormyrops boulengeri
CCAACACACACAACCTTAAACCCTCTCCAGCCCTAACCTTAACCATAAGTAACCAAACAAAATACAAAACTTTTGGAATTTTTAGTTTTTGTTTGTGGTTACAGATTGTAATCAAATTGAGTCCCCACATCAAAATAACAGGTTTTTTATCATATTGTGAGCATATTTGTATGTAATATATACATAATCAACAAACAGACAGACCACGGATACACACACACACAAATATTAAAAATGTACGATTAGCATAGCTGTGACATGTTTACACTACTGTAACAGTAACCCAAGACATCTGTTATATATCTAGCTTGCACTGGTCTATGTTAAGCCAATTTCTGGGCACACGACCTGTGTAGAGTAACCATTTATATTCACACTATGGTATTATCTATTGGTACACAAATTTTAAAAGATACAAAACACTCGGTTAACAGAGTTCATCTTTGCATCGCTGCTATTGTAGGATAGCTTCATATCTCTAAACTTTTCAAAGAAAAGACTGAAATCACCATTTAATGTACATGGCATTGACCTCACTCTCTGATTTATCCAGAAAACTAGTCTTTTTCTCAAGATGACAAGTACATTACAAGGTCATAGTTCACTCTTTGTTATACAAACTCAATTGGTAGCATGGATGAAAACACATGCATGCATTTTATTAACATTTTCCTGGTACAACGAAAAAGAGAAAAATCAAAAACATCAGACAGAAAAAATACTATTTTCAAATGGTCAAATTAATAGCTAATCTGCACTGCCACCTACAGGCGACAAATACATACATTTCGTCTTGAGGTTAAATTTAAGACGCCCACTTAAACCTTGCTTTAATATGCATCTGTTTAACATACTTCTGTAATACATTTGTAATAACGCACCACGTGACAGAACAAGCTACTAACAGCTAGTTAATAAAATATTACGGCACATTATAAAAACACGATCGATTATTCTGTGAATTTCAATGGACAGTACATGTTTATGACTGCTGTTAGGGGGTCCTGGAATACATAGCAAGACTTGCAGAATAACTGTATAAATGAATTGGAAAATGGAAAATTGGACTGTTTAATAAGAGAGGACACAGTATACTTTAATAATAACTTGTCTCCAGTTATTCGTGTTTGTATTTGATCCGTATGAGGTGTCATCTGGGTGTGTGTGGTGACTGTCACTTTGACAAAAGCCCTGTTGTGGTGTACAGTCTGACAGAGCTACCTGTCAACTGGGATTAAGTGCTGAGGTCTGAGAGGGGATGGCCAGTCCTACACGCAGTTCCCAAGTGTTCATTTTAGGATTTTATTTTCTGCTCAACAATCATAATTCTGCCTTTGAACGCCATCCACACACACGTATCAAAAGCAGCCTTCTGGGAGAAATTCGCTCTCAAACCAGGCGCAATGTTAAAGATCTTGCAGCATATACAGCATCAAACGCCGCCTTAGTTTAAAAAGGTAATTGATGTTATTGTGTTATTGTTTTCATAGTGCGTATTCAACGTGCGCATTTCATTTCATTTTTAATGCAAACTGTTTCAACGTGAGAGTCAATCAAGGTTCAGGAAAATAAGGAATTAGAAGAGACTTGCAAACAGGCACAAGCACAAACTCTTCTTACAGGTTAGTTATACTTTATGATACTGTTAAAAATGGTCAGAAAAACAACTCACCTGTTTAAAACTTTGCTGAAGTATAATGCTTTATTTCTACACGGTGCGATCGCTTTATATCCAGCCGAGACGAAGCCCATACGCCTGACATAATTTCAACATGATGGAAATCCTGAATCTAATATCCAGTAAAAGCACTACCAAAAAAAAAAACGCCTACCTTGTTCGGAAATGCTGAAGCTCTCAGTGTCTGTGCACATTAACCACTCAAAGAAGTTGCTTTTTTTCCTCTGGTCTCCTCCTGTAATTGTGCCAGGCATCTTGATACCCATCAGCAAGCTGAATTCCCCATTCAAGTGAGCCTGTGTTACTGGTCATGGAGCGCAAAGTAGTAAAAAGGAGAAGTGAGATTTTCTGCCTCGACCCGTTTGCTGCCGTCTAAATGTTCAGTCACGATCGAGTTTATTTTTTGATTTATTTTTCTTTATGTATACCTTATTAAGGAAAGGCACTGAGAGTGAAATGTGTTGTGCCGATCTCGGGGAAAGACGCAGTCCCTTTCCGTGGTCAAAGTAAGTGTAGCGTTGTGGTTAATCAGCTGCTGCGGTGAATTAATCGCGATGTGCCGGCAGCTGAGAAGCGTAATGTCGTGAAGAAAGGAGCGTGAAGGCTGGAGCGCGTCAGATCTGACGTTTAAAACACAAGATGTGTTTGCTCGTGTGTAGGTGTGTGTCCGTATCCGTGTGTGTGTGTGGCTTACATGCGTTAATATACTAATCCAATCAACATTTAGAAACGGAAAATATTTTTTTCCCACATTTTTACCTATGACAATGTATATTTCGTTTCAGAATTTAAGTAGGCTATTATAATCGGAGCGTTACGGAGACCAGATTCAGCTGCACTTGAAGCTTGACGCAGATAATGTTCAACCGGACATCATTCAAAGCTAGATAATGCAAGACTCAGCCGTGATAGGATGATGAATCACAAGTGTGACTGCTCTTAATGTAATCCAAAACCATAATAATTACATTAGCTGCTGGCCAGAGGTGCCGTGCAAGCTGTGTCTGTGCATCACTGTCTCAACCGTAAGTACTGTCCATGAATCTGGCAAGTTCCGCTTTGGTATGAACTGCAGAGTCGTTGAATGCATTTTCTACACTGCCTCACTGTTACATTTTATTTACTAATTTAGTATTGCATATATATTTTGTATGAAACACTTCATTTCAAGGACAGCATGCTGCCTCAGTGGCATGTCCAGTGTTATGGGTTCGAATCACATCTCTACTCTATAATCACCCTGTGGTTGTCCAGGTTTTTTTTTCCTACAGTCCGAAGACATGCTAATTGACATGTGGTGTGTATGTGATGGACTGGCATTCCTTCCAAGTTTTCTTGCTATGCGATGTAGGCGCCAGGATTCCCTGTAACCCTGCTCTGGATAAGCAGTTGGAAGATAGATGAGTTTTTCATATCGAGCACAATAACTTGTTTGATTCATGAAACTTTTCATTAGCCACGGTCAGAGATCAGAGAATATTCTTCTATAAAAGACCCATTAAACATGAGGAGACCACAGGAGCATATTGGTATACTGGTCACGGTGACTACTTAATGTTAGAGGTATTTGACTTGATTTAGAGAACAACAGATTGTATTCTACTAACACAGGAAGTTCCATAGCTAGCAGAGAACCTGCAAAATGTCGAAACATAGCAGTCTCTTTTATAGATGCTTTTTAATTTATCTGGTGAAAAACTTTTCATGTCAAGTAATGTGTGAACCTATGATTTTGCAGACTGCATACCCTCGCTTTTCAGGGCCAGGATCATCCACCCCGGCTCAGTAAAAGCCTCTGGAATCTCAAGGACATCCAAAAAAGGAATTTCACAATATCAGTGCAGAAATGAGGCCTGCCACATGGTGACCTTTCAAATATGCATGGCAGTGTGACTCATAGCAGTTATGACATACCATCATCCAGTCAAGAGCATAGAATATATAGACAAGTGAACACCTCCCTTCACGGATCTCTCACAACTATTTCAAACCTCGGTGGGTTTCCCTCATTCTGCAAATGCATATGAAAGTTGCACACACAATCATATCAACATTTGGCCATACATTACAAATGTGTTTACTATCATCTTCGAAAGGTAAAACCTTTTTAACTAAAATATACTGAAGTATTATGTGTGGCCAAATATCTTTGTTTAAATTTGTAAATATCCATCTGTTATCTATCTATCTTTCATGTCCATCTGTCAGTATGGCCTTATTTATTTCCAGTTTATCTGGCATGTTACCAAGTCTTTAATTGCAATTCACTTGTATGACAAATCGTTCAGCATTGTTCCATATCAGTTACAGAAACAAATTTTATTGCATTTATATTTTAAGAGCACACACTGAATTCAGATAGCAATTCAAAGCCATGTTATTCAAAAGGGCATTGCATAAACTGTTTGATTCCAGTATAATCCCCCCCAGCCTATTTGATGAACATGCTGCCACATTGCATTGCACTGTGCACATGATCTGCCCTCCGTACATTATTTTATGTATGTTTATAATTTATTATGTTGATTGTCCCTACAAAGTAAATTTCTCATATGTAAAAGTACTTGGTGATAAATAAATGGTTCTGATCAAAGACATCAGATTACCTAGTTACCAAGGGGCTGTGTCACGAAAAGGGATTTTTTTTGCTTAGCCGGTTAACTTTAAGGTAGTCTGAACTAAATATAATTGAAAGAATATGAAGTCAGTTTATATTGGGGTACCTAAAATTCTACCGGGAGCTGGGAGGGAGTAAAAACATGGACTGTCTGGGGGGGGGGGGGGGGTCCCCCAGGACTGGGTTGGGAAACCCTGACTTAGGGCGCAAAGCTGAGTTACACCCAAGACAGGAGTATCATCGCAGAGCACACATACACACTTAGTCATGCTCTACAGGGAATCTAGAGACACCATTTAGCCAAGCTGCATGACTTCGGGCTGAATTAGGAAACATGGGGATAACATGCAAACTCCACACATGCAGAACAGAGACAGGATTTAAACCACCACTGCAGCTGGCCTGTAAAACAGCCATCATGGCAAAATACATCATGTACGGATCACGGATCTTGTTACATTTTCTAATCAGACATAACACTCCACCAAAGTCTATTAAGCCATGAAACAGATACCAGGTGATTGATCTCCACATGAAATACCTGACATATTAAATCTGATTTAGCGCTACCAGAGTGTGAGGTTTAGAGTTAGGGTTTTTGTTCAAATATCAATTATCAATTTTCTTTTAAAAATTATAAAATATATGCAGTGTTCTCAAAGTAAGGTTCAAGTTTAGCATTCTGAACAAAGTTCACATAAATTTTAAAGTTCAGGCATCCAAATCTGCCCAGGAATCCAACGCATTTATAGAGATGCAGCGGCCCGTTTATTTCAAATTAACTATTGATATGTATCCAAATGAATATTGCAGCAGTGACTGAGCAAACACATCAGTACTTAAGCGGAGCCAAGATGCAAGTGGATGCTCTCTTTAAGTCTTTGTTGTCTTGAGAATCATAATGGATCTTTAAAAATCAATTATACATTTTTTTTTTAAAATAAAAGCATCAGACAAACATTCTTGTTTAGGTGTGAGGCTACATTAATGTGTCTCAGGGGATGTGTCTTTTCTAATTCCATCTGTTTTTAACATTTTTTTTCTACGTTGTTTTTGTGTATTTCTCAATCAAGGTGTTACTTAAAGCAAAGATTCTTTTGCACATTTCACAGTCTTGTCTTCATTAACCGCCCGAAGAGGGTGTGAGGTCGCTGTAAACAGAAACACAGCTATAGTAACCTGTTAGGGAACCAGTCATCCACGTAACTTTCTCCACTGGTGACACCAAATTGTACCCCTTTCCATTCCCCCATTTGATTCCATTTTGATTTATAGGTCATTGTTGAGAACCATCTTAACACAGCCGAATTATTTATTTCATCTGCATTCCCTGGAAAATACTTTCCCCATACCTCTCTCGTTTTATAGTCCATGTCTTTATAGTTCACTTCGAAAAGAAGTTCCTGTTCTTATTTAACTTGTTCTCAAGAATTGTCATAAAGATCTCATTAATATCGCATGAGAGTGATGAAACATAAATACCTGATGTAAAAAGAACGATGTAGACCTGGCATGATGTAAAACACTCTCTGAAAGCACTGTTCTGATATGGTAAATTTGTCATGCTGTAACTTCAAATATACAGCCTCTTAGAGTGAGCATATTTGTACAAGTGTAAAAACATTACAGTAATGGCAGTGTGTGAGATATATGCTCTCGGCAGAAAGAGTGCAGTGCATACAGAGCACAGGGATGAGGGTTAATGGCTTAAGATGGAAGTCGTTAAATTTCACTTATTTCGAAGCAGCACTGCAATCCTGTGAACTTCTTGATGGAACCAAAAAGACTAGGCATGGCGGAGTCAGACGTGAAATTAGTGAATAAAATATGCAGCACTTGTCAACATGTCGCAGTGTAACCTGGATAGCTCTTTTTCAGACAACAGCTCGTACATTGGAGCGCTGTTCCTGTACATTTCAGCAAAGTATTTAACTTGAATACTGCATGTAAATAGTAAATGTAAATGCTTATTTGCTTTGAATATAAATTCTTTTTTTCTACCAATGGCTAGCAATGGTAGCGATAATTATGAATGGATCTAATATTTATTTTGATCTTCTTTTAAGTGATAGTAGACATGCTGCGAACAGTAAATATCCATAATTTTAATTTTATTAAATAATGTTTCAGTTTAATGGCTGACATATTGATTTCAAATAAATTTTGCAAATTCAGTTCACTAATATTTGAGGGGGCACATATGCATGAATTAACAAAATGTATTAATTAACCAGTAACTAACTGTTAGTTACGTGCTGATCCCATGTTTTTTCATCAGTAATGAATCTTGACGGTTCATGTATTTCAAGCAGGAGCTGTATTAGTTCATGATTTGCTCTTGAGTAGTAAATGAGTAAGTAAGTTATTTGTGCCTCCTCAAGTAAAGTCTTGCCTTCACTTCAAATATTGAAACATTTCCTTTGCTGGATACATTTAGATTTGGTTAGGTCAGTCATGGTCAGGGCACAATATCATGGTGGAGATCTGGAGGTGTGTCCAGTTGAGCAGCAGCCAATGTGCTGTCTTGGTGGGAGGTCCTGTAGCCACTTCCTCTCTAGTTTCTCGTTTTGTTATTGGCCTGCAGCAGCACAAGAATGCAATGTAGGTCCAGTCAGCTGCCAATTCCAAGGACGCAGCTGAATAAGGGCCCTCCTACAAGTGCGCCCTTTCATCCTTTTTGCTATGTTTTTATTTACAATCACAGAAAAAAGGACCGGCCACCTTGAGGCCATAATAGAGTCTGCTGCAAGACAATGCAAAAACTAAAAGCTAAATACCAGTAAAATGACATGTGAGGCTGGTCACTACATCATGTCTTCCCTCTGCCTCCCCTAACGGAAACACACCTCGACTTCTTACATGAGTCACTCTCATCTCACTGAGAGCCACTGACAAGATCTCACAACAAGTGCATTTTTCTGTCTTTACATTTTGGTCTCCTTCGGGCATCTGCTTGGTGTGCCTTGCTTAAAACTGCATTACCACGTCCATCTTGCTGCACAATTCATTGACACGTGTTACGCTGACATCAGGGGCTTCTGGGAAATGGTAAAAATGCATGCAAAGGGGAGCAGTGTCAGCGTTCCTTTGACTACTGATGAAGCAGTAATAGAATGATTGTATGAAGGGTGACACTGTTAGAAGAACGTGTTCCTGAAAATGGCAGTAAATGAATATAATGGTAGGGTATGGCTAAACTTTGAACTTGGAAACCACTGATTCCTCAGAGATTAATCCAAACGATGATGTAAGAGAATTAAATTACATGGATAGTGCAGGAGTGGATGGATGGATGGATGGATGGATGGATATGGGTAGACTGATATTTTGACAAAGGACAGACATGAGATGAACATGAGACTAAAATTTTAGCAGCATTACTTAAATACGATAACCTTATTTTCATACTAGCTATAAAAATCTCACTTATTCTCCGTCTGGATGTATCGATTTAGTTCATTCAAAATCCTTTATAGATACTAATTTTTTCAGTATCCCACGAGATATCATTGGTGTGAAATTACAGTGCTTATAGTTCTGGCTGTCGAGTTCTCCTGGAATTTGGACTGCATAACGTTTTCAATGTGACCACAACCCCTAACGTGTTTTTTTGAGTTATGGTTAATTGAAGTGTCCATTTGAGAAATTGCGTTCTTACAAAGGCTTCTGTTTGGACCTCATGGTCGTTGATCCACAGCCGTGATATTAAATATTAAAGCTGCTCACACACACGTCTTACATACCGCACCAAACCATAATTTTGGGTTGCTCAAAACAAGGAGAAATATTGCGGAACAGAATCAGCCTCAGTTGAATTACTTGTGTTTCTTTTTAATGAGGTAGAAAGTAATATGTCTTTTTTCCTAACTGCATAAGAAGATTCAAGGCTGAGTATTCTCTAAAAATAAATTTATCTCTTATTCTTTAAAGAACACAGCACTTGTGTCTTACTCATTAAATCATTTCTTATTTTGTAAAAAATACAGCATGTTTCTGTATCCCAGTAAGCATAGGGCACAAAGGCAGGGGGACACTGGGTGGGATTCCAGTCCTTCAAGGAGTCATACACATATAATCACAGACTATGGGTAATTTAGAGACATTCAAGCCTCTAACACTGAAGATCTGAGACAGTGATGCTGCCCGCCGAACACCATGATGTCCACACAAGAGACATGGGCGTGGTAGATGGACCTTATAGACTCACTAATACAACATTTGATGCATATGATCTGATGCATAGATCCATCCATCCATCCTTCCATCCATCTTTCAATCCTGGAGCCGATCCCAGGAAGCACAGGGCGCAAGGCAATGAACACCCTGGATTGGGATGCTGGTCCATCCCACACACTGTCACTGACTATGCCGGTCCATCTAACCACATGTTTTTGCATTGTGTGCGGAAACTGGAGGAATGTTGTATACACACACAGAGCCACGGGGCAGGAATCAAACCACGTATATGGGCCTATTTATTCCATTTAGCACCAGTCATCTGTCTTATAGAGGAAATAAAGGCCCCTCCCTATTCCAGTTTTTACTTCAGTTCCACCAACTTCATAATAAACAACAACAAAATGCTATGGGGGTTAATACAATTAGTTGAGAGAATCTCTCTCTAAGGGTAATAAATTTATGAGGGCGGCTGGCAAGCGAGGCTAGAGCTGCAAGATTGCAAGACATGTGTGTATAATTTAAAGTTGATTTTGCAGTAAATTAATTTATCTTGAGTGGTTTGAATGTTAAATACCTGCACTAGAGACAAATGGCAGCCTTGCTCTCCACAGAGGGAGTACGTTACATCTGTCACCAAGCTGTTGCCGAGGTAGCGTGTCACACTGCGTTATGTGACGTCTATAAAAATAGCTAGCTGCTTGTCAATGTGGCCAAGTGCATCCGGCTTTCCTCTTAAACTATAGGGACCGACAGGCTGCGAACCTTCACCGTCGTTGAGCTGAGAGTCAGACTGCCTAATTAGCACAGCTGATGTTACATCAGTATTAAAAAAATAATAATAAAAGCATCCACACCACCTTCAAGGATAGCACGTCACCAGACGACGTGTGCCGAGTACATTGTCTTTAGTGTCTATCCAGTCTTTTTTAATGTCTATTAAGACTTTAATTAACTTCATATGTCAACAGCCATATATCACATTTCCTCTCAGTGTAGAATGTCTAGTTTTACTCCTAGGGATCCCATCACCAGGGATAAATTAGCCGCTTATAAATGTAGGTGGGACATGAGAATCACGCTGCAGTCTGGCCCCTTTCAGCTCACTGACGAGCGACAGCACTGCACACCAGGCCCAGCTGGTGCACGAAGGCAGCGTGTTGTGTTTCAGGCACCCGGCACAGACGGTAAGATCTCACCTTTTCAAAGAAAGCACCCTGAAGGCACGTCTGGCTAGTAACTCCTATGGACTGTAGCTATTTTGTGAATACTGTACATAGAGGCACAGTGTTTTTCGTCATGTGCGGTAAATAAGACATAAAACTCTCTGTGATCTTTGCGTGTGGTGGCTCATCTATCGAGCGTATTTTCAACATCACTTCGATGTGATCAGTATGACCTGTAAAAATATACTAAAATATATAAACGAAAACAAAACACAACAAATGTGTAATTATTATAGCCTTACAGTACACAGCATCCATGAAATATGCATTTTATTATCTATTATTCAGTATGTGTGCAGCCAAAACAATGAATACATATAAACTTATAAAATCCTGGACAAATCCACCTGTACTTGCCTGTTTGATGTTTTGGGTTCCTGAGCGTAACGTTTAAGGTCAAGTGCCAGAATGTAGCACGGGTTCGTAACTGAAGCATGCCGAGCACAGCTCCTTCTCCAGTGTTTTGCATACTTGAGATTGCAGCCTGTGAAATTTGTGATAATTTTAGCCCAGCTGAAAACATGGCACTCATTAACACCAATGCTTCATATGTGAAAAATGAGGTTAAAGTTATATAGTTTGCTCAGTCTCCTAGATTTAACAGAGGCAGCAAGTGCCGAGACATATGTTGTTTATTTTATATATATATATATATATATATATATATGTATGTGTGTGTGTGTCTATTGCCTTTTCAGCATAGTTCCCCACAGAAATGCCAAATAATGGTCAAAGAAATAGCAACTTCAAATATTGCCACCATCAAGCGCCCCAGATCATTTGCTGCTCTTGCATCATTCTTCCACAAAGAGCTGCAGTTTGATAGAGGAAAAACCAATGGTTCTGGACAGTTTTCCTGTGGTGTTTTTCTGAAATAGTTGTTTAACAGAGCCTAGGATCCAGGGGTGAGTTGTTTAAAGGCACAGCTGCTATTTTATAGGACTGAAAGAACATCCATTTTAAAGTGACACTTCCAATCCTGTAATTGTGCATTTTGTGGCATAGTCGTGCCGAATTCCCATGTATGTATTTCTGTTTCAAAAAACAAAGAACGCCAATTTCACATCCTTCTGTTTCACGGAGACCAAGACAGGTGCAGTGAGATGCTGTTTTTCATTGTCATGAACACTGAAAAGTTTTGACTGACAGTTCTGAATCATCAGCACCAGGAGGCAGCGAAATCTCACCAAAGAGAAGGAAGATGAAGAAAGGAAATATCAGCAAGTAAGAAGCAAGTGCAGCTAGGGCACTAAACTGAAGTTGTCCTGCAGACCAGATTCCGTCTGTTCCTGGAGGTGGAGATGATGCTAGTGTACGGTGACGACCAAGACATGACACACAAAACCACAGAGTCCCTGGCTCCACAATTAATGTGTCAAGGCTCTGAAATAGTGAGCCCTCCAACTGGACCTAATCTCAGCTCTCTGCCTCAAATTGACAAATGGCTTGATGTTGCCTTAAAAGATGCCGACTCATACTACCGGCAGAAGAAATATGTGATAGCTTCTAGTCATTTCGCTGCACCGCTGGAGGTACTTGTTATTTAAATTAAATCTAGCCGCAGTTGTGCCTTATTTATTTAGTTTATAAAGAAATGTATTATTATTTACAGTTCTATTTTTTTCCTCAAGAAAACCGTTGACAGGCGAGTGTTCAAAACTCCTAGCGTTCTTGAAGCATTCTTGAGCAAAATCCTAAGTTTAGATATATAGATTGAACAACTTTTGGGAGTCTACATTAGATGAAAAAGTGCGTCTTTTGCTAAAAACTTTTCTCTCACCAACGTAGCGAAATTGAAAAAAGTGGGGTTTTTTTGGCAGATTTGGGTGCATCAAATTTAAGTCATGATCCTGAAGAACAACCTGCATGACAATTTTATATTTGAGGTGAGTTTCATAGCTGACAGATCATTCTCGTCATTTTTATATAACTACTATCCAATTAATTTGACAAGCAGCAGATAATCAAGCCACCTGTCTGTTTTTTTTCCATTCACCGTCTGTCACAATAGTTAAATCACTTTTCCCACATAAAGTTTCCTGTGTGTTCAATTAGTTATACCTCTCAGAAATAAATTCACCGTGTAAAAATTGTACACAACCCTAGGTATAATTAGAAAAAAAATCTATTTGTTTGTTCATATCATCCTAGGAGACTCTCTGCTTATGCTTACAATTTTATATACATCTTGCAGCCAATAATCTTATTCTTAAAATTAAACTTATAAAAGATTCATCATGTTTCTAAAGCAATTAGAGGGGAATATGGCAATTACAACAGGATCCTGAATTTCATCGAATTGCGTAATTATACTCTGTGCTGAAAGGCACATACTTAGGTTAGCAGTTTCAAGTGCTAAGAACAAGGCCTTTTGGGAGTCCTGATGTCATAATAATTTCACAGAACAGGTTCCCTTTTCCATGATGTATTATTTTTTTCCCAAACACTTTTGCTTTGTGCAGCAGCATTTCCGAAAGAGTCACTGGTTGGTTTGACATTTTGGATTACCGCTGCCAGTGTGCGTTTGTGTATATGTAAAGGCGGTCCCCTGCGGCCTAGCACTGTGGCTTTGACAGTTCCTGCTCCCGGTTTGAACCTTCTGCCTCTGGAATGGAGAGGAGTCTTGCTTGTGACTCCCACTGGATCGCTGCAGTTTGCAGGAGAGGCGCGGCCTTAGTGCCCAGTCTGCGCTGATATTTCCTATTCCTGCATTTCAGAAACGATCGGCATTTACCTGGAATGACTCCTTTCTTGTGTTCAGTTTTGTGCCACCTGTATTTATTTACAGGACCTGAGCAGAAACAGGAAGAAAACAGTTTGTGTGAAGAATGTTGAAGTTATAAAATCTATTTGCATGCAAGTATGAAATCAGTCTTATATGTGCTCATTAGAAACAGGATTTAATTAAAAATAATTGTTCCATCTCGTACTCCATTCTTTAAAATATTGATATTAATATAGAAGTGTAGGGGGAAGAGGCTTGCTCACGAGCAAGGGAATGGTCGGAATACCAATGACCTACAGAAACATAAACGGTGAACACACTCTGTCCATACACATTAGCCAAGGCTAATTGCCACAGAACGGTGTGACAAGACTTGTAAATTGCTCACATTTAGTGTAGTTTTGCCTGCGGCACCAGGTTTAATGCATTAAACTTTAAACAATCTGGGGGGTTACAAACAAGCAAATTTATATCATTATCAAAAAATCTGACCTTATTATTATTGACACTGTTTTAGAAAAAAAATACTTTAAGTAAAATGCCACACTCCTGGCCCACACAACAAGTGGCTTGTGAGACACATACATTTTACAGTGATAAAGATTGTGTTCTTAAAACCTAATAAGACACTTAAAAATCCAATGCTTTTGCATTCTGACCTTCAGTGCTGATTTGCAAGGATTATTGAGCACCTGATATACCAGCCTCATCCATTTTGGCAAAGGCATGATCTGACTTCATTTGTTTTTATCTTGTTAGCAAGCTATCAATAGGGTAAAGCAGCAGGGATTAATATGAATGGACACGATTATAAGGCCATAAAGACAAGCAAACTGTGCTACTCATATTGACCTGGGGCTATTATGGTGCCAAGCTTGGAAACAGCTTAGAACAAGGCCCTCAAAAACACTGAAAGAGCCTTCACTCCAAGAAATCTGTAAGGCTAGCCAATAAAAGAAAGATATATCATAATAAAGAATTAGCATCTTAACATTTCAGTAAACAAATTCCAAAGTCATCCGAACACAATGGCAGAAATGTTAGCAGTGAGAAAAAAATATTACGTAACAATGCATTTGACAGCATATGATGTATTGAAACAGACCAATGCCGCAATTTTCAGTTTAAGTCACTGATGCGGGCATTTTAATGCAATGCGCTAATTAACTCAATCACTCCAG
This sequence comes from Mormyrops boulengeri, assembly GCA_026781065.1. Classification (NCBI taxonomy): domain Eukaryota; kingdom Metazoa; phylum Chordata; class Actinopteri; order Osteoglossiformes; family Mormyridae; genus Mormyrops; species Mormyrops boulengeri. The sequence goes on from JAODLD010000038.1 coordinate 8,743,954, forward strand.
CATATTCCATATTTAAGCCTGTGTGTATGTCATTTGGAAGCCCACATAATGAAGTTTACAGGAAGATGAGGTTGGGAAGACATTGTCGACGAAAGCAGATTGGCCTCTTGTTTTTTTTTCTTCAGCTAAAGGAGCGAGAGCTTCTGAGAGAATCCTTTGATTCTGATTATGAAGGCCATCGACTTCATCAAATCCAGACTCGCCATCTACCGCATAACAGCAAGGGGGCCAGACTTACTGTAGCACTTAATCACTCTTAGAATTAAGCAAAAGCAGAAAAGATGCTTCTCGGTTGCTTAATTTTATGGGCCGTGTGATGACATGCAGCTTCGTTCAAATAGAGCAGATAATGTTATTAAGTCAATGAGGGCACAGCGCCATGAAAAAAGTGTTTGTAGCCCCGTCTGTTTTGCAACGTTTCTAAACAATCGTCACACCAAATTGAGTCTGAACATTTTAATGGTTACAGTAGTAAATAAAGGTCTGAAGGAGAAAGATACTATTACTGATTAGCAAACAAGTCTAAGGAGCATCAAACTGGTATTATCTTTTCTCAGAATGCATACTTTTTAAATTTTTGATTACAGAAAACCAAGCAGTGTTATAGTATTTTACTTTACATAGTCTTGCCATAAGTACATCCATAATATGCATGGTTAGTTATTTTATAAAATGTGACATTTGGATTAGCAACACAAGTTGCTAATCCAAAGTAATTAGTTCACCAAGGTTTGCTGAAATTAATGTTTTGTTGTCCAAATAACACTTGCATGTGAAAAGGTCATTTTTTTCTGCTTCTTTATCTACCTTCTCAAAAGCCGTATCTCAGAAGCCCAGTGGCCATCAAGGTAGGGTGAAACAGTCATCTGAGAAAATAAGAATATCCATCAATTAGTGCCTGCAATGTCACTACATTTACCGAGTGCCCTTCACACTGTTTAATCACTAGGCTATGTCAGTCCATTAAAATTTCTTAAAGGAGAATGCCGTCACCGAAATCTATCATTATCAGCAATTAAAACATTTCATAGAATATGGCCAAATATAACATGAACAACTTCTTTAGACTTTAGACTTAAAAATACTTCAATCGATACGTGATGCTTTCTCCTTAGAATCCATCCCTTTTAAAACAATCGTTTTTAAAAATGACAAATGTCATGAGCAGGTTATGCTTATACTTCCTATACTTTAATATGAGTGTTTCCGTGGAAATTATGGTCTGTGAGTGAATTGCTGAAAAATAATTGGCAAAAAAAAAAGGAGAAAGGTTGCCCTGCACATTGAGGAAATCTCGTCTTTCATCTGGATAAGGTGAAATTATGTTTATTATACTACCTGACTTTGTCAGAGTGTAAAAATAAATCGGACCAAGAAGGCAAATCGGAGTGAATTCAGGGCCGGTCTAATTGATTACAGGCCTGTAGAAATGCAGTGAAACAAAGCCAGCAGGGCAGAGCTTGGCTCACGGGTATCAGAGGAAACCTCACTCACTTCTCTCATATTCCTGAGATTTTCTGTGCACTCCCAGTGACTCACCGAATTCAAATAAAATCCTCCTCTGTTAACCACTGTTCTGCCCGTAGCTGCAATCTCTTATTGCTTCAATCTCTCTGCTCTTTAGCCTCTTTGGATTTCTGTTGAGAAATGCATTTCACAGTCCTCTACCAGCACTCTTCGGATCATTATTATTTATTTATTTTTTTTCCTGGATATGGTATAATAATTTTAAGAATTCTTTTCAGCAGGATACAAAGTGACTTTCCAGGGAGAATCGTACACGAATAAGTTTTGCTGGATATTTATTCAAAACTTACTCACTTGGTTTAGTATCATTTTGTTAAATTTGGTGGAAATAAGTTATTTTGTAATGTTTTCATAGGTTATTGTCTCGGAGCCCTGGACAAAGACCTTTAAGTAACACGGAGGAGTTTACTAAACATATTTATTATTTCTTACATGACTTTCTCTGCAGTGTGAATTTCCTCATTCTAGATACAGCTGCTTATATTGTGGAACATTTAGTGATATACACTCAATGGTCACTTTATTAGGTACCCCTAGGTAGGAACATTCATTATCTCCAGAACTGCTTCAAGGGTTGATGAGCTGTGTATTCAAAGATGCCTTTCCGCACACTACTGTTTGCAGCTATTATTTGTGCACTTGTGGCCTTCCTGTTGGCCAATAACGAACCTGGCCATTCTCCTCTGACCACTCTTAAGTTATATTTGCCCATAGAACTACCTTAGACTGGATGTCTTTCGTCTATTGCATCATTCTCTGTAAACTCTGGATGCTGTAACGCGTGAAAGGGTGATGTCTGAGTCGCTGGCACCGCTACATTTGGCACTAACAATCACACCACATCCAAAATCACTTAGATCATCCCTCTCAGCCATTCTAATGCTTAGCCTCACGGTAACCGAATCTCTTGACTCTGTCTAAATGCTGTACTGTATCATTTTGCAGGCACCTGATTCTCTTAGTGGAGGAGTAGGCTTTTGCATTAATGAGTAGATGTACCTAATAAAGTGGCTATGTGGCTATGTTTTTTCATAGGCATTCAACTCTTTTCCCATAAATAAAATGCAAATGTGGGGAAAAAAAAGCCCAGCGTTACTGTACATGATTAGTTGTGGTAATTAAAAATTAACAACAGGAAAGGGAACATTAAATATACATAATTTCAAAAGAAATAGCTAATTTCAGCAAATGTTAATAAACATGACTAATGATAAAAAAAAAACGATCATTAACCAAGTATCTCTGGTTGTATAAATTATACATTAGAATGTGTAACTGTAATTAACAAATGTTCAAATATGACAGCTTTTCTCTGACAGCAGGAAAATTCTGCGGTGTAGGAAAAACATTGGTGAAAATGAAATTAGGTCTGTGATGCAGGTATATGTGATGCAGGTATATGTAATGCAGGTATATGATGCATATAAGGAATTACTTGAAAAGCACATTGTCAGGATCTTTCCCTGTCCTTCCCCTTCTGTATGGCAGTTCCCCAATTGGTTATCCCGTTCTAAGTTCCTTGTGTGTTCCACTGTTCTCCAGCCCACTGCGTGGCTTAATGGGTATTGTGGGCAGTTGGGTATTAAGGCTCCCTTTTTTGTCCCCCAAGGCCATCCTCAATAATGGTTTAATGGGTTTATGGTTTTTTTGGGTTAGTCCTGTGATGGTGTTTTTCTGTATTTCACTGCTTGTAGTAATGTTTAGTTACCCTTGTTGTCTACCTTTGGTCAGTGATTGCCTGCACCTGTTCCTCGGTGTTCTTGTTCTCTAGTGATTGTTAACTGTTCCCACCCGCTTCTTACCCCTTCTTATTACCTGTGTATTTAAGCGGCAGCCCTTGCTTTGCTCTTTAGCTGGTCATTGTGTTTCTTACTGTCTGCTGCAGCTGTTGTTGCCTGTGTTTGCTGCTGTTCTATTGCGGTTGTTCTGTGTTGCCTCCTGCCGTAGTTTTGTCATTTACCTGTTTTGTTTTGACCCCTTGTGGTCTTTAGCGTGTTTTTTTGAGTTTAATAAAGTATGTGGATCGTCTCTTCCTTCCTGCGTCATGCCCCACTGTAACACACATAGCATTATAATGAATAACAAGACATACATAAATATTTACTCTATTATTAAGTTCCAGATTTTATAATGAAGCTGCATTATTATAAAATCTACATTAATTGTCCACTTCTCTACTTTTGCTTTTGCTGTATACAAATGACTGAGTGTCATTTTTTAGAAGACGCCTTACCTTCTTTTACCGAAAATCTGTGGGAAGGCAAAGGGAAAAAAAAATGTAAATATATGCTAAGTTGAAAAATTTCGGGTTTAGCTCGTTCATGTTTCCAAAAGAATATGCACAAAGCAGCTGAAGCGTTTTGCTGGCTAAATCCCACAGGGATTACGCCACATTTTTATATTTCTGGCTGCGTGATGAGTGTCTGGCTGGAATGTATTTCACTGCTGTACTGTCTGTCTCAGTGTATTTCACAGGAAACAGCTTTCAAGAAAATCCAGTTGAAGGTGGAATTTAATCAGAGTCCTGCTACATGCAGGGCCGCCAGTCCAGAACAACACTCTTTAGACATAGCAGAGGTGTTTTCAACCACTTTTAAACTATGTATTTGCGTGGGCCCCGCAAGGTTTGAGACCCCTGCTGGCCACAAATAGTCACTGCACTAAATATGAAATAAATGCATTACTGATTAGCAGCACATACTGCGAACCAGCTAGACAGCTACAATCTAATGACTCTACTTGTTTTTTGCTTCATTTTTGAAACGTCTTAAAGAGGCAGCCCCCCCCCGCCCCGCTTAGAGAGTCCGCTTAAACTTTAAGCCTGATGGCAGTGTGCTTATTACATCATATATATTTCCCCATCTGACTTATCTGTCTTATTGCACTGTTTCTCACAGAACATACATAGAGATTTTATGATTGCCCTGCTGCACATGAAAATGAATCATATTTTAATAATTTACACTCTTCCATATCGTAGTAAACATACAATTGGTATGCATGTATGTAAATGAAGTGCTTTTAAAGGTGAGCCTTCTAACACCAAAACAGGACACTATCTAATAATTCCACACGGTCAATTAAAAAAAGTTTTTAATAAAATTAAATCCTTTCATACATGACTGGTCATAATATAGTCGACAGTTTTATTTTCCACATAATTACTCACTGTCTATTATGGCTATGCGAGAGCCATTGCATAAACTTGCATAAAATTTATCTGCAAAAAGCATCCCAGTTTAAAGTTATTTAAACAGTAATTTTTTAAAAGAAAAATAAGCTATGCCAAAAATACAAGATTGACTCAATATTGACTGTTTATTTAGTAAACCATGATTAATTGTTGCAATTATTTGTGTCACTTTATAGCACCTATTCGCATTCTGCTAATTGTGCCAGTTGGCAATTAACAGTTTAAGAGCCACACTTCAGAAGAACATGAAACATGGTTTCCCATAAAAGAAGGATGTACTTTGCAAACATTAATAGGAATGTTATTTGAAAGAGAGTGTGCACCATTTCAGTGATGGTGATCTAACCAATCTCTGTGCTCTTCCGAACGGGAGGGGGACATTATTAAACTCTCAGTTGCACATTGTGCTGTAGCTTGATCCAAAATTGCAAACACGGGGTACATTACAGAGCCTCATCTGAAAGCCAAAATGAGGAACATGACCGTTTTCCATTCAGCATTTCAGTTTTCTGATGTATGTGATGTGCCTTGTTACTTTAACACAATTTCGGGTCAAAAGTGTGTAAAGCTGCTTATTAATTAAGATAAGGGCTAAGTGTCAGTAAATCTTTGGTGAATCTTTCATATTTGTCAGATTTGGTTAAAAAAACATTACATCTAACAGGCCTACATTACAGTATGACATAAGGTTCTCAATATTGGCTTTTTATTAGGATACAGCAGCTTGCCATAAACATCAGTTGTTTAAGTACTGTGAAAATCCTCCTCTTGGCATTTTCTGTTTGCACGCTGCACCGTAGTCCTGGGGGAACAATATTTCTTTATACTGTATACCTGTATAAGGATGGTTTGACAATAAAGCCCACTTGACATGACTTGATACCATAGTGGAACCTGATGTGTTGTATGGAATATTTTAGAATTATCATAAATCTCCTGTGCATTCTAATCTGAAATTACATACTGGAAGTGTCTTCAAGTCTAAATGTTTGGAAAATTTCAGATTCTCACCTGCTCAGACTGTAATGTTTCTTCTTTGTGTTGACCGAGTATCATGTCTTTCCTTCTATACAGAGTTTGAGTGTTTGAGCCTCTCCAAAGGCAAAGTTTACAGAGATCTCTAATAATATATGGATTGTTGCAATACTGCACCAGAGACCTGATAATGAATAGTTTAATGACAGGCAAACCAATTGCTTTTATAGGTTAATGGGGATGGAACTCAGGAGCGGAAATGTATCAAGCTGGTGAATTATACAGTGAATATGGACAAGGAGAAAAGTGAGGCCCACTCACCAGTATAGGAAAGTCAAACTTTACGTACATGCTCAGAGTTAAAACTCGGACAGGCAATTCCTCTGGCTAATCAAAGCCAACGTGTCAAGGACTATTTAATTAAGCCCGTGCTAATATAGCTTTAACATGCAGTTAATTTGCCAGGCTTTTATTTTTGGTGAAAAATGCCGTGGACAGAACCATTAGCAAAATGTGCCTGTGTATTTAAACATGGGATGACAAGCAACGGCACAGTAATTAATGAATCTCCACACAGATCGCTGGCAAGTGGTGGGACCCTGTTGTATAGAATTGTTTGCAGACAGGATGAAAACACATTTGTGTGCAGTACTTCATATTGTACCAATTTGTCCGGAAATACAAATATCCTTTAAAATTAGCATAGAAAACTTAACACTGAATGATTTTCATTTACGTTTCATCACATTCTTACCTACTGAGGTTAAAGAAAATTATTTCACAGTTCCCACTGCAACAGGAAGCTATCCAGTCTCTAATCAATAGATGTAATACATGCATCCAATTTCAGAAACTACTTGTTACCTCCAATCTTATATTTCTTATACAGGGAAGAGAATGAACACCCTAGACTCTTGTGGACTGACACAAACAGGGTAATGCAGAATAACCAATTCACCACTAAAAAAGTAACTGGACGAAATGTACCCCATGCATGCAAAAACATGTGATTAATTCGTGGGTGATGGGAAGGTGAATTGCTTTTAGGAATGTTGTATGCAATTCAAATCACCTGGACCTTCTCACACAAATGTAATTATTATCATAGATCATGATTGAAGTAACCAGCCTGTTTCCATATTTTTCTTACTTTGTATAACCCTACTTTCGTAGGTTTAAAAATGTTGTTTACCTAGTTAATGATATTGTTAGAAACAGCTTCAGTTAATTGATGAGGTCATCAATTCACTAACTGGCAGCGTCGTTTGATGGAGCTGGATGACACAAATCTTTAAAAAAATATCTTCTGATACACTAATGAGCCAAAACGTTATGACCACACCCACATGAAGGGAAGAGCATTGACCACATCCGAAAAAATGGTAGTCTTGGTTAATGTGTTCAAATGGGCGGGGTAAAGGCCTAAGTGACTTTGACAAGGGCCAAATTGTTACGGTCAGACGAGTGGATCAGAGCATCTCCGAAATTACAAGGCTTGTGGGGTGCTCACGGTTCGCCCTGGTGAGTACCTACTGAAAATGGTCTGAGAATGGAAAAATCAGGTTCCACTGACAGGATATCGGGCAACCAAGACACATCAATGCAAGATGTGAATGAAGGCTATCTGTCTGGTACAAATCAACAGAAGGGCTACTGTGGCACAAATCGCAGATAATTTTAATGACGGTCACGGGAGTAATGTGACGTGACACACAGTACATCAAGGCCTGCTGCGAATGGGGCTACATAGCCATAGGCCAGTCAGAGTACCCATGATCACCCCTGTCCACTGTCAAGAGTGCCGACAATGGGCAAGTAAGTGTTAGAAATGGACCTCACACAAATGGAAGAAGGTCAGCTGGTCCTGTTGCATCATTTGGACGGCCAAGTCAAACATCTGTGGGATGCCCTGAATTAAGAAGTTCAGTCCGATGCTACGTAGTCCCACATACGGCACGGCTCGATGATCCCATGACCTTCATTAAAAAAACCCTTCTGTTGGTTTGTAACAGATGGGACAGCCTTCGTTCACATCTCGAATTGAAAAGTCTTAGCTGTCCAATGTCCTGTTCATGTATCATGGTTTTCCTCTCCTTGGACCACTCTCAGCAGGTACTCACCATGGCTGACGGGGAGCACTCCACAGGCCTTGCCATTTTGGAGATGCTCTGACCCAGATATCTGGCCATAACGATTTGGTCATTACCAAAGTCACTCAGGTATCTGGCCATTTGTTCTGCATTCAACTGCAAATCAACTATGGGTATCAAGTGTTAACTTACCATCCAAATATCCCAGACCTAGATATCTGTCATGTTTACAAGATATTCAACGTTATTCACATCACCTTGGGGTGCCTATAATGTTTTGGCTCATCAGTGTACAGTATATGCATAAAGTGGGAGAGAGAGAGAGAAAGAAAGAGAAAGAGCGGGGGGGAGTGAACACATCATGTTATTGTATTTTTAAGCAATGAGCAGATAATTCTGAGGCTAGCATTATAGACATAAGGCATAAAGAGATCACAGTAGCTCAGATAAATATTAAACGCAAAGTTCTATGCAGGATGTTCTAAAATGCATCATTTTGTATTTATAAAAAATTGACATTGTGTTACTCCAATTTTATGTTTTAAGAAGGGGATTTCAAAAGGTCCACCGCACTCAAATTTCATTTTCTTGACACAGACCTTAGATTTCTAGAGAACCCAAGTGTTACTTAGTGAGCACTGCACAGTACTAAGGCGTTTGTGTAATGCTGACAGTAGCAGGGAACACGGTGGGGAAAAAGCAAAGCTAATCTACAGTTTGGGGGGTGAACAAGAGGGCTGGACAAACTGCTCTTCTGCCAATTGCTGCCACCGTTTCACGGCCGCGAAACCCGCCGTTGCCTTTGGCATGTAGTGTGAGTATGACGAGTCGGTCAGAATCTCACCCTTCAGCGGCCGAGCTTAATGCTGTGTCCGTAGCGCTGATGCAGACGAGTCATGTGACTTCACGGTAGTGCTCTGGCTCTATATTGCCACATGCCTTTTTGCGCTTCCATAATAGTCTGTCACTTTCTAGAGTCTGCACACGCCACCCTAATGACACTTTTCACTTGGCAGTCACAAAAAGGCCTGCGATGTCAGGCTCGTTATTATCTTGATATGAGGTTCTCAGCTTGGAAATCTTTCTCCTTGATGTAGCTTTTGCTTTTTTCCCCCTTTGCCTTTGACATATCTTATTGTTCTACACCCCCATGTGGCCAGAGCAAGAGAAATAACAAGAACTTTAAAATTAACTCCGCTCCCTGACTGCATATCGAATTTAACTTTGTCATATCGGCTGTCAGCGTCGGAATAAAAGTGATTTATTTTTCAAGCTACACTTGTCAACAATGCAGCAGAGAAAGCAGATTGCTAAAAAAACAAGAAATATGCAGTAATAAGAAGGACTTGAAGAGTTTTTAAAATATTTTTACAATTTGTGCAATTCCAGCACATCTGGTTTCCACTGCCTTCCTCAGAGAGCTGGGCTTTTGTATAATTATCAGCTGCTGTTAGCTTTTAAACTGCATGCTATTGAGAAATATGGATTGAAGGATAAATCTGCATCATTTGGCACTTTTTGTAGTGTTACACAGGTGCTATAATTAATGAGAATAGCAGTCAGCTTTGTTTTCGTTTATTAAAAAATAATGTTTATCTTCTGCAGAAAGTTGTTAGTTGATATGTGGAATTATACGGTCAAATATCAAATTAACATTCACCTCCCAATCTTCTCCAATCTCATGAAGAAGCCACAGGGTTGGGGGGGGAGAGAGAGGTGGGTGTTCATATATATTCTTGGTACAGTAATATAGGCTTGCTTGCTAGCAATAAGCGAGATCAACTGACTGAAAACAATTGAAAAAAAAGAACTTTCAGTTGTTTGTCATTTACAGTAAGTGTACCCGAAATCAATAACAAAAATACTAATATTGCCTTTTAAAAGCATTTTCTTATGTAAATGTTTTTGATAGGAGTTGAGGAGAGAGAGGTAATCTAGGCGTGCATATGTATGTATTGTAGGCTAGCTCGATAATGGTAAATAGCGCCATGGAAAACAATGGAAATAAAAAATAATTCTCAGTTATTTCTTGTTAAAATGCACCACAACAAAAAAATAAAAATATTAAGTTTCAAAAGCAGTTTCTTACGTACAAATAGCTGTACATTTTCATGTTTTCCATGGGTGTTGAAGGTTGGGGATTGGAGTGTCATCAGCTGGATACCTAGACTAACTTTGTTAGACTAACTTTGTTGGCGCACTTCTGGACTTGTGAACCCACTCTCGGAATGGAACTGGTTCGTATCTTGGGGACTTACTGTACTTTGGGATGAGATGAGGACATGTGAATTAGCTATGACAGATGGCACACACCCGAACTGCCCCAAATTTATATTTAATATGTTACAAGATGCTTTATTTAATCAGAGGAAGATCTGTTCCACATTTGTGATTCCATGCATCTAGGTAGTACACATAATTTTACAAGGATATACAAAATCTTTAAAAAAAAAGTACAAACCATTTATACTTAGGTAGAAAATACAAATAAAACATTTCTGGGTAGATTAATGAGGAGGGACTGGAGTCAGTTGTCCTGGAGGTTGGAGAATCTCATCCTACAGGGAATCGCCAAGGCTAAGGAGAGATTTTTTTGCAGGGCAAACCCCATTAAGGGAAGCCAAGTTGAGTTCTCAGTGGCACTTAGTTCATATCTGACCTACTGACACCTAGTGTATGTGTGAAGAGACAGAGGAAAAACAGGCAGTGTCATCTACAAAAGACAAGATAGCGGGTGATATAGGACCCTGTACTGATACATGTGGGACGCCTGCAAAGAGAATGTACTGTATGACACAGAGAGAGTGTCTGACAAGGCCATTTTGTTAACATGTATAATATTGTGGACTGATTAAGCAATGGATGGAGTAACTATGTCTATCATCAGATTATGATGTAAATTTGTACATGTGCAAAAGAGAATGAAACGAAGCAGGCTGGGATTACATTAAAATGTATTTATATTTTTCAGGCTGACTGTATATGCAATGTAAATCTTAAGATTTCACCAGCTGAAAATACAGGGGTGGATATATTTAGCACAACATTTTAGGCATGACAAAACAAGCAATGCTTCTACATGCAAAGGTGCACTTCAGATTTTCTAGACAGTACCTTAGGTTTTTTTTTGTTCCATACATATGCATTACCCTATATTAAAGTAAGAAAAGAGTACAAGCATCCACAGTGGTAACATAGATGTTCCAGCTGTGAGCTAAGCCTTCTCTGCTGAAAATGCTGAGAGTGCAGTCTCTCACCCCTTCTTCTGGGCATGGATGTTGCATCCTGATTGAAAGATGCCTGACACATGTTGCTGTCCTTGTCATTAGGAATGCTTTGATTGCTGACTATGTCTGCTGGCAGTCCACAGGACCCCACCAGCATATAAGCAAGCTCATCAAACCCTATTGGCAGGTGAGAACTGATGGTGAAAGTGGTGAGGAGAGGCCTGTAGTGCAGTCACAAGCCCAATGAAGGATTATTGCTTAAAAGACTGTTGACTGGGGTAGATCTTAACATATCAATCAGGCAGAACCCTGTAAACTGTTTGCAAATTATAAATACACATCAATACGCGGTACACCCAAATTCAACATGTGTAAACTATAGAACCTTAATAATACATCCTGTCCTGAAATAACTGTAATCTATTTACATACTTGCTTATTAATTAATATATTGTGTGCATTTGTTTGTATGTAACTGGCATTGTAATATTGTTATTTGACAGCCCACAGAAATACAAGAAAACAGATAAGTTACAGATCCTAAACGGGGGTGAATGCATTCTAAATTGTGAAGGTAAAATTCAGCATTTATCCAGAATTTAAAACTTTATTTCTGTGTTTTTAATCATGCATATATATTGTGTGTGTGTGTATATATAAATATATATATATATATATATATATATATATGTGTGTGTGTGTGTGTGTGTGTGTGTGCATGCGTGTGTGTGTGTGTGTGTGAAGAAACAGTTCAGCAACTTCTGCAATTCAGTGTAATAATATCTGCTTATATACAAATACATACATACATATATACATTATATATATATCATGATCATCTTATAAGGATCTTAGTTTAGCTCAGTTTATCTTAATATTTTTACTTTTCCAAGTTGTGCATTTCCTGGGAACATCACATTTGGTACATTTCTGAAAAAGGCCTCATGTAAAATAGGAGCTTACATCCAATTCCCAATTCAGAAGGCTTTAGCATAAAGAAATATTGTGGTGCCTTGACCTAAAAATGAGAAGTGCTTTATTTCATTTAATCTTGAGGGAAAATTAAGAGTGCAGAGGTACATGCTGTCACTGTTTCACCAAAAACCTAGTTTGCATGACCACAGCACAAACCTGCCCCCGTTTTTCTAGTTAAATGTTTTTCATTTAAGAAATACTTCTGGTACACATCCACGTGATGTACTTTGATTCAGGTCAAAGACTTAACAGAGTGACAACCAAGAAAGCCACAGATTAAAAACGCAGCAAACAGGGCTTGAGACTGGCCAGTAGGGAGGAACAACACTAAGCTCCTAGCTCTGCCCGAATGTTTATATAGGCAGGAGCTTGTTAACTGGCAGTGCTTCCAGGTTAGGTCGTAGGTCACTTTCATGACAGTGACCGTGCAACTCTGGCTCTGCCTGAAGGCCTGGAGAAGGGGCAGGCCTAACCATTCCTTTATTTATAAACAAACCTCATCTTCTTGGCAGGTCCCTGTGACAATACAGTTGTATTAATGTCAGCAGCCTTTGTCATTATAAAGAGGCCAAACGCTTAATTATTTGAAGACACTGAAGCATTCTCCGGCAGCAATGTAAACTGTCACGTCCGGGCACGGTACCGAACCCCTTGGCATGAGCTCTCCGTTGACATCAGTGCGTTTTCAGTAACAGCCACAGTTTCCCAAGCGTGTCATGTAACAAAGTGCTACAGCAACAAATTCTTCTTGGTCTGGCATCTCTTGTTCATTTCTGGCTATCAGATTACAAAGAAGATGCCAAGCCATGGGCTCTCAGCCAAGCCATTTGAGAAGCTCCTCTTTTTAGATAATTGTACCATTTTTTGTATACACGTTAAATTAAATTCACTAATGCTTGGAAGTAAAGATAAATCTTCCACTGAGTATTTCTTCAGCTACTTCATTTGTAACCTGTCTGCCCAAAATATTGATTTTATTTGTTTTTTTTTAACTTTGAAGAGATGGGTTTATATTACAAGTACAATCTTAAACGTAACAGTTGGTTACTTTTATCTATAAAATCATAAACTCTAATCGTTATTATATATTGAAAAGAGAGTTGCACGATAGTGTCTCAGACGACTTTCATACATGCAGGCTTCCCCGGTGTATTTGCTGTTTAAAGCACAGACCATCAGCTAAGGTCAATTCTTCAGTCTGGGCTAATTTACTGATTCTGTCTAGGAAATCTCACAACAATGGCAAGGCAAGAGCCTAGGGTAATTTGTCTGGTCAGAATATGTAGCTGAACTTATCTGTCAGCAGCCTGCAGGTTGTACGTTTCCAGTGACAGGGGTTGCAAAGCTCTTTCTAACTGCCATATTGGTCTTTTTCACGGCACCAAATGATTTGCACTGTGGGAAACTGGGTGGAGCTATAAAAAGGAAATGAATGACAGGTCAACAAATCTGCAAACATCTGACAGTGATAGCAGTTGGGAAATGATTAACACTAGGGAGTATTTCAATAATTATATATTTTAAAAAATTGCAGCTTTTCAGTGACCTATGTTTTCCAAAGGCAGCAAGAAACAGGGAGACTCGCTTTGAGCGGAAAGGAATGACCTTTCAATCAGCTCTTAAAAGGACTAGCGCACGTACCAAACAAGCGGCGTAACCATGCCAGTGAAAAGCAGGGATGTTGGATCCTGGACAGTAAGGTACACACACACGGTGGGTAATTTATACAACGGCTAAAGACAGGTAAGGATCAGATAGGGTTAACGCAAGACACAGGCAAGGGCACACATGACAACTGGGAACACAACAAGTATCAACAATAACAAAACAAGGGACTATTTACAATGTCCCAGCATGCTCTGGCACAACGCTATGACAAGTATCACAGTTTATTCATTGGGATGTTTTCCCTATTTTATCTCAAGAGGGCCGTCAGTATTAAGGGACCGGAAAGCCGTGGTAACCCTAATCCATAACAAGTTCCTTGACATATACAGTATAACAGGTCTGATTCAGGTAAAGTTCATTCAGATTAAACTCTTTAATAACACAGAGTAATTAAAGACCCCCACGGAGGGCACATCTTGTTTTATTGCTAAGATACTTAAATCTGCTTGAAACAGTCATTAAAAATCATTCCCCCCCAAGACCTGCAGGCCAAAATAATAGCTACTGGAAGTGCACATACTGTTATCGCCCAATAATTCTGTGTGAGATGTGGGCTAAGCTCTGTCCCAGGAGAGTGAGTTATAGTTTCTAACACCGTTTGTGATTTTTCATGTTGACTTGTTCCACTTCTTCCTCAAACCCCAAATATTCACATGTTCTGCTTTTGTAAAAATGACCCCCCCCCGAACAGGAACCACCTCTCTGCCAAAACAATGCTGCATTCGTTTCTTCACAAGGCTTTTGTTTTCCCTCCTCATTCCTGATTGGCTGTCCTCAAATAAGACTTTCTACCAAACTCCCCTAGTTACTGGGCAGGTTAGAAGTGAACCTCTAGGACTTTAAAATGGAACCTGAAGGAGCACTAAGCGAAGAGCTATATCTGTCATTATATTATGTGCGAGATAACAATGGAGTTTCACCTATCTACCTCCCCTCCCACTCTGCATTTATGCTGGTGGAATCTATCTCAGCGGAGGAAGGTTTCTCTCTATGCATCACATTATGGGCTGCCCTCCATTGAGAGTGTTGAAAAGCCCAAGGAGTGCTTCAGGGGGCAGTACCACCCACACCCACCTAAACCTTTAACAGGTACGGAGGGAGAGTAACTGAGGTCTAAGGCTTGACTCTTAAAATTGCATATTTCCATCTATTTGATTCTGGACTTTTTTTTTGCCTGAGAGCTAAAGCAATTTGACTTCGGTATTCAAAAGGTACTCGGGGGGGGGGGGGGGGGGGGGGGGGGGGGGGGGGGGGGGGGGGGGGGGGGGGGGGGGGGGGGGGGGGGGGGG
>JAODLD010000038.1:8772277-8786069 GCA_026781065.1 Mormyrops boulengeri
TCAGATATTTGGTGACAGTGGGTTATACAGTCTTTTGTCCCCATATTACAATCTCATTCGCATGGCTAAATCGTCCAAGTTGGGATGGCCATTCTGTAGACAGGATCAAAACCTACTTAAGTGTATTAATGCATCCATTTCCCATATTCACTTATCTAAAAGAAGATCGGTGTGCCTTCAGCCTTGCCCAGAACATTCGGGGCATTCCCAGGACAGAAGCTCTGTCCATCACAGATGTGCCCACACACACACACACACCAAGGGCCTTTGGATGGTAGG
The DNA here is from genome assembly GCA_026781065.1 of Mormyrops boulengeri. Classification (NCBI taxonomy): domain Eukaryota; kingdom Metazoa; phylum Chordata; class Actinopteri; order Osteoglossiformes; family Mormyridae; genus Mormyrops; species Mormyrops boulengeri. The sequence goes on from JAODLD010000038.1 coordinate 8,772,557, forward strand.
AGGACCTAAAAGAAAGACACATGTATACAGGGAAAACACGCAAACTCCATACATACGCAAAGGCCTGGCAGAAAACACACCAACAACTCAGGAAATGAAAGAACTCGCTAGCTTTGAGCCAAAGCTGATACAAGAGCCAATTTTCGAAAATGTCCCCGGTTCATCCTTGTCGTAGAACATGAATTCTAAGCATTTTCTATTCTGACTCACACTGTTGTGAAAGTAATTTCACTCATTGCGAGACCGCCAGGGGAGCAGTGACACCAAACACCAACAAAAGTCTAGCTTTCGCTGAAAATAACACATATTCATATGCAAAATTAACATCCATTCTTTATCTAAGAGACCCCAAAACAATGTAAGAGAGTAAATGTACCATATTTACAAACCTGTATGCATGGTCTTGCTGTCTGAGCTATTTTACTAAAAATCAAGGAGCTGGTGGTGAGACACAGCAAGCTTGGCTGACAGACTGAAGGCTGAAGACTCCTCAGAAAGCAGGGAGATCAATCGTTTGAGATGGTGAAACATCTTATCTGGCGTGTTTCGGGAAGTCCGACGAGTCATCCTGATCAAACGTGGCAAATACAAAGGCGTGCCGTTCCATCTCTACGAAAGAGAAAGCAATTTCCCATCGTGCCCGCGAGCATGTGGAGATGAGGCCATCCTCATCAGTAAAGTCCATCTCCAGACCAGATATTGCTGGGATTTGAGAATCAAGGTGGGCTGTTGTGATACCTCTCGTGAGATCATTTGAACACGAGCTGAATGTGATAAATCCAGAAAGGTAATCTCATTGGAACGAAATGAGCTGCCGTACAGCCTGACAAGGTTTATACCACCACAGCACAACATGTAGCACTAGGGCTTTTTCATAGTTCCCAGATTTAAATACATTTAACATGCAGCCGTGTGATATAAACAGGGTGAATTAAAGGAACACGTGATGAGTGTGGCTAATGTGGTCAAGGGAGAAGACATTTAATTGTGTGGAGCCAAACCCTAAGACGGCATTTAAACCTGAGAACACAGGAACTGAAAATGCTTTAATCAGAGATGCCAGTTTTAACTAAAAAGTACACTAGAGGTCATTTAAAACTACACAGATCAGTCCCTAGTCGACAAAATATATTAAATTTTAAAAACTTAAACAGAAAATTATATATATATAAAAACTTTATAGCAACCTCTGATACTTTGATAATCCACATAGACTCAAGACAAAATTAAACTGAAACCATAACGAATATTTCCTGTATTTACCATATCGTCTATGACATTTACTTCCATGTGGGAAAAGCAATTTAATCAGAAAGATAATGATGGAACTAAATGGCTAAATGCAAAATATTGTTTTTAAATGAAAGAGGATTACTAAAAAAAAGTGAAATTGTAGTCTGCTTTTCTCATGGGGCTATAAATGAGGGTTTTTTTGGGACATATTTAATATTATGATGCTATTTAACTAGTGGCCCTGAATTTCCCATAATTGTATAATCCTGTGTTCTCTCTTAAGCACATTGTGGTTACGCTCACATTTCATGCAAACGGGTCATGGAATACATCGTCTTAATAATAGTTGTTCTTTGCTTTATCATCATCCTATCGTGTGAATGTAGGACTAATAAAAGAGCGCTGTCATATTTTAAACAATATCCAACGATGCACAGCAGTGGGTCACTAAACCCATTCTCCCTTTTCATACCATTATTTCATCCTACCTCCTTGCTAGTCTTGCAGCAATAAGTCAAAAAGAATAATGGATCATAGGGAATTCCAGGACTCTACTCCGCCCCTCCATAAGAGTATAGTACCTACCTCTATCAATGGAATTCCAGGACTCTACTCCGCCCCTCCATAAGAGTATAGTACCTACCTCTATCATAGGGAATTCCAGGACTCTACTCCGCCCCTCCATAAGAGTATAGTACCTACCTCTGCCCAAACATATAGGAGGATGAGCAGCAGACTAACACTGCAAATGTCACATTTTATGGGTTAGGGTATGTCTGGCATTTTCACTATTCCTACTTAAAATGCTAAACATTTTTTAAGGAGGACAACTTATTCCTTCGAGAGAAGCAATCCTGGCTATATTTTTTTGTACTCTCCCCTTTCCTTTCCTTCTAAAATTGGAGTCAATGCCGTTGTGTTCAAAAAGAAAGCTAATTTGTGCACAATCAGTGTCTTTTGAATTCACAACACACTTCAAAGAACGGAAGAAACTCTGGAAATATCAATTACTGAAATACAAATCTGGATGGCAACTTCTCCTTAGCTGAGACAAAAAGAAGGAAACAGATGTAAGACCCATTAAAATATTCTGTCTGAGTACCAATTTCAGCAATTCAAAAGAGCCCAGAAATCGGACTGATCGTATAGCAGAGAAACAGACATTAAAACGGTGTGCATCTTAAGCAGGAAACCACAATACATACAATTTTCAATATTCTGTAGACCTTTTCAATCCCAATTTCTAATGAGCTGGTTGCCAGTATTTTCTGCCTGAGACACCCATGAAATTCTACACAACAGATTCTCGTCAGTAAACCAGACTGAAGTTTAAAAAAACAAACCCAGGCTATCTTATCAGGCCTTTTAGATAATGAGCAACAGTAAACCAATCTATAAATCATTCCTGCATGTCTCCTTGAGGGAATACAGAAGTGTATACGTTTACACTGTCAATAAATCATTAGCTTGTTATGTATAAAGACACTTGCATCTTAATGAAGGACAGAGCAATAGGATCTGTTAGAGCTGTGGAACAACAGTGGCAGAAACACATGCGGATTGTTAAAGAGAAACCAGCCCAGTGACACCAAGAGAAACACCCTTTCCTTTGATTCAATTTTTCATCCCATCCCTTCTGTTCTTGCATTATCTCACCAATACTGCAGCCAAGGCTCCTGAAGCAGAAAAGGTTGTAGGATTGGGACTCAGAGGTGGTTCAAATTAAGGAATGTTGCACTCATCAAAAGTACCTATGATCTCTGCAAGAGATGGGTTTTATTATAACATTTTGACTCCTAAACAACTTTCACTGGAAAAAAATGGCATTTCCCTCCTTAAAATCATATGTTTTCCAAAACCACTTCTGCAGCACAGGGTCATTGTGAGCCTGGAGCGTATCTCAGGAAAGCTCAGGGCAGAAGGCAGGGAATATCCTGAATGGGGTGACAAACCATTGCAGGACACACACTATGGGAAACTGAGACCCCAGCTCAGTTAAAGCACTTTTAACTGTGGGAGGAAAGTGGAGCACTCAGAAGAGACATACACAAACACAGACAGGATATGCTAATTCCACACACAAAGCCAGGAACGGACATTAAACCCACAACCCTAGAGATGTGAGGCCACCAGGCCACCATTTAAGATTTCAGATCTATGGATTATCTGTTCATTTTGTACTTTGATATATTCCTCAGTGGTATTGGGCCAAGGAAGGTACCGGAGTATGTTACTTTATAGGTATTTTGCATATATATTAGCATATCGTAAAAAGACAATTCTATCCTGCAAAGGTGCAACAAAAATACTTTAGTTTAGTGCAAATGTTACAGTATCACTAGGATCAAATTTCTTCAAGGAGCCTGTAACTCACTGACTTCTGCTAACAGCTACCTTTCGGGTATTTGTTACCCTATATCATATGCATACCTTCTAGATTCTTTGTCTTGGGGTGTTTATATCAGGGCTAACCTGGCTGCTGGTTGCCTATATGCTTCCTTTGTAACCTATAGACATAGATTATAAAAATGCCCTAAGCCAGTCCCAACTGGGGTCACAGCTACATAACGGTTTGGCCCATCTAGCACCATGGCTCACAGATAAGATGGTGCACATTCTTATTATGCTGTATTGGTCCAATCGGTTACTTGATGGTTGAGATTGCCCATGATTTTATTAAACTTTGCGGTCAGACTTTACAGGCAGGCAACAGCAGACATGAATTACACCACCCCAGAAGTTATGCATGGTATCAATGACAGGTTTAAAATTCCATTTTAGTGCTCAAATTCTTTTTAGGGAAACATTTTTCCTGGATAATCTGAACATTATTTTCTTTTTGTAATAGAGCCCAGATGCAGCTTTTTTTCCTTTTGGGACTGAAATTCAGTACACAAAGGCACACTAAGACCAAACAGACAGTCCCTTTAAACATGTACAATCAGCGGCATGCCATATCTGATAGCTTAGCAACTGGACCTTGTCAAAATAACCAGAAAAAGTGACATTATACTTCTTAACTACTTTTCATCTTAAATAATTGTCCCTGTATGGGGTCCTACTCTTTAAATGAATGAGGTTGCAAAAATGTTAAATTTTAAATATGATGTCAAAACTTTCTACAATAACAGATACCAAACATGATAAACTAGTTGTCAACCAGATTAACCTGATAAAAGTTAAATAAAAGGAACAGAATCCCCACACCCATCTGTGACTAACTAATGAACTAGATAAACGACTGATTCTTCCCCTAATGACAAAAAGTAAAATGTTTCCTTTTATTGAGAGAAAAAAAAAAGATAGTTTCAACAAAAATACGGATTAAAGGCAATCTCAGTCAAACAAGATTGAGTACAGACAGTACATTCTTTTAAACTTCTTTTTACAAGAGAAAGGCTCTACAAAGTATCATAGGACAAGTAAATTGTACAAAAATTTAAATGTCTAACATAAGTGCAACTGATTCAGAATGTATGTCAACACAAAACTCAGGAAAGACAACTGCGATGCAACTTGAAGACAAATGTGTATATTTACATATAAATAGCTTGAATGGACAATTCAGCTTTTAAAAATATTCAAAAATAAATAAGCAATGCTACACAAGGTCATCCCAACCTGTTTCACAAAAGATGTGGCAACCACCAATCATAAAATGTTATTAAATTATATTTTAAAATAATATAAGATTAGCCACAATTCTTTATGGCTAAACTGACTCTGTGTTCTTGGTCAGAAGTACAAACTCAAGAGCTTTATAAAAGCTGGCCATTCTCTATTCTACATTAAACTAGCAGCCTAAAGATGACAAAGGTAATAGTTCAATTATGATCCTTTATGAAAGACATATTATATTTGACTTAAATATTTCAGGGAATACATGAGCTTATATACGATTACAGCATCTAAACAAGTATCCTTCAATTTAAAAAGACAAAATGTAACTAGTGTTATATTTACAAGCTAACTTCAGTACCAGTCAAAAGAACGTTAATAGTAGTACTTGTTATGAAAAAACTTGTTTAAAGACATGGGGTTTTGTTATATCAGGTGAGTTGTAGATCGACTGAATGTGTGGTACTTTCTCTCAAACAGGGATGGAAGGTTGACCATGGATGGCGAATGGACAGCCTGCAAAGGGACATGGAAACGTGGTTAGTTCAGGAGCTGACACAGCTTTAACAAAATACTAATAAACAAATTCACTACACTAATAAGAACTGCATTTAATTTAGCTTGCATTTAACTATGATCGATTTACCAAACGTCACCAAATACATAAAACTACCGTTAATAAATGGGAAACTCAACTAAAATCTGTTCACTTTGCATTTCAATATGTACTGGTTATTGCCTACATAACGATCGTTAACGGAATGCATAATTTAAGATCCTGTGTTTGTATAATAAGAAAATCACATAGTGACTAACATTATGTCAGTATCGTTTTGGGTCAAAGTGCCATCTAAAGCGGCATCTTCTCTTCAGCCCTGTGCTCTGCTGTAGTGAGAAGTCTTCAAATAAAGCCTTGATTACATGCATATGTAGGAACGACTTGAGATACACATAAAAGGCAATGAATAATGCATGGTGATTATGCAGCGTGTACAAGGTCACTCTGGTTTTAAATGTTTGCAGTTTTTGAACTTCATTATATCTGTTTAGCTCAGTTACAAGCTTTAAAGGACGATGAATAAATGTCATCAATTTGGCTTTTCCTCCCCGCCTTACAGAATGCGAAGGTGAGAATGCCCACAAAAGGTCATTTACTTTGCTCCTATGGTCTAAATTCCCAGTGACCTGGCAAAAGCATTCTTGCGAAGAGAATTCTGTTTTTACAGGACTGTGTGATATAACTATAACTAGGGTCTTGAAATACTTCAGATAAAAACCAGTACAGATGACTGTAGAAAATAGCTCTTAGATTTAACAAAGGCAAAGGGCAATCTAAGGGCAGCCTCCACGACCAGAAACCAGACATGCCACAGTACTCCTTGTGGATGTACCATGGTACTTTTCACTCATCTGTTTAAAGTCAGCCTGATTTAGGCAAGCATCAGACAGCAATGTACATCAGTGCACCCACCCTAAAGGTGTGAAAATACTCTCCGTGTAGAACCCCAGGCACCAGTGCACACCATTCTACACGAGTGCATTCCACAACCAAGTGGCCAAAGCAGGCGGCCAAAACAGTGAGGCTCACGTCAGCTGTGGTGGCTATAGCATCGTTTCTCTGTGGAGGACAGTGCCAAGCTTTTGGGAATAAGGCCGGAGCAGGTCCTCAGGAGCTCCAGTAGGAGGCGCTGCTGCTACTACTGCTAAGTCTGGGCTGGCGTGAGCACAGTGGGCCTGGCCCCACTGCGCATGAGTGGACGTGCTGTCCGGGCTGCTAGGAGTGTGGATACAGATGGAGACTCGCGGGCGGGGGGTATACTCCAGGGAGTTAGAGCGCTTCACGATGTTGCTCCGGGACGAACTAGCGAGACTAAACGTGGAGGTGGAGCGAGACATCTACAGCAGGGATGAGGGAGAGAGAGAGTTACCTGGCAGGAGGGAGAGACCCTCTGTCCCATGACAGCATAAGAGCCTTTTAGTGCAGGAACACCGTAAAAATTTACAATTGTGTTTTTTTTTCTTTTTTGACAGGAGGAAAAGACTGGCTGTCCTATGACAGCCGCATAAAAGACTTCAGAGGAATAGTAAAAAAAACAAAATAATTTAAAAAAAAAAAAAAAAAAACTTACAATACTTCTTTTTTAGCAATCTGCAAGTGTTTAACCTCAGAGAAACGGGTTTAACACGGAACATGCATACATCTAAATGTCTTCAAACCATGACTGAGGAAAATCCCTGACTGTGATATAAAGTGACACAAAAGTACAACATAGGTACTTTATTGATCCCTGCGGCCCAACAGGGTAGTGTTTACATCCCCCATCTTTTTTTTCCACTTATGTACTGATGAGACTTTGGGGTTCGTTGGACCCCCTGCATAGGTTGGGGTTCAGGCCCTCACTCAAGGGCCTAATGCTGATATGACTATTATGGCAGCCGTGAGATCTGAACCCACAATCTTCCACAAACGAGCACAGTTCCATAACCCGCTGAGGTACCGCCCACTCGCTAAAGCTAGTCCATCCAGACAGCGAGAGAGGACATTCGGGTGGAGAGATGCGCGAATGAGCAGCAGTTCCAGGTCCACAACTGTCAGCGACCCCAAATCGAGACACCCCAACAGGTGCCACACCGACGGCAGTTTGCAGTCTCATTCACATCACACTTTTTACCACAGTCAATATATCATTATAAACACAGAAAACTAATTACAACAAACTATATACACACTGTCGATTAGCAAAAACCCAGGCCTTTCATCAGACAGCGAACATTCAGTGGCACACGCACGCGTCCACACACACAGGTCTTACAGACAGCGTAGAGGAGCCCCCAAGGCGACCCCTGGATTCTGGGGCCACAGAGGGACTCCTGTCATCTGGGGTACTGCTGGCCACAAAGGCCCTCTGTATTACTCGCCGGGGGGTCTTACTGAAGGAAAACGCCCTTGTTACCTGATGGAGACACAAACCAGCATCTTAAAGCCCACAACACTGCAGCAGTGATACCACGTTCAAAATTACCCCATTAAAAATAATGGCAACACTTCACTTGACGGGGCGCAAATAATATAGTATCACACTATTACTTAAATATCAATTAACCACAAACTCAGCCTTAGTTATACAGATCTCATGTTAATTCATCATTAATGAATCGTGACGCACGTTTTATCACATCAGTTACTATATTTGTTACTAAATATTATTTCTGTGAACCTTTGTGACCTATTGAAGGAACAAGTCATGAATAACACGTGACATACTGATCTCCTATTTGTTCATTAATTATAATGAATCGTGAAGCATCATTTACCCCAAGCAGTTACTAAATTTTACAATATCTGTTACTTATCAAAACCTTTGTGAACTATTGAAGGAACAAGTAACGAATAACAAGTGAAATATTGGCCGCATGTTTGCTTATTGCTGATGAAGCTTTTCTTTTATGTCAAGTAGCTGCTTGATCTTGATTTGTACTTCAGCATTAACTCGGTTACTACTAAGCATTTGTGCTCCCTCAAGTAAAGTGTTGCCCAAATGATTTATATTATTCTATATATAGATATTAGGATTTGGATCCCACAAAGGGTCTGGTACTCTGGCAGCTGCCCTACAAGCACACTTTACCTTCTTCGATGTTTTTTTGATGACCCTAGAAGCTCGACTCAACGTGCTGTCCATATCCTTCGTGTTTACTTGAACCGAGTCTGGGTGCGTGCACTGAATTAGATCTTCCTGTTTAAAATAGAGATAGAAATAAATAAATACAGCAAGCTTTTGCTGAGCTGTTGAAATGCAAAGGAGTGAAGCTCTGCTGTCTGGTTTTACAAGCACTGGGGGCTTGTTGGTATGCAAAGAGACAAGTCCATCGAACAGACCGGGGGTTACAGGAGTCATACGTCGCCACCGTGTGGATTCATGCAACTGATGCATATACCGTTCTATCCTCTTATTACAGTCGTTGAAAATTAAAGAAAATATGTAAGGCTGAGATAAGGATTTCCTCATTTAAACTCTGACCCCCCCAAGTAAGAGATCCACAGTAGTGGGGGATACAGATAATCTTGAGTATCTAAAACATCAGGCTAATATATAATTCAGGCCTGTTTACATTCCGCTTCAGCAAAACCAGCCATATAAGATTTAAATGTACCAAAATTATGTGCATCTATCAACACTATACTATTTATTTACAAGCGTGTTTCAGCATCAAAAACGCATGAACAGCATGTGAAGGAACAGCTATGTAAAATAAGCCTTCCGGGACATTGCTCCTGATATTCTGACTTGGGCCTAGCATAGAGGACATGACCTCACGCTTCCTCGTAGCCGTAACAGAAGGATAATCACCGCGTCGGCTTTGCATATGGTGTTGGCAACGTGTCGACACAGGGTCTTCAACCAGGTTGACTTGACGGTGTCCTCGGCCACTAGCTGGAAGCTGAAGAGCAGGTTGTCCTGCTCAGTGGGAGGGTGCACCACCAGAGCGAAGGCGTTGTGGCAGTCTGTGCCAGGAGAGAACGTGCAGTGCGGTCAGCATGGGGCTCAGTACTGCACCATCACAGTCGCTAACCAGCACGTTCTGAGGAGAACCATAAACACTCAGGGGCATACTGCAAGGGGCGGGGGGGGGCACATCTGCACGGCACGTTAGCCGAATGCTATTACATAAAATATCTATATTTCCGCCATGACAAATTGCTTTTCTTTGGAGGTAGCTATATCGGCCTGCTCGATATTCAACCAAGACGCTACAGTCACAGGTCTGTCAAGAAAATCTGAAAGTCATTCATCTCACCGTGTAATTAAATAATCCAGCTCAAGGCTGCATATCCCTTTGTGTGGTTCTATCATTATCATTTATAAACAAACCTCAGCATCTTTATCAGGAAAAAAACACAGCTTACAGAAGTCGGGAAGCAAATCAAAATGTCTCTAAATTGGGGATTTCTTGATGAGAACACTATTATAGCAGTTACTAGAAACTGCAAGGATAAAAACAGGGAACTACAAGAACAATCTTATTTTAAACCTCAGAGGTTTTGTAGAGAACATAAATTATTATAGACAGGTCTTAATTCTTTGACTGTTACTGAAACATCTTTTAGTCTATCTGTATTTCATCATTCTGAATAAACAGTTTTGTAGTCTAAGTGTATGTAACATTGTAACAGAGTACGGTAAGGGAAAGGTCTTCACCATCAGTCTCCTGCAGGTCCAGAACCCTCCTGATCTGGGACAGAGGCATGAGAGTGATGTGTTTGAGCTGGGCAGGAGGGCGAGTCTGCCCGACGGGGCTCCGGAATGTGCTGATCACCTTGTGTCGCTTCCTGGCGATCTGCAGGCAAGAGGCAGCAGTGTGATCAGGCTCATCCGAATGCATGGCATACCCCACTCAGGGAAATCCTGTAGGCTCTGGCAATCAATAGGGCCCTAATAAATGTAAACAGTCCCGAACATTAGCTGATCTCTGTGTAGTTCTGGCCTGGACCCGACGTATGACAGAATAGCAGGCGCAAGATGTGAAAGGCGAATACTGCAGAGTTAATGAGTAGCAAGAGTGTGACGTCCACCTTTGCGGTACTCATTACCATGTGAGAGCCACACTCCTGAATCAGGAGCCTGAGAATTCGCATTCGAACTCCATTCTAATGAAGCACTCCACTAATTAGGAAAAAGATAAGCTGTGTCAGCAACTATAGATTGCACATAAATAATTCACACTTAACAGTGCTGCTCCCTGAATTTGCACTTTTAAGATTTTAAGCTCGAAGTCCAAGGCTTTTTTTTTCTTTTAGAGGAACAACACAGGTGGGATTAAATCATTCCATCCTTGTCAGCATTTGAAGCAATATTAATACATTACACTCACAAAAACAGAGAGTGGCATCTAACAGTTTCTATGTAGAGGGGGCGCTTACCTCAAGGCAATCATTGAAGAGAAACAAGGTAACATGTTCCCCTCGATCGCAGGGTTTGTCTCCTAAAGCAATGGTCTCTACTCTGTGGACGAGGCTGCGATGCGAGGACAACAGATTGGCCTGCAAAAAACATTTTTTTTGTTTCATTCAAATATTGCATGCAACTTGATTCGGTAAATTCAACAACGCTGCTTCTACACTGCATGGTAGGGCTGCACGTGACATTTATAAAACAAAGAGATTAAATTCACTCAAAAAAAGATCTATTTGGCTATAGTTTATCTATCAATAGAATCTGTCAAACAAGCTAGTAGTGCTGCCACGAGTTGTGTCAAGACACAAAGCAGTGCGGACAAATCATTACGAACACGCACATGGTGATATCAATGTTGAAACGATATACTGTGCAGTCCTATTGCATGGAAATCACATTTATGCTTGATTCATTCATGAATGCCGTTGCAACACATGGGTACCCATATAACAACCCAAATTCTCTACAAAACAGCTTACCATAGTATAAAGCATACTTACAGGACAGCCGTCAACTTCATAAACGACATCAAAGATCTGTTTTTGGCCTTCAGTCTTTCTCTTGTCTTCATTTATGTGACTAAGCAAAATTAATGTTAAAATCCATTAATCTCACACAAACGGTCAGCCTAATTCTTTTACTGCGGGGGGGGGGGGACATTTGGGAGCAAGTTTAATGTCTCCAGCCTTGGCTACTGCAACTTACGTCATAACTTCCTTGAGTGATTCAATTGCCTTTTCCAAAGTGACTTTGTCTGGATTATCATCTGACGTGTGCTTCTTAATATCTGAAAGAAATGCACAACAAAGGCATCAGAAAACATATTCCATCATCAACAGAATGCAGGTTCTCACTTCATGGACAGACATTAGCCAAACTAAACCCTGAGTGCCCACCTGGCCTGTCCCACACCCTACGTGCACTTACCGTTTAACAGGAGAGCCACGCTCGGTAACCTCTGGACAGGGCGGATGAGAAGCTCCACCAGGGTCTGACGACCACACTCAGGTTTCGCCTGGTTAATCTGATAACAAACGGCCATTTGGTAAGTTCACAAACAACCTGGTTGGTATTGGTCTCTCTCTTTCCAGATGGTACTGACCTTCAGGAAAGCATGAAACCTTGGCTTCTGCTTCTCACACCTCACTATGGTCTCTTTGCTCATCTCAAAGAAGTTGACAAATGGAGGGTATGCTTTCACCAAGTCTTTCGACTGTTTTTGCAGGGGAAAAAAAGAAATAGTGTGTACATTTACATACAACAAGCATACAATGGCTACAGAGTTCATGAGAAGAATCCTTTATACTTACATATTTTAAAATAATGTCTCCAACACTTCTATTCTCAGACCAGTCCATCACAAGGTCTTCTAGGTCAGCCTATAAAAGACAATGAACCTCAAAGGATTCACTGACAATGTTTATTTGATTGTTCATCATTTGTCTTTGACATTAGGGAAGAAAGTACCAACCTTTATTCTGGTATGCACTTCATATATATCAGGGATACTGCCAAAAATGGTCTTTATCTCTTCCTGGGCTAGAATTGGACCTCCAACTTGACCCTCTTTTTCCAGGGGATGTTTAAACAGCTGGGGAAAAAAGGTTTCAAGCACATGAAATAACAACATTAATATTTAAAAGCCACTCCACATTCCATTTGCCAGGTTATGCATCCTGGGAAATGTACTCCAATAGGGCACGTTCTTTAACTGGAGTATGTCAGCCCAACAAGCCAGAACACAGCAGATCATAAACAGAGTAGATGTTCACAAAAAAAAAAAACTGCAATATGGATGCCTTAACCACCAATGATCAAAACCACAAAGTGGAAGCTACATGGATGTATTCCGGAAGCTGTACCCATCCTCCCACCCACTGGCCAAAGCCCCCAGCGGGACAGCTAGCTGAGGGAAAAAGTCTGACAGCTACTGTTCCAGGACCCATATATTTATATTTACATCTTCCCCGCCAGCTCCACGAGCCCACACTGGCATACCGACCTGCAAGACCGTAGCCAGGATATCCACATAGTTGCTCTCCGTTTGGTACAGCTCCTTGGAGACCTGCCATCTTGCAGACTGCTTCAGGGAGGTAGAGGCGGAGCCTTTTGAAGGCTTGGAGTTTTCTGCCAACCGATCATCAAATCAAGCAATGTGAACAAATAGCATAGCATTACCCCCCCACCCCCGAGAGCCAATACTTAGAAGAGCACAGCAGTCTCTTCTTAGCAGAACCGCATGTCATTCCAGTTGCCAGGGCAGACGGCTTACACAAGTGCACATTTGTATTAAATGTACAACCTATATGGGATCTGTTTCCTCAGCTAGTCCGCCTGTCACACTGCAGGGACTATCGAGTATACTGCCTGACTATCGAGTAATCTGACAGTCTCATGCTCCCGTCTCTTAGGGACAATTTAGGCAGCGCAGCACTGCTCTGTTGAAGAAGCAGGGGCATGTCTGGGTGGGTACATATTTGTGTATCTGGCATTAAGAAAAAAAAAAGTGTCATATCAATGATAACTATACTTAAGTAGTTCTTCCTGGCAAATATTTCTCTCCCGCCTTTAGACGGTCGACTGACGGCTACGAGAATGATTCCTGGTCTTAGAGGAATGTCGTATGAAGAGAGGCTAGCTGAGCTGAATCTGTTTAGCCTCGAGCAAAGGAGACTAAGGGGGGACATGATCCAGGTATATAAGAT
>JAODLD010000038.1:8786169-8838760 GCA_026781065.1 Mormyrops boulengeri
AGTTAGGTTCTCCCCAAACGAGCTTGATGGGCCGAATGGCCTCCTCTCGTTTGTAAATTTCTTATGTTCTTATGATTAAGACTTTGAGTGACATGCTTTTAGTTTATTTAATCTGAGAATCTGTGATGGGAAGCAGCAAATTTGAAGTGACCCGTACAGACACACCATACTCACCTCACGCCTTAATAGGAAGCCCTCATGACAAAAATAAAACCCCTGCCTGGTGATACCGTGGTTTTGTTCTGACAGACAGCTGTCAGACTTTGATGCGCTAGCACGACGATATGGCCGACCTTTCTCTAATCTGCTATTGCGCTCTTAGGTGTTCCTCCTCGCTTTGTGCGGGATCACCTGCCCTGTCCGGCACCTGCCATCTACGCTCTGCTGTAACATGGGCTCTGCAAATGGAAAACGCCAACTTCGGGCAGAATTCCTGCTCTCAATTTTTAGCTGCAACTATCGACAGTGACAGGCTACAGTCTGCTTCACATGGTGAGTATTACCCATCGGAGATTTTGTGCTACCACATTTGACAAGAATCAAGTCAAAATTCTGTGGGCATATTGGATATGGGGGGTACCTAGGTGATATGTTCGTCCTCTTGTACCCTCACCTGACATGGCCCTGCATGTCTCTGGGGTGTTGGAGATGTCCAGCAGAGAGCCCATGGACAGGGAGTGCTCTGCAGACGGCCTCTTGCGGGGCGGTAAGGGCGAGATCTCTGACTCCTTAGCCAGCTGGGCGAGGGCGTCTTTCAGGCGACGTCTCTTGCGGTTGCTGTTGGGCGTGTTGAGGGACAGCAAGGATACCGTTTTCTTCATGATGGGACTCTCAGGCTGATAGATAAACCAACATGAGATCAATTCATTTCCTGGACTCAGGGGAAACATTTATTCCAAGTATTGAGCATCTCACACAGCATCAAGGCTGGCTCCACAAGTGCCTACACACAATGTAACAAAGATGGAATCGCTGAATCAGAGCCAAGGAGGGCACAATGTTCATATCCCAACAAGTGCACTAAAAAAATAACATACCTTCTCATAGAAATACATGGATTCCTCTGCCCTGGCATCCATCTGTATGCTTCCCCAGAACCACTTCAATAAGGAGACTTACATCAGTGAAGAAGTCAGCTCAGTATAAATCACCAAGTTTATTCTGGCTAAGGTTAAATATAAGTTACTGATAATGTAAACACCAAAACAGATAAACATTCTCATCAGAGAAAGGCAATTTTTGGACAGGCAAACTCATTTCTATATAAATCCTGGCAGGTGTTTCAGAGAAACTAAGTATCACTAAGAACAAACACAATATGGGCCAAGGCAATTCAGAGCATTTACCTCCTGTTTCACAACACATAATTTTTTTGATGGCAGAACTGGCAGGTCCTTGATTGAGTTCTCCTCCACAACCATGTGAGTACAATTTTCATCCCCAACCTCCAAGTAACGGCCACCTTTAAGGACAGATGGGGAGTCAGTTCGAAAACGGATACAAAACTGCTGATGTTAAACTAAAGTGTCACGTTCTATCAGGCCTTCGTAAAAATTAGGTACTTAGCATGCTGTGACAGATGCAGATTCTACGGACATGAATCAAAACAGAATAAAATGCACGAGTTAATACCATATTTTAGTGTCATCTCCTCCATACTCCTCTTCTCCTCCTCAGAAAAACCCAAGAAGCTCAGCACACAGTCTTGAAAAGGTGGGACCTTGAACTCAGTGCGGAAATGCTCATCCCCTGCGTTGAAATGCCTATTTTTTTTTTAAAAAAAAAACACTCAATAAATAAACAAAACAAAAATAACATGTAAAAGTACAATAAATAATCAAAAAGAGGCTGCAGGTTGTATAATCCTTGAAGGTGAAGGTGGTCAGTCTCAAGGAACAAAGCAGAGCTGCACTCATGCGGTACTTACACCTCATGTCTCCGTTCCCAGGCCTGGTAGATCCAACCTGGGGTTAGGATCGGTGTCCCCATGCACACAGCCAGCTGCCATTGATAGAAAGGGTACACCACACCAGTCAGAGGAGAAGTCTCCTTTTGCTTTTTCTCACATACTTGGAATAACATTTAATTGCCAAGTCCCCAGGATATTTTGTACACGGAAGGACCTCCCATAAATACAAACCCTGTACTTCTCTCCATGGGTTGAGTTTGCAATGAGGTGAGTGACTTTGGAACTGAAATCCTTGCGGATGGTGCCTCCCATGTGGTGAACGAGGTTCACCAGATGTACCTGCAAAAACATAATACAGATTCTTGCGTACTGCACACCAGCTTAACGCTGATTTATATGCTTGCGTAGAATCTACGCTGTACGTAGCCGCATAGCTGCGTAACTTGCGCCGTTGTCTGACGCATGCCTCCCCAGAAATGTAACTACAAGCATCAGGCTATGTGGTTACCTATGGAGTAGAGTCTATGCAGACGTATTAATCAGATTTTAGAGCGACAGGGAACCGGAGTAAGTTACACGGTCTTTACTTACGACTTCTTCTTTCCTACGGAAGCCAGTGAAGCACAGCGTCAGATTCATCATGGTGGTAGAAAATAACGGGCGGGAGGAGAACATCAAGGGCTGGGAAACGAAAGGCAACTAATGGCATTTTTGTAGATCCTCTCCTTGTATCCTGGTTCTCATCATCACACTCAGTATCATCATGTAATCCATGGTAACATACTCAACATATAGGAGCCATAACATAACAGAGAAATAGCACCCAAGTATAACACACCTCCTTCCTTTGAGCACAGTGTAGCACGACTGGCGGACCCACAATTCTGTTGTCATTTTTATATAGGTAACTGTAATCTGGAGACTTAAAATCGGCCAACACAAAAACGGTCTCAAACTCGGCATTTTCGCCGTCTCCAAACTCCCTCACGTCATCTGTCTTTACACATGGCATGTTGATATCCTGTACGAGAATGAGAGAAATCCTTTTGTTAAACAAGAGCAGGTGATACTCATAAATTTCAATAGAATTTCAAAATAAAAAATAAAAAATCATACATGCATGATGCAGGAGAAAGAGCATTATGCCGGTAGCAAAGACTATTTACTCATGAAACCAAAAGTACATGATTTCACCATTTGGAAAAGGAAACAAAAACTCACAGAAAGAAAACAGCGACAAGTAAAAAGTGATAACACTGATCACCACAAAGGGCAAATTTAACACATTTGAAGAAATAAGCCCCAGTTTTGTGACGCAAGCACCAGACCAGTAGTGTGTTAAATGACATCATTTGACAAATTCATCTCCAGGTGTTAAGAAAGGGAAGCTTGCCTTCAATGGTGATGTCCCAAAGATTTCCACAACCACCATTTTTTTTTTTTTTGTATTTTCCATGCAAAGTGTTAAGTGATGAAATGGGATTTAAGCATGCAGTGTTCCAATTCAGACATACCATATTGACTATAGATTTTATCAACTTCTCGCCAGACTCATTGCCCGGTTCACCTTCTTTAATCTTTACCACTGGAACTTCCATTATTTTGATGGCCTGTGAAAATGAAGGGCTGACATAACCTGCAGCACTAAGCTGGCATTTACTCGACGCAGTGCCATCAATGCAATACAGGAACTAAAAATGACCAGAGACCATCTTGCCTGAGTTTTGTTAATTAACACATGTGAGAGCAAAAATATATATATATATTTTTTTAAATTGTGCAGAATTTTGCTCTCTGAGCTGGTCAGTGGTACTGTTGCAGAATCGGAGGGAAAGATCATCTTTATGAGAAGCTTAAAGTTCTCAAACTGTTCTTAATTTATGGGCTAAGAACAGCATTGTTCCTCTTTTCCACCCATCAGACCCTCCAGTGCATCATTACTGTCTCTAGGTTTAATAAGGGTCAATAATTCACAAAAAAACCCATAAACATTTCAATATCTAGCTGATGAGTCACTCTGACTCTTTCACATAGTCTTCTGACATTAAAGAGCTAAAGAGAGTTAAATTCACACTGGTCCAGAAGAAAGGAAATCATTTCAGTTCTCTTATCTTACAATCAAAAAATAAAAATTAAATCAAATCTGTCCAGCACAATATTGCATTCAGCGTCGGAGGGCAAAAGTAAAATTGTGTATTTGTGCTGGACTGCCAGGTAATACTCCGATAATACAGCGACATCAGTTGCCTGTCACTTGTACTTCTGTCAATCCGTCTTCAATAACCCAATACTTAACTTGCAGACATACAGAATTTTCAAACAAGTCCTCACAGTTTTCTGACATCATTTGCAGTAGATCTAACACAATGTCAAATTCTTTTCATGACCCCATTCTACAAAGGAAGAACCATTTTAGCACATAGACATTCATGCACCTCATCACCATCCTGCACACCTCTCAAAAATGGTATGACAGCAGTAAAGACCTGCTTGTCAAAGACAGGTGACTACAATTATTACCTTTACTGCTTGCACAAGTTCATCACTGTTGCCTGTATCTCCCACGAGTACAACTCTGGTTTCAATATGAGGCAGCACATCTGTAGGACAAATGAAATGAAGAATTTGTCATTTCTGATATGACAGCAAGCAACTGGGCTGATGTTACATACCACTCATCCTCCGATGCAGCCCACCAAATAGCGGGACCGTTACTCCGACAAACCATGCGAGATACAGGCAGTTATTACCTTTGGCGTCCTCTGCAGATAGGCCAAGAAATACATGATCCTTCGAGAGCTCAGCCATCCTGGAGTCATACACACTGGAATCCACCAGCAAACTGCGGGTTGTCCCCAGGGTCTCTGTACTACTGTCAGCCATGACCTTGGGATAAGTCCAATAACCTTATAAAAGGGTGGGGTGCGCTAGTTACTGGAAACAGGCCCAGGAAACAAATATCTATGCTGCAGACTGATGCTACAAAAAATTTCAATGTTTAAAACTTTTTGATCCATTCAAAACTTACAAATTATAAACATATATTTAAAATTATACCTTCGATAAAACTTTAACAACCAAATCAGAAACTTACATCGACCATCCAATCGATTGATAAAATTTTCTATTGATTACATTTTGATACATGAAAATCGCACGGATTTAAACTGCGCACTTAATCTGTATTCATATAGACTGGCTTTTTGTGTAGTGCATTATCAGTGCTATCAACGGACATAAAATGGAAAGACAAGCCGGTCTATAACGAAAAAGCTAAACGTGCCCTCATACCCATCAACATCCCGTAATATCGAATACGTCTGATTATCAGTGCAGCTACTTAAAAGGTTACAGTGCCAACAAGATAGATTAGGCGAATGGCTGCCAAGTAACTAACAGGTGAAAGAGCTACTCAGTCGGTTATTATAAAAGAACAACTAATGAACCAGCGTCCGGTTTAGTCGACAATGCTCGCCAATCGGGGTAGGCTGTTGGGTTAATCCGAAGTTGAAGCGACAGCCAGCTTTTTGTTTTGCTGCATTGCGATACCAACAATAAAGTAACTCATACGTTTAAAAAGAATAAAGGAATATGTAAAAAGGTTAAACTCACCAGCGGCAGTCGTTTACATGCACTCTCCCCCAGGACAGCAAAACTACTGCTAGACTTTAGCAGCTAACGTTACCTACAGTAGGCACTTGTTAGCCAAGTAAACACCAGAGACACCTTCTTCTTTTTAGCCAAAATGATAAATATTATAAGAACGACGTCAATAAACGTTTAAATTAAGACTCTGTTTAAAAAGCAACCGCGACATATATGCATTCGGTTTTTTTTAACTAGCTAAAAGTACACCATATTATTGTCCGATTACCTTAACGCTACCACCTTCCCTAACATAAATTCAAAATTCAAGACGGTCACGATGGGCGGACGCTGATTGGCCGAGACGGACAGCATGGCGGAAGCCTGCTAAACCGGGACGCTGATTGGCTCGTCTCTTCAAACTGAAACGGTGACGTCTTTGTCTGGCTGTTTGAAATTATCTTGAGCCGCTGTTCAGTGTCCGATCGCATTGAATGCTTGTTGTTACGTGGTTTTCCTTATTTTTTATGGATTATGAACCGTTTTTAGTTTCATTCTTTACTAAGTTTAGCTCTCTAAAGTCAGCATGTCTTTTAGATACCAACAACCATGAATATGATCTCAGCTGTATATTTACCGGTTTAGAAAAATATCGGGCGCTGCCGTAGATATATCTGGACATGGCATGAATAATAGAGTTTAATATTAATGTAAGAAGATAAAGAACTAAGACATTGTTTTACCATTTCGTTTTTAACAATACCGGTGGGTAGCCTTGGGTTAACATGATTAAAACCTCAGCGGTAACTGACAAAAGGAGACGTAAACACTTGTATTAATAAAACATGTATTTCCTTGCATGTTTCAAAATGTACAGAAAAAAATTACATGTTTTTTTCAATGTGTTTTCGTTAAAAATCAGTCTAAACAGTCTTAGACAAAGTTCACGGAGGGCTGAATATACGGTGGGTCTACTTTGACCTGTGCTTTTAAAATTTTACTTCAGTGATATATGCAATTTGACTACCAGAATAGTTGTATGAAATCTGAATGAGTTGTAGATTTATTTTCTGACTTTTAAGGAATTGTAGGTATACATGAATACCAGTTATTAAATTAAATATGGAGCAATTGATGAAATTGGGGTAGCATATTTCCAGCCCACTGGGAAATTTTTGGCACAAGTGGTCTGATATTAGGTACATTGCAATTTTACTTATACTTATAATGATAGACCTGGTAAAAGATCTAATGAAACAAAGTAGACTGCACTCTTCCTCTGTACGGATTTGAAATCAAGTTCACAAAAAATCATTTATATAACCGATTTCATGTGTGCATTACAATCGATCAGTCATATGTTACGATAAGGAAAACTTACATTCCACCAAAATGTCAAAAGTAAATCAGAGACATTGATTTGCAGAACACATGTACTTCCTTGATGAAATGTCTGAAGCAAGATTGAGCAACAAATTCTGTGATTGTTTTGTCTGTGTATACCTGCAGTGATTTTTAATATGAATAGTAATTTCTTACTGTGGTGTTCATCTTTATCATGCCTTAAGGAAAATGTCTTTTCTTTGTTAAGAGAACATTCATTATAAAATACAGCATACAAAAAGACAAGGTACGTTTAAAGTAAATGCCCACTCTTAAAAATGGTAACCAGTGATTTTTTTGTTGTTGAACACGGGATGAACAGTATTTCTTTGAACATTGAGCTTGAATAACTGTTATCAGACAATATATGCATATCAATGTAATACAGTATCTTGATTATTGAGTAATATTTATGTGCCATAATCATTGTTTAAAGACACGTTCAAACCTCTGTATGTTCAAAGACTTAGAAACCTTGAAACACAGTACTTGGAAAGAGTGTGACAGCAGTTACAGAACAATGTTGAGCCGCCCCATGCATCAGTCCTGCTGGAACAGACATCTGCTCTCTTCACTTTTTACAATGCCTTCATCCTGTCTAATTACAGTATATTCCGTTTGACGTTGATGAGTGCATTGCATGGCAAAGGCACGGCGACATTGCTTGTGAAAGCATAAAGCACCAGTTCGGTTCATTGGTTGTTTTCTAGGGGATGCAGCAGCCCAACGTGCTCTGCTCACGCCAGGATTTCAAGCAGAGTTTGGAGGAATCACTCACACTGCAGCAGCTCGGATCGGAGCGTGGCCTGATGCAGAACCTCAGGAGGGGTCACATGACAATGACCTTCCACACTGGAGGTCAGAATGGAAGGCATCTCATATAATCTCCAAGTGCATGCCATAATACAGTCGTAAGCAGATGTATAAATATGTCCGTAATGTTTTCTTTTCCAGTCCCTGGATGCGTTCTCCTATGTTAACGTTGATGTTAATACATTATTGAGGATATCTGAAAGGCAGGGGGATGGAAGATCCGTTAATCAAACATTGCCATGACTCCCAGCTAGTACCAACTTTTAATTACTGACAGCACAGGCAAAATATTTTGGTCATTGTAGTGAAAGAATTCATTACCAGAGGGCAGAATACAACACAAGCAGTGGGACAGCTGCAGGACTCAAATGATGCTTTTGAATCTGCATTTGTTTCATTCTGTGTTATAAAGGTAGAACAGCTCTAAGGTAAAATGATGTTCACAAATAGCAGTTAGTAATGCTCTGTGTTAAATTTGTTCCTTTTCAGCGCTCAAAAAGCCGTATGATTCTAATACAATATGACCACCCTGTGGCAGTTTTTGTTGTCTACAATGGAAAAATTAGCAGTTAGCAGAAGTGACTGTGAATATGAACTTCTGCTGTCTGTGATCCAGACAACCAGCCATTAATTCTTTATTAGGAAGACATGAAAATATGAATGTGTATGTTCATGACAGCGCTACATGGCTATAGATCAGAATGCAGACCTTCTGGGAAGACATTACAAAACCGCAAGACCAAAAGACTCTCTCTCTTAAATGCATGATCCTCATTTCTAAGATCAGCGATCTTGTCAAATCCTGAATACATGTACTGTATGCTCTCACCTACATATGTGTCTGCGTGTCATAGAGAGTAAGATGCGGTAGGCGAGAAGAGAATTTCCCCGCAGGGATCAGTAAAGTATCATTATAATTGTTCCGCCTTAATTTTTATCCCATACAATCACCCTAAAAGTATTATTTGGATTTTAATTGAATCAGAATACTAATGTTGTGAATTGAAACTGGTCAAAGCATGCAATTTAATAACTTAAAATCAATGATAAATGAAAAAGCACCTAAATAAATACAACCTCATTTTGAAAAAAGTTGGCATAAAACATTGTGTAAAGTATAAATAAAACAATTCAGTTATTTACAAATCATATAAACCCATATTTAATTGAAACAGGAGAACAATTAGAACAAAGACAACATATTAGATGTTGAAACAGAGAACTTTTACTATTTTATGACAAATATATGTTCAATTTGATGCCAGCAACATGTTTCAAAAAAAGTTGGGACGGGGCAACAAAAGACTGGAAAAGTTGTGTGATGCTAAAACAAATCATCCGGTTGAATATCTCATAACTAAGTAAATCAAATTGATATCTTTTTTTCTGACGATGTATGGACTTGGAAGTCCCCATTTTCTTGCAAGGAATATCAATGTAGTTATTGTCATTTGTTTTTTTACTGTTCACTTATTGCTGGTTGGGCCAGTTTATTAAGCAGTCTGTTACTTGGAAATAATCAAATAAGCACACCTGAACAAAAGCTTGCCTGCATCTTGGGAAAGAGCTCAGCATAGAGCTTTAGGCAGTGTTCCCCTGCTACTTTACAGCAGGACACTTATATACAGTAACAATCCAGCCCTTTGTGGAAAGTTTATTTGAAATTGCTGTCAATATAAACTGCTTTTGCCAAAGATTAATTTTTATAATACATAAAGTGCATTACAGGCACAATGTATATCATGCTCACCATAAATATACATTTTTAAAAGAAAATCAATAATTCAGTTTTTTTTGTTACTGGCATTCTAATTAGATAGTCAGACAAACTGTAAAGTATGGGAACAGTACAGTATATATCTTGTATTTTCATCAAAAGAATGTGGCTCACAATGATTTGGGGGGGGGGAAAGGTATGTTGTAAAAAGTTTGCTTTGTTTATGTATCATCGGCTTGAAAATGTGTCATAAAGCTTCGTAGACAGCCAATGTGCTCAGTGCGACGTATAAAAGCTGAAGTGCGCCATCCTTCTTCGCTGGCGAATCCCTGGGGCCTGTGTTTTTATACAGCTTAGTGAATAGGATGTGTGGTCTGTACAAAGCTGGAATGAATGAGTCCGTCTTGCCATTACTCACCAATGCCCATTTTCAGCTTCTTCTAGAAAATGCTCTAAATCTCCCGACTCCATAGATAGATCTGGCGCTCTTTTCTCATCATACGTCAGTTGATCTGGAAACTGATCGTGATCCCCCTAACAGGTAGGAAAAAGGGAAGAGAATACAGTATGGAGTGATTTAAAGACGAAGAGGCTGTAGTCTGTTTTCTCTCCCTTGAGATCTAAAATCGTCCATCTCCACCACTAATGTTGTGGATTCCTAGGGTTGCACTTCCATTAAAACTGATTCTAGGCTCTCTCATATATCAAAGTGATTATAATTAAAGACAAAATCCTGTCCAGTGAATTGCTCAGTATACCCATGCCAGCTTAAGTCTTTTAAATGTCAAGTAGTCACTCTGTATTAACTGGGACCAGCAGTGGTGTGAAATAATTAACAGGAAAGTCTTTTCAAGGGGATTTGGGTGGCTAAATGAGATGGAGGCAGAAAAATGGTGAATATACCTGTCAAGTTTTATTTAAGAGAACTTACATTTTTATTATGAGATTCCTCCTCTGGCTCTGAGGAGTTTGAAAGTTCCTCAGCACTAGAAAGAATGGTTTCAAAGTCTTCAGTATCCATCGAGGGTAAACACCTATGATTCCACCCTAAAACAATCACAGCAACACCTGTAAAGTTTGTCTTAGTAAAAAACATAAATTAAAGATCCTTGCCTGCAACAGATAGACATTCTTATTTTTTTTTGTTTGTTTACATGACCTTAAAACTGATTTTGGGAGCATATAATACAGAAGCGTAGGTAGAACTTGCTTCGACAATGACAAGAATCACATGATGCAGCAATAAATAGAGAGGAGGGGGGGTTTCACAAAGAATGGGGGGGGGGGCAGGACAAAAACAGAAGACAGCTGTTTCAGTTACACATCTTGGGTATGAAAGGGTATCAGGCTGCGGGGTCTGGGAGTATTTTCTGGGGCCAAGAGAAAATGCAACTCAGTCTCAGAGGTGGAGAGTTCAGGTCCAGGAACTATAAATCCTGACCAAGATTTCGTTTCAGCCACCCAGTTGAGTTATCTTTGACTGTGACTCTATATTCAGCTTGTTGGTTGAAACAAAACTTTGGTCTGGATTTGTACTTTCTGGACCTGATCTTTCCACCTCTGCTCAGTCATATAGGACTGGTAATAAGGCACAGGTAAAGTGAATGAATGAGTTCATCAGCCAACCCCAGGATGTACCTCATACTACAAAAATAAGACTCTGTGATGAGAACCCTCAGCCCCAAGGGAAACGAAGGAACACATTTGCTGTTTCTGTCTCAGATTACCTGTTTGAGAAGTGGATCTAGGTACCCCTGAACTTGAATCTGCAGCACTATTACGCTTGCTTTCTGCTGCAATTGCCCCCTTTAAAGTGTCTAAGAGGAAAAATAAATGACTCACTTTGCTGACAACTGTTAAGTTAAATTTAAAATTCTGGCAAAACCACACAGATGCACAGAAAATAGAAGCCACATTGTGCAAGTTTAATAAGGAGATTTAAAACCACTTTCAACTTGCGCACATCCAATATATACTCACGTCATGCATGACACTGCAAAATATAAAAACACGCCATTGCCCAGATTCCACCATTAATCACAAAGACACCATCATGCAAACATGGCCATGAAGTACAGTATATATACCTTCATATCCCAGTGGTGTGGGATCGCTCTTAATTTCATGTCTCTTGGGTTTAAGGTTACCAGACAGTGAACCTGCATGAAGTAATGCATTCATGTAAAAAAGTGGGGAAAATTGAAGAATGGGTTATGTTAGGTTAGTGAACATTTTAATTGAAAATACTTAAGAACACACTAGTAATTTGCCATTATTTCTTACAAGTTACTGAAATGTTTGACAGGATGAGAGAGTTCAAGGAAAACAATAAAGCATTTGAATAAAGTGATTCTCATTAAAATTCCAGCAACTGCACATGCAATTTGGCTGTGAATGTCATCGTGCATTCCAAATGTCAGCTCATCAGAATTCACGGCTTGTTCTCCAACGAAGGTATTTACTGTTAAATTCCATGGTCGTTTTTTTTCCGATTGTAGAAAGATTTCTTTGTTTCATCGTTTCCATTTAATGAATTTTTAAAAGGTGTTAAATGTGGTTCGCTTTGATGGAGAACAGATTTTTACAATTTCACAAAACCCCTTTTTCCTTCTGACAAACCATTTATGTCTTAGAAACTAAAAAAAGGAGGTGTCTAAAAGGAGAAAGGGGTCGGGTTGCAGGCAATCAGATACCTTTTGTGCGCCTAGTAGCAGAGGCACTGATAGAGGAAGCTAAAGAGAAGCGGCGTGTCACATCGACCTCCTTAGCTTGAGGTTCTGAAGTAAAAGCAGGGTGGGGTTAGTAATTAGTCAATGTTATACGTACATGAGAGGAGTCACAGTGGCACAAACACCCCCAGTTCAAGACATACATTC
Source organism: Mormyrops boulengeri (assembly GCA_026781065.1). Taxonomy (NCBI): domain Eukaryota; kingdom Metazoa; phylum Chordata; class Actinopteri; order Osteoglossiformes; family Mormyridae; genus Mormyrops; species Mormyrops boulengeri. The sequence continues at coordinate 8,798,453 of JAODLD010000038.1, forward strand.
ATTTTGGCTAACATATCTTTTGAAGAAACTGATTTTTTAAAGTGTGATATTGACAAGAGCTGGTAAAATCCACTTATCACATACACAGTTGTCTTATTTTCCAAGCAAAGCACAAGGAGCCATACCAGAGGAAGAGCTCTCTTGTCATCTCTTGCAGGAAATCGACAATGATGGAGATGCTAACTTAACCAGTGGCACTCCTGATGGAGATGATGGAGATGCTAACTTAACCAGTGGCACTCCTGATGGAGATGATGCAGATGCTAACTTATCCAGTGGGACTCCTGATGGAGATGATGGAGATGCTAACTTAACCAGCGGCACTCCTGATGGAGATGATGGAGATGCTAACTTAACCAGTGGCACTCCTAGAAATTATTCATAGGGGGGGCCAGATGGGGCCACTTAAAATCTTGGGGTGGTGCACCAAAACCAAAAGCCACTGAATTTCAGAAATTCTAGTCAATGCGAGAGTTAAGGAATCACATACTGATATACTTTAGTTTCTTCTTTTACAGTTAATTTATTTTACATGTAGTCATTTTGTAGTCACTTCAGGGGGGCACTGGAGGACCATCAATTGTATCAGAGTGGTCGTGTCCACTCCTGCCTCCCCTTGATGGTGCCATTGAACTTAACCTCTCAGCCCACTAGCCACTGTAAAATAATACCAGGTATGCTGCAGAACCTCAAGACTCTGAGAAAAGGGTGTTTAATGGCAGCCCAAATTTAATGCACACCTGTAATGTAATTTTTTGAACATCCAGACAACCAATTTTGATATTGATGAGAATTTTTGATAAATACAGCCAGAATTTTTACTTGACTTCGTGTATGCATTTCAGTCCTCCATCACCAAAAAGTCAATAGACCCTCTACTACAAAGCATTTATTTATTAATCGTTCAGCTGCAGCAGCCTTCTCAATGAATTGTTCAATTACTCGTAATAGTCGATCCATTGAACTCATGAGACGATTGCCAGAAGTACGTATTTCCCTTAACATTCATCGCTCAATGTGTTGCAAAATTCAGCAAAAATATTAAATGTGAAATAGATATACGCAATAGCTATGATTATATCTTGCTTTGTCTGGGATAAATCCATATTAGAGTCCACCAATACACTGGAACATTTCACTATGTTTTCTGTGACCAAAGAATAACTTGTTAAACTCTTAAATCAACTGTCAATATCCCAAATGAGTATGTTGCTCTACTTGGATCGTATGCAGGAATACCATGTCAGGAATTACAGTTTGAGAGCGTTCATAAAACACATAGTCAAGAAAACATCTGGGCTGATGACATGGTACTGGAATGCTCCATGGAGGAGGGTTAGAAACGAACAGATATCAGATGAGCTATCAATGAGCAAAATTCAACCGTGATAAAAGTGACGATTAACCACCAGGGTTCAAAGATGAGTGTCACTTCAGTAGATCACTGAGAGCAATAGCGTTGCTCCCATTGTTTATATAATAGTCTTGACATATTCTTACATCAAAGCATACTGAATCACATTACATTTTTACTTTGGTCTGGTATTGTGTGTTCAAAGTCAGAGCTTGATGAGAGGTGGAAAATGCCTGGTGCGACACTCATTTTGAGATGGCTGGATGTCAGACGCAGCAAGGGAAAGAGACGGGATGAGATGCAGCCATGACAATGAAGATAACGATGTCATCACCAGTCAGACAGAGAGGGCCAGCTAGGTTTTACCTTGGGGTAGAGACCTGCGGTTGGACAGACCCTGCAATGTGAACCGTTTTTTAGCCAGCGCGGCCCGCTCTGCGTTATGGCTGCTAGTAGCATCAGCTAAGGAGGGAAAGGGAGAGGTAGAGGAAAAGGCAGGAAGAGAGTTAAGCCTGCAAGCCTGGGCTTCTACGAGGGCCACTTCCAAACCCAAGCCTGGAAGTACTCACACGTTTTTTTCTTTTATATATATATATATATATAAAAAATTCAACAGAACCGGAAAATTATTAGTTTATAAGTTATTAATAGTTCATTACTAAATACTTAAAGGTAATTGGTTTTTTAGTTATCAGACATCTCACAACCACCCCGTGCCTTCTTCGGTGTAGACAGCATCTTAAATGCAGATGGGATGCATGAGATCACGCCTGTCCTTTCAGGCTTGGTTTTAGGAAAAGCATGCATCAATTCGGCCTCCTGTATGCTGTGAGCGAGGCGCCCTCATCAGGATAGCAAGAGCAGTGCAGATGATTTCTAATAAAGGAGGCAGAAGGGACAGTAAGGTGAGTCACAGCTGCCAGTCAGCTGCAAGTGATGATACCTGAGAAACACTCGAGATTGCATTCATCCTCCCACGAACAGTAAGAATTCAAAGAACACCATCACACTCCCATACCCCCCCCTGCTGGCAGCTTTGTATATTACTTCCTATAGCACTTGGTTTCTAGTTCAGATCTTTTTGTAACTGAATGTCGACAATTCTTTATCTCTTTACTTCACAAATATAAATATTGTCTGTAACTCTTTAAAAATTATGTTTGCTACAGTTCATACTATGCCGTAACTCAATATTCTTCATCCCATTTTCCACATGCAATTAATGTCAGTAATAAGCATAATTAAAACGAAATCTCGCATCATTAACAGAAATTCAAGCTACCTTCCATTTATATAATATTGTAAAGATATGTTGAGCCTGGGGCTTTTCTGAACGACACCTACTGTATCCCAACTAAACATCTCAAGGTATGTTTGACATCATGCTCACTGTGCCGTGTGACGTCTGCATGTTCATCCTGTTTGCATAGAGATACCCGTGACCCAAAGACACGGTGCCAGGTGAACGTCTTCATCTGTAAGGCCCTTTGTCAGTGACTGCGTGACTGCAACATGCCAATGTCCTGCTTTCAGCCTAATGGCTCCCACATGACTGTGATCAAGTGGATAAGAACTTATTGATTATACCTGGAATCCATTGGACACATTCTGTTTCCTGACAGATAAGCTTGCTGAAGAATTTCGACCAAAATGACGCAACACGCGTCAGAAGTTTTATTTCCTTCCCTGACCTCGCAAAGAGATGTTCATCTTTGGATGTTCTTTAATAAATAGATATGTCGTTTTGGTCATCTGGGCCGGGGAATGTGTGTTGGTGGCAAAGGTTCAGACAGACTCTCTGAACATAGCTTATAACAGTTGCCGAAAATATGTAGAACAGGTGGCTGGGGGAGCCTCGGTGGGCTAGGAGGGGAACCATCTTTTGAGGTCAGCGTTATGGGTCTTGACCTCATTATAAAAACCTCGAACACAGTGCGCTCTAGTTGAGCTTTTGGTTCTCCACCATGTTTGTACTAGTTACCATAAAGAAGCGTATTCAAGATGGCAAAGTACAAAATGGGCAGCATGTTCGGGGCCTAAGTCTACAGCATGTGGAACCAAAGCTCTGGGCATTACAAGTGTGCGCAACCGAAGACGAGTTTACCTCATCGACAATTTGCCTTAATATGTTAATATGTTGCCAATGGGACTTTAGGACTTTAGTACTTTACACAAAATTTTGAAGATTTTATATTTCAGTTTCACAGAACACCGTACAGGGGCAAAGGGGCATAGTACCCTGACAGATTCAGGGGGCCCAGCACTTCATAGGGGCCTTTGAATCTGTAAAATTATACATAAAATTTGAGCTGGGGGGCCCATGGCGGCATATTGTCAGTGGGCCGAGAATTTCCAGCTGCAGCCCTGACATCAAGTGAGGTTATTACCTAAACGAAAGCTTCAATTAATTATATCTTAGCTAAATGCCTCGGAGCAGTCAATCTCCTGTATTGCAATTGGGGCAACTGTCAAAAAAACTTAAATTATTGCCACTGGTAACATCAACATTACATGACAGATTTTCTTCACAAAAAAAAGTGGACTTTTGTTTTTTTTAAAAATCAATAGTGCAATAATTAATTCTTATTACAAAGTAACTCCAAGGAGGTTACGGATCTGTTTTTATTTCAGAGGAATCTGATTTAATTGTTTTAATAGTCAGTGATGAAAGATATGCTGTTACCAGCAAAACAATTTAGAACATTCCATTAACCCTATTTGATAAGAAGCTCTTATTAGTAATGCTGGAAGGTCACAGCATTTGTTTTGCTTTCATGAGGGTCAAAAGCCTCTTCACTAAATGTAAGTCTGGCCCTGGTAAAATAGTCAGTAGCCCTGCAAAGCATAGTGCATACAGACCATCTGCCACAACCTTCATAATTCAGTATCTTTATAATTCGGTAAGTTACTGAACTTTAAGTTACTGAAATTTAAACTTGTTACATTTGAGATTATTGTTGCTCTGATTTACTCAAGGAAATAAAAAACTCACACAAAAAAAAAAAAAAAATATTAACAGACCCATATATTCTCATCCTTAAAAATATTCCCTGTAAATAAACTTAGATATGACCACTTAAACTCCAGATGATACAAGTGGCTAGTTATCCTTGACAGTGTGCAGTTATAATGCTTATGATTAGTTTGAAATAAACAAATATGATGCAATCTCAACAGTATGCAATGAGAAATCTTCATAAGATCCCTGTCATACTGTTGTGGAAGGGCACAGATCACTTGATGAGTACATGTTAATTTCAACTGCTCGCAATATTTTTATAACACTGGGACTATCATTAAAAAGGAATAGGCATCTGGAATAAACATGACTTTGTGAAGATCAGGTCCTCCCACTAAACAGGGTGTGAAACCAGGTGTAAAGCAGTCAGAGAGACCACAGATGAAGCTACAGGCATGAAGCTAATGACTGAAACATGTACATTTCAGCATGAAATAAAATCACAGGTGTTATATGGGAGGAACTAGGTCTAGGCAATGTGCCATATGAATATCAACATCGCTAAGTTAAATACATGCACTATACAGCTGGGTTGAGATTAAGCTTGGGTGGTATTTAATTTTTCATATCGTTAAACCATCTGCACATTATACCACCGCACATGGCAAGTTATGTAGCGATACAGTTCTGGTATTATGACATTTTGTCCAGCCATGGGCAGTGTAGCACATTTGTGAGAAATTTAGCAAAATAAGTGAGGTGAATAGTGAACAAGAACTGGTCACTAAAAGATATTAGCCTTCTGCTATATGAAAATGTTTTGGATTTCAAGAGTGAGGCTTGTGTAAGCTATGCAAAAAAAATGATAAAATGTGTACTCTTGATCAATATGAAAAAAAGAGATCTTCTGATTTGTTGAAACAAGGATGTCCTGGCCTGACCGCAAAATATCATGCAATCATAACTCAAACACAAGCAACACCAACCCTATTGCAGGCAGGGTGGGCATGTCGCTAGAAGGGAACCTATAGGTGACAGCTTCTTAAACAAACCCTCTGACCTCTGCCAGACAACTGAAATTGGAGAAAGTGTTTACCTTTCAGCACAATAATGACTCAAAGCAGAAAAACAACAGTGAAGAGGATAAAGGACAAAAAGGTAAACTGAGTGCAGTGGCCCAGGGAGAGGCCTGCCTTCAATCTGATTGAAAACCAGTGAAGTCACTGGAAAAGGGCAGCAAAACAGCAGATCCTCTGAAATTTGACTGAGCTGCAGCCATTTTACAAACCTTGCTGTGCTGTGTTGGGGCTTTACCAACTCAGAACGACTCATGGCACTAAGTGAAACAGAATATGCTTCTACCAAGTAATTGTACACTATTAGCATTCTCTGGCATCCTGTCTAGGGTGCACCTTGCTTCATGCCCTATGGCAGTATTTTCCAGCCCCGTTCCTCAGGGATTCTTAGACAGTCCATGTTTTTGCTGCCTTGCAGCTCCCATGTAGCACTCTCTGGCAAGGAGCGGGGAGGGAGCAAAAATGAAGACCGGATTGGGAAACACTGCCCTACGCTACCTGGAATAGGGTCCAGGCTCCCTTGTGACTCTGCCCAGGATAAACAGTTAGAAGACAGATAGAGACAAGCACTGTAAGTAAGAGTGTAATATTACATTATTTGTGCCCCCCTTAAGTAAAGTGTTACCAAAAGCTCTGGTTATAACTTTATAATCTGTAACATCAATGTGCTACCAATCAATGAACAAAACGACAACTATCTACTGTAAACCACTTCTCTTCCAATGAACAATTTCATCTTCCTGCTGTCTTAGGACTGGGGGGGGGGGGGTCATGAGGTTGCTCTTTCATGTACATTTGGTTTCAGACAAAACCAGGCGACACCACCAGTCTTGCAGGAGAGCCCAGTATTGCGCACAGTTTTCAACCAGTCCGTTTAACCAATCCTCGGGAATGCACACAACAATCACAAGTGGCAGGAAATCAGCCGTTGCTCTTGTATTTGTATTCAGGGAAGGTAACTGAACGACCAAAAAGTCGGAATGCGATCATAATTGAAGTGCATTGCCGTAGCGACATTGTTATGTAGTCTGAATGTCTCACCGCTGAACAAAAGGTCTCTGGCGAAGCTTGCATGAGCAACTCACTGTCAGATGTGTGTCTGCGAGCCATACGTGACGGCTGATTATGAAGGTCTTGCCACGTTGGCCAAGGTGCAGCCTGATCGAAGTCCCCCAGGCAGTGCTATCCCACTCATTAATTAACACCTGTCACATCTTCTGTAAAACCATGGTCATTATCAAGCCCTCTGCAAGGTGAGTGGCTCAGAGGGCACAGTTCCCCGAATGCTACAGGTCAGTAATGTCCTAGGGAAATGTGAACCAGCAAAACAGAATATTTAACCCTGTGTCTGAGTCATGAGCCTGGAAACCACATGGTAGACATTGATAACAACTGAGTGATAACTGCACGTCCATCCTGTGATAAACAGTAAGCAACATTCGGGGCAGATTTGAGGATATCTTACCTCGCTTCTGTCTCATTGTAGGAGTGGGGTTGCTACTTCTGAATCCTGTCTCTGGGCTGGAGGAATCTGACTGCTTGAGGGCAGCTTTTCTCATGTTTCTGAGAATGGACAGCCAGCAAAATGCCGTTATCGCCGCCTGCATCTCTGCACATTCGCCGTTCAATTACTGCATATAATGAAAATGTCTGACAGAGTGGGGGAAAACGGCGTACCGCGTGCCGGGCGTCATCGCGGAAGCCGGGTGCACATTCTCTGTGATCCTCTGATGCAATTGACTGGCCTCTGACAAGAGAAGAGGAAATGTTATTGGAGCAACAAAATAAGTTTGAGGATGATGATTTTCACTTCAGACCTAGTCTCACTATGGGAATTCTGCCTAAAACAAGCAGTGGTTTTGTTATGGAAATAGCTGTGAGGCAATGAAGCATAAAGAAACAGGCAAGCAATTTGTTGGCTTGTTTAAAACAATATGGATAGAAATGTAAATATATATACACTACCGGCCAAAGTTTGTTTGCACACACTGAGATTTTCTACATTTGCATGTTACTCACTTAACATGTACTAAAAGTACACTTTATATTCTTTGCAATAAATTTACAGGATGTTCACCATTTGAGTACCTTGAGTACCTTACAGTATATATATAAATGACACTTTTAGGCAGTGAGAGAGGCCGTATATTGTATTGCTGAATGCCTAAATAAAAATGATTCATGGTATATTTACACTCCTTATACCAAATATCCGAGGGCAAGTTAATTCTTTTTTGCAATGATTCTGTTGAAAAAAAAGTGATAGTGTACAATCAATGATTGAGGTTGTAAGAAAAAAAACCCAGGGAAGGGGAGAAATCATGCTCAAGACCTGTCTGATGGGTGAAAATCTACTGTTGAGATTAAAATGTTTCTTATTCAAACCTATTATGCAGTTTGTTGTACCATCGAGGTGGGAATTTAACCGCAATTGAAACAATCGGCAGAAATGATGGATGGAATATTGTGTAAACTCCGAGTTGGCTTACTCAGATAGACAACACTACTGCTGACATCAGATTTTTTGAATTAAATGTGGCTCTTTAATAATGATGAGCAGTAGATGACAAAATGAATTAAGAATGAAGTACCTCGGCATGCCTCAAGCTGCCCTGTCAGAACCTTCCTGATCTCGGACACCCACATGTTTTTCACGTCTACGGAGGATGCCTGGGAAGAGACACACAGCTGTGACTTCTTCTCCATTATATAAGAGGCACAGCTGCTCTGTGCTGCTGCTTCCCATGGGCTAACAGCGCCCCACAATGGCCAGATGTATTAGTACCAGATGCTATTAAAGTGGCAAACAATCATAGAAATGGTGAATCGTACCAATGCAATTAGACAGCAATAAACATGAAATATGCAGCTGAGTGGTGATGCAGTTTCAAAGCAAAAATTGCAATGCATGAATATATGCCTCATCCTTCCCTTCTTTGAAGGCCAAAATTAAAAATATAATAATAATAATAATAATTTCAGCTTGTCATTCTTCATGCCCCATCCAGCCCCCTCCGCTTTTTCCCAGCCCGCTCACTCTGCACAAATATTAAATATATTTTTTATAAAGGAACAAAATAAAAACATTTTTAAATAAATACTAGCACATCATGCTGCCTGACCACTAGGAGGAGCTGGAAACAGTGACCAGGAGAAGCGTAAAACACTAGGGGTGAGTCGACTATCCAGCTGAAACTACAATTCAGCATGAATGTGTTCTTTCCTAAGTCGACTGCCATCCGAAAGTTACTGACAGATATCTTTATCTGTCTTCAACGCTTCTATTTTCTGTTGTGCATTGCGTTACGTGTGCTTTAAAATCGCTTGGTTAGACGTAAGCTTGGGCGGTGTTATGTTAGCATAATTAGATCCCTCCCAAGGCTACCTAGTTGTGTACTTTGTGTAGTTCACGTTGCATTTACTCTTCCTCCCTTGTATACATTTTACATTATACTGCGGTATACAGTATTTTGGCGGTATTTTCAAACAATATGTCGATTTCTTATTAAGATACAGACCTATGTGTGCCTACATATTGGACTGATTTTATGCTGAATTAAGATATTCTGCAGCCTAGCTACAGAAAGCTCTAAGATTCAGTCTTAAATATATTACAACACAAAATAAATACAATTAAAAATCGCTGAGTACAATTTTTTATTGCTTGCATGTGCTGGCCTAATATCAAAGTGGCTAACCTTTCAACCAATCTGACTAGGCCCCCGCTCAACCAATCTGACTGGCCCCACCATAGCTGTTAATAAATTTTATGGAGTGAAGACTATAGTTGCCCATCCCTGCTTTAGGGCCTTGAGTCTCGTGCAGTATGATCAGCTATGATTACATCTGAAATTCTCTTCCATCTGGCAGCAGATGTCGTACCTGAATTATGTAGACTTCCTCTCTGCCATTATACCACACCTCAAACTTTTTGATGTCACCTTTGACATTTTCAGTGATTCCAACGGCACTCATCTGGAACGAAATGCAGAATCGAAGCCACACTAATGCAGAGATGCCACAGTGAATTATGTTTTCATACAATAATGTTTCATATGTGTTAAATTAATTGAATACCGAGAATATCCTCTGAGTACACTTTTTACTTTTGTTTTGAAAACGAGATACATGCAGTGCTGTGTTACGTTTAGGGGCACCGTAAAGGGGGGGGGGGGTGTCGTGGCCAGGACAATCCCAAGGGCCCCTGGGTGATAGGGGCCCTAAAACATTTGAAACATAGTTCAGTTGGTCTGGGTCGGCGGCCCATTATGGTATGCTTAACTCACCAGGCTTTATGGTATGCCAAAATCTCTACCTGCACCCCCCAGTTAAAGTGATTTAAAGGCACAGTCATTGTTTTTTTTTTATATGAAAATATGAATAATCATAGGTGCTCTTCTCCAGATATGCAGCAGTAAAATGTGGTCATAAGCTGGCTTTACCTTGAGCGAGTGCTTAAAGCCATATGAGGGAGATTTCTCATGGCTTTCTGAGGTCTCCTCCCGCTTCTTGCAGAAAAGCAGCATCTTGTTGTAGAGGAACAGGTGTCGCTGCATGGGTTTGAAGCGAGCCAGGTCCTTCACCTTGCTGTGACCCTTTTTGTGGTCCGTCCACACGTTGAAAGAGCCCTGCATCAGCAGCTTGCCCAGATCATAGAGGTTACCCTGGGATCAAAGGCCACATCTTACGTAAATGTTTAAACATTCAGCTAAACTAACACCCAAAAGGAAAACAGAAAAATGTCAGCACAGAAAATCCCATGACAAATGTCAAAACGAATGCTTTTTTGGCATGCTTCCCTACCTCCAGTGTGTGACCTTGTCACAGTACACACCTCAAAACCTGTGATGGCGATCTGGTGCATGGAATCGTTGACCGACTTGACGATGTCCAGCATTGTTGCCAGGGCCTCCTCAAGCTCCACTGTGCCTGCTGAGTTTTTACTGCACTTGAGCATTTCCTGATTGAGGCAGCAGAGAGCAGATGAACTCAGGCTTTACTCACATTATGTGCACACAGCAAAATCCCCTTTTCCAGCTTGTGTGATTTGTGCATGATCTTTCATGTAGAACACATGCCATATATACAGTAAATTACTAGGAAAACTGCTGACCTTACACACACACACACACACACACAGGCAGCTAAAGAAATGTATGTTAAAATTGGTGTAAAACCATGCTATTATGGCTGTCAAAATGTGTTAGCCTAGCCATTTCAAAACTTCTGCTAAAATCACCCCAGTGTTTGCAGCAGCCAACCAATACACCAGTGTTTCCCAACCCAGTCCTCGGGAAACCCCAAACAGTCCACCTTTTTGCTCCTTCCCAGCTCCCAGCCAATCAGGAACACCGAATACCTGCAGTACAGGTACAGGTGCGCTGGGAGTTGAGAGGAAGCAAAAACGTAGGCTGTCCGGGGTTCCCCAAGGATTGGATTGGGAAACACTGCAATACACCCATGTAGTTTTTGACTCGACCACTAGCACACCTTGTATAGCTAGTCAATTTCTCATTGACTTTTTTAACTAATAAAATGCATTAATTACGTGAGCTGGTGGTGAAATATTTGTGTGTGCGCGTGTGTGTGTGTTTGTGTGTGTGTGTGTGTGTGTGTGTGTGTGCATGTGTATAACGTTTTACATTTTTATTACATTTCAATATGTTCTTTGACTAATTGCACGTTATTTTTTTACTGAAGGGAATTTCAGTATATATTTCTGCACTGTAAAACACTGCATTATGACAGTTAATGTTATGCATTAGCTTTTGAGCTGCATAAGCAAATTTAGACACAATACCTCCATAATGATAAGAGCAAAAAATGAACCAAATAATCCATTACTCAGCTTCCTATAATCAAATTACTACAGTCACACTATTATAGTCAAATTTAGATTGTAGGATCTGGCTACACTGAACATATGTATATTAGCAATGTTTTTTATAATGAACACATTCAGTACACTCAAATCTGACTGCAAAGCACCTAAAACCTCTTATAGCATGTTCTTTTTAAAGTAAGCTTTTAAAACAATTTTTTTTGTATTAACTGCTCAGCTGTTTCAGATCCTGTTTATCATACATCCTACGCAAACTGAAAGCATATGCCTCAGCCATAACCACAAAACTGTGTACATCCACATGCCTTCAACATGAGCTGGTACTTGGTGATTCTCTGCACGGGCTTCAGCAGGTACGCGTCCAGTGAAAGCTTATGGTCCAGCTTCTTCTGGCATTCCTGCAATGATGGCTAAATGTAACTTCTGTTCATCTGATTGTCCTCCATTATAATCATGTTAGTAGACGAGCGGTAACTGAAATTAACGAGCAACGGATCTGCTGTACGTCACATTGTTAGGGGTGGAGAATCACATATGCAACCTTAATTACATTTGTTCCTGGAATAAAGGAAATCACCAAAAGTTTCACACTCTTTATCACCAGTATCATCACCATCATCATCCTCACTTCATTACCATCGTCCTCACCTCATCACCATCATCTTCAACACACTGTCATCACCCTCACATCCCCATTATCGTCTCCACCACATTACTCACATCACCACAATATTAACTTCACATCACTGCCAGCATCATCATCACCATCATTATCACCATCATCTTTGCTATTGTTGTGAAGCAACAAACGAAAGCAAATGGTCACCTGGAAGAAAGTGCTATCCCCACACTGCCTCCACAGAGCTTCAGAGCGCGGCTTGTTTTGACAGTACTTTTCATAGATCTGCAGGTCTTCTTTCTAGAGGAAGAGGCAAACGGAGCTTCACCCGTCATCCTACTCATCCTCTATTTGTAGGCAAGCAGTTTTTCTCGTGTCTGACCCACTCACCTGTTTCAAAAAACATGTTCCCACTATTTCTGGATTTTCCATGCAGTTTTCAAGTTCTTTCAGAAATGTCCTATTAAAATAATAATAATAATAATAATAATAAATGATAATAATATTAATAATAATAATATTAATAAATGAAAAGCAGGGAAGACATTTACTGGACCTGTAAAAATTTGTATGCTGGGGTAACACTAGGCTACATGGCAAGTCATTATCATATAATAAAAGAATATATAATTAATGCCTTTAAGTGCCCTGTTTCACAGATGCAGATTCTGCATATTGGTAAATATCACTAAAATAATTCAGGACAAAAAATTATAAATAAATATTTAAGCTATACATTGAAGAGCAAAATGACAATCTGTTTCAGGACTAAATGACTAAATATTATTCAAACGAAACGCAAAATGAGCCCTATAGAGATTTACATGAAGTACAATGCTTTGACGATATAGCACGTTTTGGTGTAAAGGTCAAAATTCAAGATAAACCTCATATGGTCAGATGTCTGGAGTATTTTCATGTTGTATAGCGTTAGCCTAGATAATTATTCCATAGCAGAAACTCAATAAACATGCCTGAAGCATAATGGGTTGGACTTTGAAGAAGGTGATGATCGAGCTTGAATGAGATGTGCATGTGAAAGTGATGGGGATGTGTCAGGTGCTGCAGATATCAAATACGGCACCCTTTAGTGTCATGTATGAGGGCTTTTGGTGACTGTGCCGCTGACTGTAACCCAATATAACCTGTGATCAAATGACCATGGGAAATTTAATATCCATGTGGAGGTCATGAAATAGACTGATCTGTCTCCAAGGACCCTCTAGAACATGGCTGGCCTTGCCTGAGGTGAGTCCTCCACCATGTAATTTACTTTGATTAGGTATTACCAACTTGCAGCAGATTGATCGGAATGACACATGCCATAAGTTTAATAAGTTTAACTGTTACAATTTTTTCCCAGGTGTGAAAAATACACATAGTCATCAGGTGTCTCAAATAAGGTGTGGCTTTGAAATGTATAGTTTATTTTTTGTAATAAACCAACCCTACAGTCCACGGTCCGGTGAAATACTCGCTGTGATCCGGCACCGTGGGGTTGGAAACCCTTAGCTTAGATGATAATTGTTTTTCTACTTTTAGGCTATTACAGTCATGCAGATGAACTTTGTGTTAATTACCAATCAAACTGCAACCTGCACAAATAATTAAAATGAGTGACCTTCCTTACCTCTTGTGAAACTCATAGATTTCCGGAAGGTTACCGAACAGCACTTCTTTTTTGTTCTTAAGAGCTGCTGGCACTAGATGGGATAGCTCAGAGTTATCCAGTTCAGCAGCATACCCCTACAAAGAAGAGCATTACATCCTTAACCCCTAAGCCTGGGAATGCCTACATGTGGATAACTTTATCACTTAAATGACAACTAAATAAAATGTGCTCAAGTAAGGCATCGGAAACTAACACTGCTGTACCAAAAAAATCCTGCTCAGATGCAATCCTGCAGGTTTGGTCTTCTAACTGAAAAAAGTTCATATTAATCATGCTTCATTGAAAATGACAAGGATTTCACTTTTATTCTTTTCTTTATTTCTTTGAGGTGTGCTTTGTATGGACAAGAAAGCTATTCTGATATTTCTTCCTAGTTAATAAATAAAAAATCTAGTGCAAATTAAAGGCAGATCAGGTCATGTCGGGGAGCTTGCACCAGTACAGCGTGTTGCCGTACCCATCACACGCCGTACCCATCTCAAGATCCCGACTGACGACCCCCCCAGGATGACACCCGGCCCCATCCCACCCTCCAGAAATGGCCAGCTATCTGCCACAGCCAGGTGTTACATAGGGCGTCCCCTTGGCCTGGTCCAGCCACTTGAGGACCTGCGAGCCGGATCACCCTCAGAGAAACATGCCACATGGCCATAGTGCCGTAACTGACGCTCCCTCACAATGCAGGTAATGTGCCTCAGACCAAGTAACCGAGACCGAGTGTCTTCTTGCTGTATCGGAAGACACTATTTCTAGGCATGTTACAAACTACAGGTTTAAATGTATTACAGACAAGCAGTAGCATGCTAAACTAATCATAGAATTTTTAGGTCTTCCATTTTATTTCACTTTATAGAGTGTTTCTCCTACCATGGAAGTTTTGCAATAATACAAGAAATGGGGACAATTTAAGAACGCCATCACTGATCTGAGACAGAGTACTTCTTCATGGTAGATTTCATGTTCAAACTTGACCAGTGCTATGCCTGGACTTCATACTGCAAGACCAAGATAAATTGCCTGAAAACTCCGTCAAAACATTTTACACACTTTAGGTACACTTTAGGCTATATTTTATTTTTCATGAAATAAGTGAATTAAAAGACAGAGATTAGCGTGCAGTTTCAGTGATTTTTTTCAAGCCTTGTACGTTCTACACCCTCTTGAATTTTTGTCTGAATACAGGTAAAAGTAGTTTCTTCCCAATTAAGTGAAAAAATGCACCTGTTCACCCGCATACCATTCTGCAGTTCATAAAATGGCATTTAAAAAAAATTCCGCACTTTATCTCACAGAGGTCCCAGGTAACAAGGCCCTCTCACATGCCAAATTTCATCAAAATCAAAAATTGAGTAATTTTATTTATTTATTTGACAGACACTCTGGGATGAAAATAACCAAATTTGCTGAAGTAAAATGGTATATACAGTTTCACCAGTAACTGAAAATTAATTCTACACATAATCTGAAAAGTGCCAGGTAAGGGTTTGAATAATTGTCATGACAATGTTGGAATTAAATATTCAATTCACATGCATTATCACACATACCTCTATGATGCTTTGCAACTCTTCAACATACAGTCTTTCTGTTTCAATCAGCTCATTCATGATGTGTCTAGGAAGAAAAATATTTAGTTCATTAGCTACAACCTCTTTACTATAGTGATAACTGCAAGTGGAAAAACATCTGAAAAGAAAGTGGTTGATGATTCAAACTATGCATAGTGTGTGTGTGTGTGTGTGTGCGTGTGTGTGTGGGGTCCAGGTAAACATTACATTGTGGGGACCAAATGTCTCCACAACGTGATGACAATCTACTTTGACATTGGAGGATATTTTTTCAGTGTCCCAGAAGAAGAAACTGAATTTTATTTTTAAAAAATCTGTAAATGAAAAACTTTTGTATTTTGATTGGTTACTGATGGTTAGGGTGGGGTAGAGATTAAGTCTGTCAAAGTTGGGATTGGGGTTATTCCCTTAGAAATGAATCTGAATAGGGAGTCCCCACAAAAATTTGGATACCTAATTTGTGTGTGTTTTCTTTAATAATAACTATAAACATCTAGCTTAACATCTAAACCTGTAGCGTGGGGCAGTTGTTGAACTAAATATAAATATAACGGAACTATCCTAGAACTTAAATAAGCTACTAAAAGGGCTCTAGTAAAGCTAACACTTCTTAATTTATCATTCACCTTGATTTGAGGCTTGAGGATTTAATTTTTATACCTCAAGCCTATCAGGGTGTTCAGTGCTATTTAAGGTATGCTCACTATTGGTTGTTCAATTGATGAAGACAAAGCCTGACAGCAAAAGCTGTGCATTTTACGCACGGTTTGATGCGACGAACAAAGAGCCTGTGAGGAAAGCCACGCCTCCAATCACTGACCAAGTCATCTGCCTGACCACAGCCGATGTGAGGAGAACTTTAACAAAAGTTAACCCACGGAAGGCTGCTAGACCGGACAACATTCCGGGTCTCGTGCTCAGAGACTGTGCTGATCAGCTGGCTGAGGTCTTTGCAGACATCAACACATCACTGCGCCAGATGATCATCCCAACGTGCTTCAAATCCACCACCATCATTCCAGTGCCGAAGAAATCTTCAGTGACCTGCCTAAATGACTTCCGCCCTGTTGCACTAACCCCCATCATCATGAAGTGCTTTGAAAGACTCGTCATGGCACACATCAAAAGCAGCCTCCCCCGCTCACTGGATCCACTACAGTTTGCATATCGATCAAACAGGTCGACTGAGGATGCCATATCCTCTGCATTTCACCTCGCCCTTATGTCAACATTTATGTCAGAATACTGTTCATAGACTTTAGCTCAGCATTCAATACCATCATCCACCAGAAGCTGAGTGGGAAACTGAACGAGCTGGGACTGAGCACCTCTTTGTGTAACTGGATCCTGGACTTTCTGTCAGAGAGGCCTCAGTCCGTTCGTATTGGCGACAAAATTTCCAGCACCATCAGACTGAGCACAGGTGTGCCGCAGGGGTGTGTTCTTAGTCCACTATTGTTTACTCTGCTGACCCCCGACTGCACTGCCACGCACAGCTCAAACCACATCATCAAGTTCACTGATGACACGACTGTCGTTGGGCTCATCAGCCGCAACGACGAATCAGCATATAGAGAGGAGGTTCAGCAGCTGGCTGTCTGGTGCAGTGAGAACAACCTGTCACTGAATGTGACAAGGAAATGATTGTCAAGATTGGCAAGACGAAGAAAATGATTGTTGACTTCAGGAGGAATCACTCTGCCCACAAGCCACTCAGCGTCAACGGCGCCCCGGTAGAGACAGTAAAGATCATCAAGTTTCTGGAAGTACACATCTCAGACGACCTCAACTGAACCAGCAACATCGCCTCCATCACCACAAAGGCTCAGCAACGTCTTCATTTCCTGAGACGACTGAAGTGGGCCTACCTACCTCCCCCCATCCTCACCGTATTCTACAGGGGAACCATAGAGAGCGTCCTGACCAGCTGCATCTCTGTCTGGTTTGGCAGTGCCAATGCTGCGGACAGGAAGAGCCTGCAGAGGATTGTCAAAGTAGCTGGTAACATCATTGGAACATCTCTCCCCTCACTGCAGGAGATCTTCCATAAGCGCTGCACTAGAAAGGCCTCCTGCATTGTACAGGACTCCTCCCACCGCTCACATGAACTCTTCATGCTGCTCCCATCTGGCCGGCGATACCGCAGCATCAAAACCCGATCGACCGGGCTGCGAGACAGGATTTTCCCACATGCCATCAGACTCATTAACATGCTGCCTGTCCTCCCACTGCCACTCTCACCCACATACACCTGAACTGTGAATGTGACTTTACCTTACTTGCACTTACTGTTTGCACTTTACACATCACAATGCACAAAACACATCCTTGCCAAACTGCATTTACAAACTGCCTAGTTACTGTACTTTGAATATCCATATTATATTGAAACTACTGCTATTCAGTTGAACAGTAATGCATGCGTAACTATATTCCACCATTGCAAGTGAAATTCTTTTTTCTACTTGTCTGCCACTGTAATATTTGCACATTCTGAATACCTCCTATAACTAAATTCCGTACTTAGTATAAGAGCTCATGTTTACAGTTTATTTAATATATGTTTATTTTATGTTTTTGTTTTTTTATCCTCTGTAAGATCTGGAGTCACGACGTCTTGTCTCACTCTATACATATATATTGCTGAGATGACAATAAAGTTCACTTTGACTTTGACTTGACTTCTACGCTCCGTTACTACGTTAATGCATATAATTTTTTTATACATAAAGGTCCAGCATCAGGTGATCCCATCACTGGCCTTACAGAAACCGTAAAGCAATGACGTTTTCGGTACTGTAAGTACAACGTTTGCATTTAAAATGTAAGCTAAACGTATTCTGGATAACCAGAATACGTTAGCCATATATAAGAGCTATGTTGATTTGTTAAATGCCCTCTTGTTATCCAGCATGTGACGAGCACACAGAAGACACTCAACTAAACAGCGAGGGAACAAGTTAAACACTCTTTACACTATAATGAAATTACGAACAGAATAAAACGCATTATGCTCGTGCGCTTATGTGATTCAGGTGACACAAATTCTAGGGTGACTGCTGCTCATAGTGCTAAAGGACAGCTTTAGCTCCACTCCTCGAAAGCAAGCTACAAGACAAATCATTTTATGGGATCCGGTTATGGGTGTAGGCAACCAAAGGTCTCCAGCCGAACAGTATTTCCTCCTTCGGGCGAGGTCGTATGAAGTGGAGGCAGCCCAGGCAACAGCCAGAAACACTAAACGCAGCCATAAGAAAAGCTGCTGCCTCTTCGTGACTCGATCGCCTGCGTCCGTGGTAGAAGGAACAAAAACCACGGCACGTTTCTGCATTGGATTTTGATCACAATGTCCGTCAGAATTCACCCTGGTGGTCAAATAAATCGGGGAAAGAATAACGAAATACCTGTTTACGCAAGATTCCACCATATGGCTACAAGCTTGCTTTATTGGTAAGGGTCTCGGTGAAGAGTGCCGATTAATTTAAATCAACATTAAGTGCCTAAATGCACAATTCAGTGGTTTATTCTTCAGTAGTAATTAACTGACTAAGTTATATTTGTGCCCCGTGAAGTAAGGTGTTACCGAAGACTTTTATGGAGTTCCTTATTATATTTATGAATTTACGATTTACGATATTTACCATTACCTCATCGCAACGTTCTGTTGTTCATTATATTATATGGTTATTCATTAATGTTCAAATTCGAAAACAAACTTTTTGTTAATGATTATGACATATCCGATGTTATAGTTTGCCAGGTTATTTATTTTTATTGGTTGTTGTTTTATTGGTTATTACTTACAAAAAATACCTTTACGAATGTTTTAAAAAGATTTTTAATGAACAAAAATCATTTAACATTTAACTTGATAATATAACCAACATGTTTTATTACATTAGACATGCATATTCAGATCGATAGTGACGTTTTCTTAACCAGTATGATTTTACCTCGACAAATCCACATATTTAGCTCAAATGGAGATTATGACTTAACGGTTGTATCTCTGTTTTTAGCCCTATAGCAACATGTTTACTGAGCCGGCTTGATTTTCATAATTATTACCTTGATAAATCTACAATATTTTACTTTGAGGGTGAGCTTGAAACTTACGGGGTTCCTTGTAACTGCATCATCATTGTATATGCCCACCACAACACTAACTAGCTGTACTCTACGGGTCCTCATCAGCAGTCTCTTCATTATGGATATCATACCCAGATGTTTCAAGAATTTACACAGAGATCCCATATCCTAAGCTTTTCCATTTTTCCCCAATGCAAAACTGGGGCAGATTGAGGTGTTGTACAGTATGTAGGGGACTGGAGACTGTTTGCGGATGAGATTGGGTGGTCTGGGGTGAGGGGGGCGTTGTGAAGGGGCATGTGCTTTTCTCTTAACTTCTCTAATGATCAGTCTCCATTTTAATCATGTAAGAGCTACCTTATGAGGATTGACAACCCCAGGAGCAAATTAAGTATAATGTCAGATGGTCCACTGCATTGGGAACTGAATAAAAGGTAACGTAGCAGAATACTTGTACAGTTGCAATATATACAGACCTTTTTTCCTGATTGCTCCAAACAAGTTAGAAATGTGAATTTTGAGCAGCTTTAAAGTCTACAGTATAATGTTGATTATTCACTGATGCACTCTGCCAAAATTCATTTGAATTTAAATATTTTAAAATACTTTCGCAGCAAAAATTGGTGTTTGCGATGAATTTAGATTAATTAATCACAGAACATGTAATTAGATATTTTTATCGCTTGACAGCCATACTTTTTATGCATAGTCCATCCCATTTCAGAGCACCATAATGTTTGGAACCATGGAGTTTAAATTAAAGTAGTCGTTAAAGTATACCTACCAGTTGGGTTAAATGTGACCTGTTTTGAATTTCAACAGCTGGATTAACACCCCAGATGTGAATCGTTCAACCTGAAATACTTCTAAAGTTACCCAAATCATGCAAACAACTTTTAATGCTGCTACATGGATTTGTACAAATATTTGGGGTCAATTCTGATCATGTTTGAACTAGACTAACTAGTATGCATCAAAATGTGAAAAAAGTTATGGGAACACCTTGAAACAATAAACATGTTCCACATATTGTCTGAAGGGGGGAAATCAAAGTGAAAATGGGGGTGGGGTCTCAAAACTGTCACAAATATTGACTTGGTTTGTATTGTGAAACGTTGGTCAATATTCTCAAACTTAACCCTATACACCTAGACAAAACAATGAAACAAGCCAGTCAATATACGGAAAACAGAAGATGTGGGGGAGGAGTCGGAGGACAACTAAAATGCCCTATCGCTCTGAATGAGTAAAAAATATCAGAAGAATAGGACAACTTGAAAGAAAACAATAAACAGCTCATCAGAGGAGAATGAAGAGATTGTTGAGGAGGACCTCCATGTCATGAGCGAGACATATTTGTCCAGAAATGGTGCTTTTAGTTGGTCCTAACATTTGGGGGCTTGTCCGGGATGCCGGATTGGGATATGTTGGTTGGAAGTTGTTTGGGGGGGGAAACCTATGTTTTTGGCCTTTGATTAAGGTGTTTGTTCTGGAGGTGAGCTGGATTGGTTGATGTTAGAGGACTAAGTGGAAATTGTTTTGTGCCTGCAAGATTGTATTAATTGGGGAAAACTTTGGGTGGTAACCACTAGAGCGTTGAGTCCCTGCTGTAGGAAGTGTTAGTATTTTAGTTTTGTTTTTATTTTAGTTTGTTGTGTTTGGTGCATCGGATGTGGGTAGACCACAATTTTTGTGGTTGAGCTGCATGTGGGTGCCCCGAAGACGAGATTTGAGTTTAGTGAGGGGAGTAGTAAAAAGCAGGGTAGCTCCAGTTTTGGTTTGTCTGTCTACATGGTTACTTGGTTATTAGGAAATGGATGTGCTTAAGGACTTTTTCGCATCTCCGTTGGTGGAAGTGTTAGGTCGGTTGTGTAAGGACCAGTTATGAGGTAGCGGAGGGTAAAGTCTGTGATGCTAGCGTGGGGCTCGCCAACCAGTCTTTGGTTACATCAGACAAGTTTGTTTGGCATGGTTAAGTTATTGCCAAAATTTAATGAGCGAGACCCTTATGTGTGTTTGTTTTTTTTTTTTTTTTCTTCTTATTTGAGCGTGTAGCCGATGATCGGGGTTGGGGACATGCAGAGCGTACCTTGCTGTTACAAATGGTTTTGGTTGATAGAGCCCAGGAAGCATTTGTAGCTTTGTCTGTGTTAGACCGGAGAGTTTATGCGAATGTAATGGAAGCATATGAATTGGTTCCCGAAGCCTACAGGCACCGGTTTAGAACGTGGAGAAAAGGGGGAAAAACAATTAGGTTGCGAGAGAGTTGTCGAATCATTTTACTGTCAGCGGTTTTATCGCGTTTCACTGGAAAAGGTTAAGGTATTAGAGGCACAAGTCCAGTATGTGCTAGATAATGGGTTAGCTTAGCCTTCCCATTCTAGTTGGGATTCACCATGTTTGTTAGGGAAACCTGATGGTACTTTTGGATTCTGTACCAACTACCGTAAGGTGAATTCAGTGGCTAAGGCTGATTCTTTTCCTAGGATGGAGGATTGTGTCGATCATGTTGGTGTCAGGGTCAGCACCCATGTGTGTCCCTTCCCCGTTTGGCCAGCAGGCATCGCTGGCCATCCTGTCCCTCCTGCAAGTCTTTGTGTTTTCCCTGTTCCCTGTCAGCCGCATGGCTCAGCATGTTGAGTGTGCGGCTACCTGCAAATCCCTTTGTTGCGTGTTCGAATCCCACCTCTGTTTTTGTATTTTGTTCCCTAGTGTTTCATTGTATGAGTTTTTCTAGGTCCTGTGTCTTGGGATTTGTATTTAGTTTTGGTTAAATTCTTTGTGCCCGTGCTTGTGTTTTCTCCTTGTCTATTATTCCCCTAGTGTAGATTCTGTTTCTTTAGTTTGATTTCCTTGAGTTTAATTATGAGTTTCAGCTGTTGCCTGTTTTTGTGCCTGCCCTTGTGTTTACCTGATTGCTCATTGACCTGCCCCCTCCCAGATTGGTTAATTCTCTATGTCTCACTCCTGTTGTGTCTTTACCCGGTTTAGTATTTAAGTTCCTGATCCTGTTCTGTTCTTCCTGGGGTCATTGTTTGAGGTCTTATGCTGTGTTTTTTGTTGCCCGCCCGCCCCTTGTTGTAATTAGTCTTTGTTTATCCACGTTTACTTTTGCCCCCGCATGATCCTCTTATTTTGTAGTGTTTCTTGTGTTTTTCTTTTTTAATAAACCCCTGTTTCCCCGCGAGCCGCAAGTAGGTCGTCCACATTCCCTTCCTGCCTACACCATGCCTCGTCCTCGCGCCTGAACCACCAAAGTCCATGACAGTTGGGGCACGTGCCCTTCAGTGACAAACGGAACGTACAGTAACCTTCATCAATATCAGGTCCATATTTTACATTTATACTACCCGGCTCCTCACTAGATTGATCAAACGTTACTACCTCTGACTGTTTCTCTGGGGCCGCATAAGCCACCGACTTCCCCTCGGAATTGGGCAGTGTGAAGGTTTTCTGACTTGTCATACACTCTTTAATCTTTTTCAGAAATCAAGACCGCATGACATACCTCAGAAAAACATAAAGTCGTCCACAGCCAATTCAACCACTTCAAGAGCCAAATCTGGACACTGGAATAGTTGTTTGAAGATGGTATTTTTGATAAACCCTCAGTATTCAGAGAATATGTGCATGCGTCGCATAGATTTAATAAGATGAAAGTTTTTTGCTATTGGACTTGACAAGGAAACAGGAGGAGTATTTCAGAATGTTTTTAAATTTAAGAAAATTCAGGAAATGTAAAATATTCCAACTGACAGTCACATTGTTTGTCTTGTCTATTACAAAAGTCTGTTGGGAGGACCTGGATCAACGTGTATTCAGCCACCTAAAGTCGTACTTATACCGTTACTTGATCAACAATTACAGTTTCATAAACAGCAGCTTCTTCACTAGTCAGGAGAAGGCCCAGACCCTCAACACCTACCCCTACTTGATCAACAATGAGCACAAATGTCAAAAACAGGACGTGCTACTTCTCCTGTTCGTGAAGTCATCTCCTAAGAATGTGGATAGGAGGCATTCTATTCGCTTGACCTGGGGCAATGAGATGTACGTCTTGCAGACTCTGGGCGTCAGGATGAGAGTGGTGTTTGTATTGGGCGTGCACGAGCAACACCAGCAAAGGGGCCACATCCAGCAAGAGCTCATCAGAGAGGCTCGCAGGTATAAAGACCTTGTCCAGCAGGACTTTGCTGACACGTTCCACAATCTTACTGTCAAGCTGGTCCTCCAGTTCCAATGGGCTTACACCTACTGCAGACAAGCCAGGTTCGTCATGTCGACCGACGACGATATGTTTATACACATGCCCAACTTAGTGCGCTATCTGTGGGGTCTGAGCAGTAGGGATGTGCAAGATCTCTGGGTGGGCCATGTGCACAAGGGATCCCCCCCTGTCCGTCACAGAAAGAGCAAGTACTATGTGCCTTACGAGATGTATCCATGGATTTCCTACCCAGACTACACAGCGGGAGCAGCATATGTGGTGTCCAGGGAGATGATGCACAAAATCTACCAAGCGACCATGACTCTGCACACTACACTTCCCATTGATGATGTTTTCATGGGCATCTTTGCCAGTACAATAGGGGTTTCACCTCAAGATCACGCTTACTTCTCAGGTGAAGGAAAAGCCCCATATCACCCTTGTATCTATGACAAGATGATAACCTCTCATGGACATGTTTCAGACATCCACTACCTCTGGAAGATAGCAACTAGTCCCCAAAATGTGAATGTGTCCACTGGATTCATGGGGAAGCTCTACTGTACAGTCATGAAAGCAGTGCTTCTGTGTAAACCGTACAGCACCTACTCTTGTATAGCAGCCTTTTCATAGGATTTGCTGCCCTTTCACTCCTTGACAAAAAGGGCTTTTGTAAAGTTTTAGGTTTACATCTTACTAGTAACTAACCTATACCTTTAAGTCAGCAACCCATAAATAACTTGTTCTCAGGCAGTAGCAAAGGTTCGCGTCTGCAGCATTTCTGTTAAAATATCTACCTGCTCTCAAGATATCAAGGACAGGTATATCAGGGGTACCCATTAGGTTAGAGAGGTGTGCTCACACATAGCTTGAGTTTTAAATTCTATGACTCAAGGCATATAAACTCATTACTTTCATTCAGAAAGATCAGATAGATGCAGCCCAGTACATAAAGCTATATATTTTATTACAGATCTAAAGCATAAAAATTGGGTAATGACTTCAAAAATTGATCATTTGAGAGAAAAAGAATCAGCCAGGCCCTTGAGCAGTGGGGGTTAAGGGCCTTACTGAGGACCCTGCAGTTAAATCACTCTGCCAACCACAGGATTTGATCTTTGATCTTGATCTGAGCCACACATTGTCTGAAAGGGACCCCCTTCCCTAGCTGGCAAAATATACCGTTGATCCTTGGTAGCTCCCCAGATTATTTCCTTTGTAAAAGTAGCTCTCACTGTGAAGAAAGGGTGGAGACACTGCTTTGGGAGTTTACATCCCATCCACACTGTAATGTACTGCAAGCTAAACATCAGTTGAAGAAGATTCAGATAGTAATAATGGACCAGAGGCTCTAGTAAATATTAATGACCAAGGTTTTGTGAATTCATGCTAATTGTTTTAACAAAACCTTATAGCACATTTTCATTAAAACATACCTTTTAAATGCAAATTAACTTACTGTTTAAATTGGTGCAATCTTTTCCTAATCATTTGTGCGTAATTCGAACTGATTCAGTGCTCAGCTACAATTAAGGCCATTTCAATATATTTTGAAGTGCAAAGCTGATGAACTGTTTTAAGATTGTTGTATGATTGCACATTTTCCATTAAATGGGTGTGTGAATATTTAATAATTCATCTGGTTCATCTGCAACATGTCAGTTAAATATGTTAACTAGCTAGTTAACAAGGGTGCTGCTGCTTCTATGGAGAGTTCAGCCATAGTTTACTGATAGTTGATTATTGATTGATTGTCAAAAGCATTCATAAAAATATATAATATACAAATGCAATATCCTTGTGAAAACAATTTTTTCTAGAAATGAAATTTAAAAACTTCGGTGTCTAACTTCAAGTCAATTACATGAGTACATGATAGACAGTATACAAGATACTATAGAAGTGTAAACGTACGTTCAACAACAGAGAAAACCACAGAATGAATGTCAGTGTCACAAATGAGACTGACCGTGCCTGTAAAGAGTTAGTTTTTACCTTCTTCTGCTTGACAAAGTTTCTTCTGTCTCGTTCGACACTAGTGCGTGACTCGAGCCTCCCTGGCTGGCTTCGTGCATGACTTCAATCTGCGAACAAATGGCAGAAAACTGGCCAGTTTAAATGATCAAGGACTTTACTGTCTATCAGTAAGACTACGATACAGAATATGACAGGGATGACAGATTAATAATGTATTGCTGGCTTTTGTCTGCCATATTTATCTGTAAAGTTGATCTGACAGAGTGCAGAAAAACCCATGGAGTGACATTAATGGCACACTTTAGCTGTCATGCTGACGTCATTAATGAACTAACTTTAAAACACCAGCTGCACTCTCACGCCAGGAGAGCGACATTTCAGAGCGAGATCTTCAAAAGCTGCATCTGCTATCTCGTTTATACTGAAGGCCTGAAGTGCAAAACAAATGAATAAATCAGAAAGCACCATGGCAATTAAGAAAACACAATAGCGTGTCGCAAAGAAGTCGTCGGAAATCGCTACTGCAATTAGAAATCACAACGGCAACTCAGAAAATACACCAATATTAACTAAAACCAGAAAAGGTAAGTACTTACTGAATCTCTTGGTTTTGCACTGATTGGACGCTAACTATATCTATCATAAAGAGAACACCGAAATTGTTTTCAGATTTGCTTTTGTGTTTTCTGAATTGTCGTTCAGTTTTCTTTGTTCATTTGTTTTGCATTTGAGGGCTTCCGTATGTTTATCCTTAAAGTTATACAATGAACTTGCACTATTGCTCTTTGGAGAAGTCTGATGAAGAACAGCTGCAATGAAACCAAATCTGACTGGTCTTATAAAAGGAGAGCAGTAGTATGAATGAATCATATCCAGTCCAACAGAGCCTCTTCTCTAATGACTGCCGCTCCGTAAGCTGGGTACTTTACCTTAATGCTTTTGGATTTGCGGGTGTTTTTCTTTTTTGCCAAATCAGTATCGGTGGGATGCTTTGGGGGGCTGGCCTTCTCTGTAACCCTGTGGTTTGGTGCTGAAACAAAGCAGATCATAATGGTGAACAAATATATAGAAAAGGCACCATGAATCCTTTGGCCCATTCTATCCCACAGTCTAGATAATTAATAATTGTGTTATGCCTGTGCAGCTATGGTCTGTCTTACCTGCAATCACCTGCAGATTGCTACTACCTGTCAGTTATCTGTAAAGAACCTGGCCATACCCGCCCATTCTGCAGCCTGTACCGCCACACTATACATCTCCTTTCTCCCCTTTCCCCTAACTTTATTTTAATTAATAAACATATTTGTTTGTTAATCCTGCGGTGGTCTGACTTCTTTATGTTGCTCCCTCAGAGCCAAGGTTGCAACAACTGTTAAATGATCTGACTTAAGCAGCTGTATGGTGAAGATCATAACAGGCATGTTTTCCTCATGTGTTATTCAGTTGTATGTGCATGTGAAGGTGTAATCAGGCTGAATAACATTAGCGATAAGTCTGTAGGCTGTGATCTCCCTGGATTCCAGAAGATCATTAAAAGGAAGGTGTGATCATCAGCGGTACGCAGGGAAGGAGGAGGACCCCATGGTTTCTCCTGGACTGCCCACTCCATCCCCCACTAGAAGCCCTGGATTAATACCACCATTTACCTAGTGCTGAGGAAGTGGAGTGCCAGGCTTGAGCTATGAAGGACTATTACGGCCGGGAAAAAAACAGTACAGACAGAAGCTGGAGAGCAACTTTGGCAGCTCTGATCTGCGATGCTTGTGGAAAGAACGGCATGCGATAATGCATTACAGAAGCTCGACAGCTGCATCTACAGACACCTCCGCCTCACTCCCAGATGAGCTGAACAGCTTCTATGCCTGGTTTGAGCACCAGTGTATGCCAACATCTTCAACTTGTCCCTGTCTTTGTACACTATACCACTCTGCCTAAAAGATGACCACAATTATGTATGTGCCGAAGAAAGCCACCGTTATCTGCTTAAACAACTACCATCCCATCGCTTTAACATCCATACTTATGAACTGCCTGGAAAGCGCAACCTCAACATCCCCTCAACCCTGGTTCCACTTCACTCTGGCGTAACAGATGCGTGGATAATGCTGTCTCCCTCAGCCTGCACACTGCTCTGGGGCATTTAGATTAAAGAAAACCCTACATCAGGATGTTATTCATTGACAACTCGGTTTTCAACAGCATTATACCTCCCAAACTGGTCTTCAAACTGAGAGCTCCATCTGAGACTGGGTTTTTGTCACACCAGCACTTTTTAGACCTGACTCTAGTTCAATTTCCCCCTTGGTTTGAGCAGGTGTGAACATAATAATCGCACTCAGGTGCGACCCAAAACAACCGCACTGAGACCCTTGAGAGGAGGTGGTCTTGGTCTGGTCCCAAGGAGAAGGAGAAAGGAACCAAGGTCTTGGTCTAGCACTGAGGTACATTGCCTTCTTGAAATCTGGCCAGATGACTACATCTGTCAGCTCCTGAAGACAACTCATAAAATCTCAGAAGTTTTCAAAATGTTCAGTCAACGACTGAAGTAGAGAGGACTTGACCAGTCCAATGAACAGTGCCATGTGAAAGTTTAAAATAAAAACTGATGCAACAACATATAAAAATGACAGATATTCAGCTGCATAGCCCAGGACCTTCTTCCTGTATTTACATCAATGCAAATCATGATGGAAAGAGCATCATCTAATTTGCAGACAACATCACTGTGACTAATCTCATCAGTGATGGTGACAAGGTTCCTTACAAGAAGGAGGCAACAGACCTGACCACCAACATTGACAAGACAAAGGTGATCATAGTCAACTTCAGAAAGACCGGAGGTGTCGATTCCTCACTAATCACCAATGGATCTCCCACTGAGACTGTCAGCAGTTTCCGGTTCCAGGAACGTCCTGACTACTGCATCCTGACTGGATGCATCATGATATGGATCGGTAATACAACTGCTCAGGACCTCAAACTGCTACAAAGATCTGTCTATACTGCCTCAAAGATCATTGGAATAGATCTTCGTTTTCTGGTAAAGGACAGTTTACTTTGTTTATACACTAGTCTAAAGCTTATTTAGTCAGCAAAAAAGGGTGAAGATTACAGGTTTTATCCTGGGGGTAACTTACGATGACCAGTTGTCCGAGGAGCCTTGGGTGAAGACCGTTTTGGGGAAGACTCTGGCCGTGGGGCAACCGGCTGCACAGGCCTGGTCTGCTTGGCAGACAACTTCTTCAGACTGACATGTCTTTTCTCAAACATCTCCTGTACATCTTCAAGCCTCTGTAGGGACTTTCGCACATTGCTCTGGAAGAATACCGTCCAAGGGAAAAAAAATCAAAGAGAGACTGAACATGAAGCTAAGTTATCCATCTAATTGTACTTACATCACCTACTTCTAGTCTTCTCTCTGCTCTTCAACCTACATGCACTGAATTTTTATCTTCAAATCAAAGTAATGGTTCTGACTGCTGGTATTGATGCTCCCACTTCACATGAAGTTTCCAGCAGATATACCTTGACCTCAGTTGTGAGTACAATCTCATACTGGTTGTAGAGGTCCTTGAGGTATGTCAGCTGGTGTTCCTTTGCGGTTTCCAGGAATCTCTCGATGTCCTGAAGGGCAGCCTCAGCGCCTTCCTGAGATTGACACTTGTCCACAGCCTGAGACGCCAGCAGGTACACGCCGGACTCACACCAGTGGTTCACCTGCAGCAGACAACAGCTTGTTTACCGCAATAAACCACACAATTTCATAAACTGCGTACACACTATAAACCTTATTAAACCTTAAGGCCAAAATACATTATCACGGGCATCAGCTATGTACCTTGAATCCTCCATTCATGATAAATATAAAAATTCATGTTTATCCATCGTCTTTACCACTAACCCTAGAGGGACATGGCCACAATGCTATGCACTTAGCTACTTTGCTATCCCTATTTCAGCCAAGAGAATCAAAATAATACAATGCCATCTTGTTCAGGAGAATAGTGAACAACAGGCACTGGTTAGCAAGTCATATGCTGCTACAAGCTATAATTAATTGGTTAGAGGTTTCAGTGCTCATTCTATTTAGCTAGCTGTTCTCTGGCAAAACTTTTCTTGAAGGAGTCATTACTCTGTACTATACAACATGAACAAAACATAGGTGACACCTAATTGTTTTTGTTGTTACCTTATCCATCAGTTTATGGATTTCGTGGGATTTCGCCAGTATGTCGTATTTCCGTTTGGCCTCATTGGTAAAGTCATCGTAGATTCGCCTGAGCTCCACGCACTTGGGCCGGATGGAGTCAACGGCATAGTGATTGCTCTGTATCAGCTGGTCACCGTGCAGAGCATGCCTCTGTGCCCTCTCTAAGGATTCCTGAAACATAGAGAGTTGACAGCATCACCATCACCAGCTACAGACAAAGGGGGAATGGAAGAATATATCACGTTACACACACAGCACTGCAGAACATATTTGTTTGTTGCCGGGGGGCTTTTGTGCTAGGACTTAATTATGTAATGCTGCTCAACAACGTCAATAAAAATGTGATCAATAAAGTATCTTAACTTGAATAGGTGCTTTGACCATGTACTTTGTATAAAAAGTGTGAGAGAAAAATTGATTAGAGGGATATTTTTGTAAACGGCTCTGGAATGTATTTGTATACAAATGCTGTGTGTTAAACAGTTGACACCCAAGAATGTAAGCTAAAGATAATTAAGAGTTAACCTTAGTGTGACAGTTCGCTGGAACCTTAAGCTAGGTAGAATTCGTAGAAATGTAGACTGGAGAGTAGAGGTGTCAGTCTGGAGCACATTCATCAGACAGCAACAGGAAGACACCCACGAGATAAGGGGGGGGGAGGGGTCGTGCAAAATGTCACATGAAGATACACGCTCCATAAAGTATATACACGCTTGCAAGATGCGAACTGCAAAAGAGATATATGTTAGGGTGCATGTGTCCCACCCCAGCCGGAATAATCTGATTCGAGGAGGGGGCGTGAACTATCTGTGTCCCACTATAAAGGGCATAACCACAGAACTGACAGTGAAGTGGCTGCTCCCTAAATTCAGACAATAAAATGACGTCATACTCTGCAACACCGACTAAGTGTCATAAATTTCTAGCACAAATGCTTCTGGGAGGTGAAGATGGGTGCTTCATAAAACCAGTGCAGTAGATTAATAAACAAGGGTCTTGACTATTACATTGCACTGACACTGTTATCCATTTAGAAATACACATTTTATCATTTTTAGTACACTGAATCAGGTAACCAGTTCAGAAACTAGGCCAAAAATGATTTATATACAGGTGACCAAAGCAGTCATGCAGTTAGGTAGGTTACATCGTAGTATTCACTGTTCATTATACACTGCTTTTAAAAAGCAATAAAATATTAATGTGGCTTGGGTTGGAACAATATGATGCAATAAACAATGGCAAAATCTGCAGGTTCTTTAAAAGGATCACTAAGACAATATTATATTGGCTTTCAAATAAGGACCATGTGACAAAGAAAGGGTAGTACAGAGTGTATAACACATCAATAATTTCAGAAAGCTTCATTCATGTGTTCAAAGTTTAATAAAGCCAACCTGAGCCTTCTCTTCCAAGGACTTGAGGTCTTTCAACAGTTGTTCCACACGTGTGACACAGTCCCCGATGTCACTGAGGGCGGCCTGCGTCGCCATGAGACTGTCCAGTGACACTTTGACCTGCCGAAGAACAGAGCGAGATGATGCGGACAGACGAGATCATTGCCTCCTATCGCTGGGCATAGCTGAGATCCTCAAGGAAGTCCCATTGGTTCTCGTGATAACATACATCTCGAAAGTCCTGCTCAAAGTGGCGTAACTGCAAGCACTGTTCAAGCTTCAGGTGATGTTTGGACCAGAACTCCTCAAAGGCATCTTCTGTCTCACCCAGCTGTGCCAGCAACCTGAAACATTAATGAACACATTAATGGGTGCAGTTGATGGAAAAATTAAGGTTATTTCAGTAATTGAGACTAATTCAATAATAGGTAAGAAATCATGCTTACAATAAGAACACTAATTATAATTACAGTAACAGACACATTCCGTAATGAGCTTTAGGGTTTAACCAACCTCTCCACAGTTATTACATTCTCAGTCTCATCAGGGTTGAGTTTATTGTTTGGGTTCTTCTTTGCTTGTTCTCTAATACAGGACAGCAGGGTCATTCCTTCCTTTACAGCATGTTCAAGTTCTTCCTGTTACAACGAAAGAGGCATACTAATGTTTAAAACAACAAGTGAGTCATGTGGGTGCAGAGAAATTTCCACGACGGGGTTTCTCCTGGGATGTGACCTTGGTTATGAGTCTTATTTACCACTACATATTTTACATTTATAAATGTAATACTGCTTGAAAGTACAGGAGACTGGCTGAAGCTCTTACCTAAACAGCTTATTAATATCATATGTACTAAATGTCTCTAATATCATAAACAACCAAAACAGAGTTATTCATTAATGGACCAAAGCAGAGGGAGACCGAGATTCTAAAATGAGCTCCCCTGGAAGGTTCTGCTCACCTTGAGTTTGTCGTGTTTCTCAGTGTGGGCAGCCAGAAGGTCTTTGGTGCACTGTACGTCATTTGGGAGCTCCGTCTCGGCTAAGTCCGTGCCAAATTTTTGCAGCTTCTGGGCTGTGGTCTTCACCGTCACTGCAAAGTTCTCTATGGCCTGTGTAACCACAGACACGGTGTGTGATATGGGTGAGGCAGCAGCCAAACCACAATATCGGGCATGTAGTTAATCATCTTATCCCCCAAGTAAACAATATAAAAAGAGCCCATATTTCAAAATGACTTTCTGTGCCTGTGTGAAAAACAAGTTAGCCATCCCAAATCTTAAGTACAGTACAGTAATCCCACTATATCTGCGGGTGATACGTTCCAAGATCTACCATGGATGGCAGAAACCACAGATAACAGCGAATCAACCATAGCACACCCCATAAATAATGTGATTTTTGTGTACATACATACCATATGGTAAAGTTTAATTGATAAATTATGCACAGTAATACATTACCAATATTACAGTAATAAAAAAGTACATTGTACATTATTACATAGTCCTGTACAGTACTGTGCTTTCTCTGTATTGTACAGTACTGTATTATTATTATTATTATTTCTCTCAAATGAAAGGGAAAGTGACGTTTTAGCCTGGGGCGATTCTAGGATTTGCTAAAAATTTTCAAGATAATGGAGGACTTACCATCTCTGGACAAATTTAAGTAGAAGACAATACCCAGTTGCCAGGGTCAGTGCCCACCTGCCCCTGCCTTCCGTGTCTCTACCCTGTTTGGCCAGCAGGTGTCGCTGACCATCCCGCCGTTTCACTCCCTATCTAACCCTTGTGTGTTTCCCCTGCTCCCTGGATGGCTACATGGCTCAGGGGGTTGAGCATGTGGCACACAAGCTATAACCCTACAGTTATGGGTTAAAGGGCAGCTTCACCTGTCGGTTACTTATTGCTTTATCCTTAGTTTGATATTGTTTAAACCTGTGTTTAATTTGTCTTGTTTATGGTTCTCTGCCCCTACCTTGGTTATGTTGTATTTTACTTGTTTCTTGAGTTTCTCCTAGTGTAGACCTTAGTTTTAGGTTTTGTAAGTTCCTTAGTTCTGTGTTCACTGGTGTTAGTTACTTCACCTGTGTCTTATTGCCCTGTACCCTTGTTGATTGGTTGTTTTTGATGATTCACACCTGCCTTTTGTTAGGCATTAGTTAGTTATTTAAGTACCTGCCTTGGTTAATTTCTCCAGTTGTCATTGTGTGAGATGCTACTCTGTGTGTTTGTTACCCTACTTTTAATTTCTTATTTCTTCCCATATTTGTTTTTGACCCTTCATGGTCCATTATTTTGTGCCTTCCCTGTTTGGTTCAGTTTTGTTAACCATCCCCTTTTGTCATCTTTTTCCCGCCTGCGCCATGCCGTGCCGTAACACCCAGTTACAGAAGTTAACCTGAAAATGTATGATGCATTGAACCCCCCACATAAAAACGTGTTATTGGCAGAGGTGGATATTTCAGGTCCAGAAAGTAAAAATCCAGACCAAGAGTTTCTCAAACCAATTCTCGGAGATCCCCAGACGGTCCACATTTTTGCTCTGTGGGGGTCCCCGAAGACTGGATTGAGAAACACTGCCCTAAACAATACAGTACACCCTGAAACAAGTTGTTACACAACATGCATTCAGTGGCCTGGGACCTGCTGCTTTGCACTGCCAACAGGTTAGAGAGTACTCCGAGTGGATGGACAGGGGAGGCATTGTGCCCAGAGACTGGCAGGCCTGCTCGGGTGGGGTTAGAGCTGGGTGGATGGACAGGGGAGGCATTGTGCCCAAAGACTGGCAGGCCTGCTCGGGTGGGGTTAGACTGGGTGCATGGACAGGGGAGGCACTGTGCCCACAGACTGGCAGGCCTGCTCAGGTGGGGTTAGGGCTGGGTGGTATGACTGAGTGGATGGACAAAGGAGGCACTGTGCCCACAGATTGGCAGGCCTGCTTGGGTGGGGTTAGGGCTGGGTGGATGGACAGAGGAGATCTGTGCCCACAGACTGACAGGCCTGCTTGGGTGGGGTTAGATCTGGGTGGTATGACTGAGTAGATGGACAGAGGGGGCACTGTGCCTACAGACTGGCAGGCCTGTTTGGGTGGGGTTAGGGCTGGGTGGATGGACAGAGGAGATCTGTGCCCACAGACTGGCAGGCCTGCTTGGGTGGGGTTAGATCTGGGTGGTATGACTGAGTAGATGGACAGAGGAGGCACTGTGCCCACAGACTGGCAGGCCTGCTCGGGTGGGGTTAGGGCTGCGTGGTATGACTGAGTGGATGGACAGAGGAGGCACTGTGCCCACAGACTGACAGGCCTGCTTGGGTGGGGTTAGATCTGGGTGGTATGACTGAGTGGATGGTCAGAGGAGGCACTGTGCCTACAGACTGACAGGCCTGCTTGGGTGGGGTTAGGGCTGAGTGGATGGACAGAGGAGGCACTGTGCCCACAGACTGGCAGGCCTGCTTGGGTGGGGTTAGATCTGGGTGGTATGACTGAGTAGATGGACAGAGGGGGCACTGTGCCTACAGACTGACAGGCCTGCTTGGGTGGGGTTAGGGCTGAGTGGATGGACAGAGGAGGCACTGTGCTCACAGATTGGCAGGCCTGCTCGGGTGGGGTTAGGGCTGGGTGGTATGACTGTGCTTCAGCCATCCAAGTATGTTTCAAGTGAATGCTGTGGGGTTCGGGAGCCTCCCCATGTTCTGGTGGGGTTTCCTCTGGGTTCACTGGTTCCCCCCCATGGTCCAAAATCATGCTAAGGTTTATTGGAGTTTCCAAATTCCCCGAAGGCATGAATGGTGTGTGTGCCCTGCTATGGATTGGCACCCCATCCTAGGTTATTTGCATACAATTTTTATCAATCCACCAGGTCCTAAATCCAAACCCAATGTGATAAGTATGAACTAATGTGATTGTGAAGTCCGTCTTAACTGTGTTCGGTCTGTCTGCAAACAGATGCGACCATTTGTTTCAATTAATTTGAACATGGGTATATAACAACTATTTACATAGCATCTACATTGCACGTCATCTAGAGATATAAAATATACTGGAAGATGAGCACAGATATGTAAATACTATGCCATTTTATATAAGGAACTTAAGCATCCACGGATTTTGGTATTTGCAGGGGGTCCTGGAACCGATTCACACAGATACCAAGGCATGACTGTACAAGCAAGAGGTCCGAAGAAATGCTCACTGTCCGATGGCTGATCCACTGCTTGTGAGAATACTCCAAGTTCCCACCAAGTTCACACGTTAGCTGAGCTTTATCGATGTAGCCATGCAAATCTGAGACGGAGTTCAGCATGATGATCTGGGAATCAAGCAAGACCAAGAAAGGCATTTCTATCACGAACATAGGCAGTGGGCAAACAACAACTGCTCTATATCACCTTAGTCAGGAAACCAAGGACAATGCGATCGTATGCTGAGACCAAATGTTTATTTACTCAGTGTTTCTTGCTAAACATTAGAACCTAATCCTTCTGAATTTATGTGACCCCAGTTAGAATTTTTGAAAACATTTCAGCTTCAAATGTAGCATAATGTTGAACTAAATCATTGGGCAAATTCAACACAACTTAAACTGTGGCATTACTATCTTGGCTGTGACAATACACCCTGGCTTTTACACAAACACAAAAGCAGCTACCTAAAGCTAATATGTATATACCTTCTGAGCCTTTGTGATTTTCACTATGGTCAGATGCTGATGTCTCATAATATGTGTACTATATAATACATATTATAATAGAAAGATTAAGCAAAAAAATACCCTAAAAGTGAATAACACAGAGGAACATAAAGACCATAATGAAGATGAAATGTGTTGTGGACGATTTTGCGACACAACTGACAATGATAGATAAGCAATTGAAAACCAGTGCAATATGACATTTCATTTGAATGTAGATCTTATATGGGCACGTGACCTCCTGCTGGGTTCATCTGTCCATCTGTTTCCCAGGGTGACTTTTAGAAACCATAAGAGATTTTTTGATGCAGCACGGTGTGACCATACTACAAAACATGGTTTCTAAAAGTCACTCTGGGACATGGGGTACAATAAACTTAATTTAGGATTATAATAAATTTTAGGTACATTTTCTAGGAAGAAGGAGGATGTTTCGCAGGAGACAGGATGCCAAGCATGTGGATGTGAATGATAAGTATGAGAACAGTCAACCACATGCTTACCGGTACCTTCATTTTAAAGTCGTCACGATGCATCCTGATGCCGATGTCGGCTATTGCTCTCTGAATGAAGCGGGATGGGCGCAGCACCAAAACCAGCTGCAGGTTTCCTGGGAACGCCCCCTACAGGCAGCCACAGAACAGCACAACAAAAAAGATCAACTGAAATCCAGCAACTGTTCTTGAACAAATACAGTCATGGAAAATATTAAGAGACCACTCTATATTTTTAACCAAATCTGCATTGTTAAATCCTGATTTAATCATGGTTTTGCTGGCACAAGGCTACGCTGAGCAGCAGGTCGCTTCCAGGTTTGAAATTTCTAAGACAACAGTACAAGAATAAGGTGAAGCAGAAGACACTGAGAACAACCCAAAACCAGCCAGGTGAAGGGCATTGTCAATTTTTTATTTCCTACCACTTAGTGAATTAAATGAGCAAAATGTGATGGAATAAGCATTAAAGACGTACCGCTATCCGGGCGAGCGAGGTTCTCACAGAGCTCCATTTGTCCCTGCGCCGGTCTATGATTATAATAAATCCAATGCTGGCTGCATCCAAACTGAGAGGAAAATAAACAAGTATGGTGGGTCATTTTTTTCAAACTATGCTTATACATTTTATGTTACTGTTTATTCAGTGAAAGGATGGCATTGGCTTGGAGCCTCACCCCGGGCCACAACACAGAGCTAGAGGTGGAACATTCCAGAGCAAGATTTTGTTTCAACCAACCAGTCAAGTAGAAAGAGTGACATTCACATATTACTCAACTGGTTGGCTGAAACAAAATATTGGTCTGGATTTGTACTTTCTGGATCTGAACTTTCCACCTTTGCACACAGCATTCCCTTGAGGATGTGCCAGTCCATTGCAGAGAATATTCTCACATAGACATCGTTAAGTGCTTAAATGTTTTCTCCTGTTGGGGTCACATGCACTTGCCTTACTGCAGCAAGGTCGACATCCTGAGCCCATTGCCAGGA
Source organism: Mormyrops boulengeri (assembly GCA_026781065.1). NCBI lineage: Eukaryota > Metazoa > Chordata > Actinopteri > Osteoglossiformes > Mormyridae > Mormyrops > Mormyrops boulengeri. The sequence goes on from JAODLD010000038.1 coordinate 8,835,599, forward strand.
TTAAGCTCCATGCACTGGATTTCTTGGTAGCACTTTATCTAAGTGGTCAGAGCCCTGTTCTGTTCCCAGAAAAAATGTGATACTTGCAGCTAGTTGTCTGCTAAGAGATTCGGCAGACTTTGGATAGTGTAAGAATTACACAGTGACCAAGGCAGGAATAGGCTCAAGGAAAAGATCGATCTCTGTGAGTCAGGAGGTTGCACTCTGGCTGTTCTTATGCTCTGCCCTTCTCTTAGCTCCATGCCTGGTTTCCTGCCAGGACGTTCCCAGCAACCCCACCATCCAATGCGCAGCAGATGGAGGGAGTGTCATTGTCAGAGCTGCCCCCTCCCATGGAGAGCCAAGGTGTTGCTTGCATTGTTATATTTTGTATACTATATGTATCCATTCCTCACTAACTCTACCTGGGAATGCTTGTCAGATATGTGACAACATTGATGAAGTCTTCATCTGGAAGATCGCAGAAACCAGAATATTCCGGGAATGTGATTATCGGAGCTCCATCTTTTCCTCTTCCCCCTGGACGGTGATGACAAAGACGAATGTTTTTGGCTCACCAATTTTTGTTCCAGAATCAGATTGAGGTCATACAAGCAGCCTGTCTTAAAAAAATTATCAAGAACCTGAGAATCACACACCTCTAGATAGCTGTACTGTAACTCACATATTGCTGCTGCTGTTGTCTGAAGAATGCTTGGGAAGCTCATTTATAAAGGCTTCGTATGAACGAAAAAGACAAAAGACGTCTGTACTCTTACTTACGCAAAGATTTTGTCATTAATAAGGAAACATTTATCCCGAAGAAGTTTCCACAGTTACGAATAGTCTAGAACAGTCGCATGAACGTTTTGGGGGAAATGGAAAAAAACCGACATCTTGAGTTCAGATAGAAATGTGGATCTCGCTGACGTTAATAAATACAGAAACATTTTCATTATGCCTGATATATCACTAGCATTCAGCAATTGGTTTATTGTTTTTAATTACTTTATATATACCAGTATTATTGCGTATACTCTAAGTCTTACGTGTAAGCACCAACACATGTGCACCCCCGTGTCACACGTATAAAAAGGTCCGTGTGTACGTCACACACAGCATCATCACGTCATATTTAACTTAGAGAGCAAGTAGTTAAGGTCACAGTCATTATTTTTCCAGTGATGATTTGATCAGATTTAGAATGCGGGAGATGCTGTAATTTCTCACTATTCACTGCGTACGGCTGTTCGTATGCAGGAGTGATAAACACCAATTGTGCTTACAGGCAATTCGTAAACATTTCTTTAGAACTTGTTCTATACACACTTTGATAAATGAAATCCTTTGTTCCTGAAAAAAAACCCTGTGGTGGGAAAGCGCCTATACACGTGGCTAATTTGCATTTCCAATTCAGAATAATTTCTGGGTGGGAATGGGGCGGTTTAGGCAGCGCTCATTCCCACGATACGTGAGATTTATAAAACTGTATAAAGATGCATACATCAGTTTTTACATGGCTTTATAAATATGACTTAAAGTGTTCCTACGAACATTTATGTTTTCGTAAATATTTCCGCAAAGGTATAGACTTGAATGAGCACCGCGATCTATACCTTCCCTTCTCAAAATTCAACCTAATGTTTGCATTTGTATAACCACAAGATGGCGATATTGCGCAACACAAAACTTGATTCGCATTCCACTTCTAAACCTAATACCGCAAAGCAAGACAGCTAAATAGGGAGCGATTATCCTGAATACACTTTTGCAAGTGCACAATTAATGCTGGCATCTAAATAGCTAGCAAGCAAACAGAAATACAGGCATGAAACTTTCATGCGAGACTTCCATAACCATGAGGTGCCTAGATTTGGTACCTGGGGAGTGTAAAACGCCTTGTACTCAGCACCACTATCTGCCCGATGTCTGAGATGTAACGGATGAACACACTGCGGTACGCTGTCTCTGGTATTCTAACTGGCTCCTACGCAAAAAGCCAAATGCATGGGTAATCCTTATCATGTTGTTTCAGTGAGAGCCATACTGTCCACGATGATTTAGTAATTCAAACCTTGGTTTAACTACCAAGCAATATTTAATCTTTCACTGAAGACTGAGTGTGAGAGTAGTGCTTCCACATTGCATTGTTTTTGTGATTTTTTTTTTTCAAAATAAGAGCGAGAATAATAAGCCTAATAAATACTTAATCAGATAACAGTCGTGAGTTCCAGTGAAGTCTAATCCCCATTTTATCCGCGATAGTTCCCATATTTCCCATTCGCAGCATCTACTATGCTGAAGATACCAGGAATCGCTGCAGACTGTGCATGACAACAGCTTTTGCTAGTGCAGCATGATACCAGCCAACATCCAACCTGAGTATGTCAGACAACCTCTCTGTCCTGTCAAGACAGACACTTCAAGACCCATGCAGACATAATTTAAGGTGCTTTTCCACCGCACTAGGCACAGTGTTTTTGGTACGTTCCCTTATCCATTGACTTCTGGTCGAGTACCAATACCTTAATGAGGTGCTTATAGTGGCTACTGTTCCCTCTCCAGTGAAACCCAAAGCAGTGTAGTGTTATTCTCAGCTTCATGGACTCATTATAGCTTTTATAATGGTGGTCTGCATTGACTATCGAAACTTTTCTGGGTTAGACTTTTTCATCAAAGTGAAATCAGTTATAACAGCAAAAAACCCAAAGGCCGATTGTGCATTTTAACTGTACAAGATACACTTCAGTTTCTAAACTAATCATGCTTTAATTCAGCAAAAAATGAAAAAGAAAAAAGCATTTATTCTGACTTTTACAGCAATTTGCATTTCAAACTTACGCAAGAAAAGAAAACTGAAAATGATAGATAAGCAAAGAGCCAGTTTTCCCATTATCATCCATATCCTTTATTTCTCTTTGGCTTCTCATTGGTGTTCAGGCACGACAAATGTTACAGTAATCAATTATCTGACAATAATTTGGTAATGAGCAAACTGCGGCTCAAAAATGTAATTCCAGAATTTTATGGTTTAGAACATAAGAACATAAGAAATTTACAAACAAGAGGAGGCCATTCGGCCCATCAAGCTCATTTGGGGAGAACCTAACTAATATCTCAGAGTTGTTAAAATCTTATCTAGCTCAGATTTAAAGGAACCCAGGGTTTTAGCTTGCGCTACAC